>CM042167.1:69773929-69816316 GCA_023376005.1 Doryteuthis pealeii
TCTTTTTCTCTCTCTCCATGTGTGTCCACAGCTCTCTCTCTCTCTCTCTCTCTCTCTCTCTCTCTCTCTCTCTCTCTCTCTCTCTCTCTCTCTCGTCTTTCCATTTCTTTCTTTTTTCACAACTCTTTCTCTCTCTCCATGTGTGTCCACAGCTCTCTCTCTCTCTCTCTTTCCCTCTCTCTCTCTCTCTCTTTCCCCTTCCCCCTCCCTGTTTCCTCTTTTTCTTTTTTTCTTTTTTCTCTTTCCATCTGTTACTCTCTCTCACAATTAAAATACAAATGATTTAATAGTTTTATTGTTTATTTCAAAGTTCAAAGTTCACTTCCCTCTTTCATAATTGAAACATTTAAACACTCATTTTATATTTTATACTCCAAGGTCAACGAGAAGCTAGCATTGTCACCTTTTATATCGACAGCTTTTTTCTTTTCTTTTTTCAATTTTAGAGTTTTTTTTTTTTATTTTTTTTACCCTCTTCTTTTTTTATACTTACTTTTTTTATTTACCTTTTTATTTTTTTTCCTCTTTTTAAAACTTTTTTTCTATTTATAAAAAGATAAGTTAATCATTGAACAATCCTTCTGACTCACACATTGTTATATTTGCTTGGGAATGTCATACACTACTAGGAGTCAGGTAACATTTATTTCTTTTTTAAAATCAATATAATTTTATCAATCTAACTTCTTACTGCTTATTTTAATCAAGAAAAATCACCCAAGCCCAAATTCAACCTAGGTTTGGTTGGTTAGATATTACGCCATGTCAACCCTTGTTGGGTTATTTTATGCTGAAGAGGTTTTGTTTTATTAATGTAGAATAAATATACTGGTAGAAGAATCCAAATTACCATCGAATTGGTAAAACAAGGCAACAAGGAAGCCATAACTTAATACGGATCTTACCTTGTTGGAAGCCTAGTGCAGAATGCCAGAGTATTTATCAAGCATCATAACATCACAGAAACCAAGCAGCCAATCAGGACTCAAGGAATGGAATCACCCAAATACATGAATGGAGTATTCCTGAGTTCCATAAATACCTGCGGTTTTGAGCCCCAGTCAGTAGTGCTTAGTTGCTGTTGTTCAAACCAACAACATACTAGCTCACTTCAACATACTCAGCTCACAACACAGCTGAATGCTAATCACCCAACAAATCTTTACATGGGGCATTCTGCAGGAGGCTTGCAGCAAAGTAAGATCCGTATTAAGTTACAGCTTCCTTATTGCCTTGTCTTACCAATAACACAAGGTCTTTTTAAGGGGAGATGTAGAATAAGCACCATACTGGTAGAAGAGTTCCAATTACCGTCAAATTGGTAAGACAAGGCAACAAGGAAGCCATAACTTAATATGGATCTTACCTTGTTGCAAGCCTAGTGCAGAATGCCAGAGTATTTATCAAGCATCGTAATATCACAGAAACTAAGCAGCCAATCAGGACTCAAGGAATGGAATCACCCAAATACATGAATGGAGTATTCCTGAGTTCCATAAATACCTGCGGTTTTGAGCCCCAGTCAGTAGTGCTTAGTTGCTGTTGTTCAAACCAACAACATACTAGCTCACTTCAACATACTCAGCTCGCAACACAGCTGGATGCTAATCACCCAACAAATTTCTCTAGTGTGTGTGAAGTATTAGGATTTCAATGCTGTAGAATTAAGGCTAAATAATATCTAATAATATCCGTTTTGATTGTATAAATCAATGTTCAATCTAAATGTCCACTAAATGGACAATTAAGCCCACTGTGAACAAGCAGGCAATTGATTCTGCAAAGGGTTTAAGTGAGAATTGTAAGTGGGGGTCTGCTTGGTGGTATCTCTTAAATGGACACTCCTCTCACCTACTCCGAACCGGTGGTGCGGTGGGTAAGATTTTTGTCTGTATAAGGGTGGAGTTTGCTAATCTCCTTTTGTTTAATGAAATTGGCAATTAAATCTCCCCTGAAAAGCAATTGTCCCAACACAAAGGAATTGTCCGCCCTGTCGGCTGGGGCGTTAGAATGCACCGACTGCACCTCTGCAGAGGGGTAAGACTCCCCCAATGGGGCCACCTGTTGGCCGTGGGTGGCGACCCGTGATGCTTACGGATAGAGCCCAGGTGGATGAGCAGTTTATGACATGCAATACTCCACTTTGGCCCTATCTTGGGCTAGACGGGCGGTCGGAGAGGCCCCCTCCGATCAATCGGCTGGTCATGTCAAGCCCTAGTACCTATATGATTTTCCCAACCCTATTGTCTTTATGGCAAGCCCCAACCCCTTTTTATCATATGGGTGCTAGAAGGCGGTGGCTGCGGGTCTACATGTCCTGGGAATGATGTTAAACTCTATCTGATGGTGAGGTTCCAGTTTGGGGAATGTGGAGCACCCCTTCATCACCATTGCTCCCTGGTCCACTCTGACCCGGAGTGGTAGTACCTGTTAGGGTCCCATCTATGGGTTAAATAGAAAAACATGAGTTGATAAACCAAATTGTATTATCCATTAAGAATTGATTTATTTCAAAACTTTATAGGCATTAAATGACCCACTGAGGTTGATATGCCGTAAAACAAAACCAAACAAACAACAAACAAGGAATTGTGAGAGTTGTATTGTTAGGTGGGGGGAGAGGGGGGTGCCAAGATGCTGATATGATTGGTTACAGGGAAAGGATATTTGGGGGATGTAGTTTTTTTTTTTTGGTGTTTAGGGCCAGGGTGGAAAGAAAAGGAGATGAAAACATGAGATGAAAGGGACTAGTTTGGTTATTTCTCAGCTACACAATTTGCTTGTAATGAAGAAGGAGACCAACCCCGTGCAACGAGGTGTGACAGAGAGATGGCGGGCATGAAGACTTGCCGTATTCTCGAAGGAAGTGGGCTAGGCTTTTCCTGGCGTGTAGGACTGACCTAGAGTTGAACCCGTCCTTCAGAATGTGAGAGCTGTGGACGATCAGTGAAATAAGAAATAGCATAGTGGCCCGGATGCAGGTGGTCGCGCCGTGCTGACGGGTGTCACACATGCTGCACGAAACAATTATGAGTGAGGAGCCCGAATGTGGTGAAATTGAGGTGTATTTAAAGGACTTATTCTCCAGACCAGGAGAACGACTGCAGTAGGTATTTTGTTGTCGAGACGAGCGTCGACAAAGAAATAATTTTGGATATTGGATTTTGGAGGAGATACAGTTGGGAGTGTTTAGACTGTCAATTGGAACCTTGAGTCAGACTTGACTGTGACCCCCCCACCCCACTGATTAGATTGCTTTTTTTGTACTGGTTTCAACCAGGGCTCTGGTGGCTTCAGCCCTGGACTTGTAGAAGTTAAACACATTGATTCCAGGGGCCATCCCCCAGGCAACACTTGCCCCCTTGATTTAAAGGGGCAGCCGACTATGCCTAGCACGAGCAAATGGGTGATCTCCAAGTCACAGTCCCAGCGGCGGCACAATCACTAGAGAGCAAATATTTCTATTCAAGATCAGCCCTCACTGTAATTAGTCTCGTTTTTTGTTGACCACCAGGTATGCTGCTTACTTCGGGCAGGGGGTCTGGTGGTTTCGGCCACTGGATTATTAATGAAATTAACGTGATCCCAGGAGGCCATCCCCAAGCAACACCTGCCCCCTTTGATTTAAAGGGGCAGGGCTAGGTTTATTGCCCAGTGCCTAAGGCGCCCCCCATAGGGGGGAATGCCGACGGGATCAACATATTTTTTGCACCCGCCACTCATGAGCTTTGGTTCGTGGGTGGTCCCACATTAATAGGGCCTTGGGCCTGACCCGTACACGCGGGGTAATGTGGTTTAATACACAATTTGCTTTCGTACTTATTTGAATCAGATGGTTAAACAGATCTCAACGCCAGACGAAAGTTGCGGTTTTTGCTTATGTCAGATGATTGGAGACTAGGGTAGGTTGATTTTCAACTTTTTTTTTGAATATCAAAAAGATTCACCCGAGAAAAGTTGGGTATTGATATAAATACCGACACTAAAAAGTAGTATTTCTCTGAATGTTTGAGATGAGGCTTGAAGATTAGTATTATCTGCGTTATTGACAGTTATTAAAATGTAACATTATTGAATTATATGAAAGTATGCTGTTAGATTATTGTTATTATACAGTTATAGTATCATCATTATATTATAGTATGCTGTTATGTTATCATATAATATTATACTGCTATTTTAATATTTCTATGAATGTTTGAGATGAGGCTTGAAGATTAGTATTATCTGCGTTATTCGGACTACTGTCCCCCTCTTCATTGTTATTTGTACAAAGTTCCGTGATGGCTCTCGATTATGACAAGTAAGTTCCCGAGTTCGAAAAGAAGGTTCCAGAGTCTGAGAAGGTTCCCGAGTCCGACAAGAAATACCTGAAGAAGGCCGGAGGGCATATCGTCCGAAACATTGTACAAATAACAATGAAGATGGGGACAATAGTCCGAATAACGCAGATAATAACCAAAAGTAGATTTCTAATTTGCACCAATTTTTGGTTGGCTGTTTTTGTTTTACAGCATATCAACCCTTTTCGGGTCATTTAATGCCAAATCAAGTGAATTTTGATATGTAGTTACTTACAGTATCTGCTGTTGTTTCAATCATCACCCATCTAATTATTGAACAGGCTCAACACTGCTTAACTTTGGTGATCTAGTGGAAACTGGTGCTTTCAATGTGACTTGACCATAAACACCAATTTTTGAGCATTATAAAAATCGTCTTTAGATTTTTAGAGGAGTGTTCAAATTAGAATGGTAACTTATATTAAAATCATAATCCCTTAATTTGTTCCCAACAGAGTTCATACTTGTTTGCTTTTGTTCCATTAATAACAGAAAAAATAACTGTTTTACAATATCTTGCAATGGTTTTACTGACGTATCTCAATTAATCATTTAAATGGAGCTTATCTTACCTGTTGGAGTGGGGTGGGGGTTATAATTTCAATTTAAATGCTTCTTTTGATATATCGTTATTTAATTTTAATCAAATAAATTGACAAACTTTCCTGGATTGAAATTATAAGATTTTTGAGCAATTATATATCTAAATGTATTATTAATGAGGATTTTGAGAGGCTTCATATTAGACGATGTTTAAAACTAAATGCTCAAAAATCGGTGCAAGTTAGAAATATACTTAGTCGGTAGAGCGTTCGGCTAGAAACCACAAGGTTCCTAGTTCGATACCGGTCCTCGCCAACTCAGCGTATGAGTAGCACAGGGATCTGTGCGGTAAAGTAAGTAGCTGATGGTAGGTGTGGCACTCCACCTCAGATGCTAAAACAATCTCCTTGGTCTAGCGCTATTGAAAAGGGGATAGACTCCCTCGCTGACTGGCTGATAACGACTTTAGGCCGCCCCGTCGACTTTACTTACTTATACCAATACCCAACTTTCCTCAGGTGAATCTTTTTGATATTAATAAAAAAAGTTGAAAATCAACCGACCCTATTAGGGACCCTTGGTGGGAATGGGGTTAAAAAGTGTCTCTGTGTATGTACAGTAGGGTAGGTTGATTTTTCACTTTTTTTAAAAAAAAATATCAAATTCTCTCAAACACCTAAAGTTGTGTGTTGGTATAATGAATACTGATGCCAAAAACTAGATCCTTGTTTTTACAACAATTGGTGCAGAAATTGGTTTGAAAATTTAGCAATTTCAATATTTAACATCCTATACCACCTCATTCCACCTGGCTGGGAGTCACATTCATTTTTCTAATCTACCCCAAATGATATAGCCTTTGTTTAAATATAATATTAAACATATTTAGAAGTCTTTGATTTAAGGGAAATAACAGGTAACTT
This sequence comes from Doryteuthis pealeii, assembly GCA_023376005.1. Taxonomy (NCBI): domain Eukaryota; kingdom Metazoa; phylum Mollusca; class Cephalopoda; order Myopsida; family Loliginidae; genus Doryteuthis; species Doryteuthis pealeii. Next base: position 69,779,739 of record CM042167.1, read on the forward strand.
TAAATGAAAAGGCCATTTTAAGCCAATTTTTATTGATAAATCCTTATAGGAATGGGGCTCTTAGAAAATTCTCAACGGGATGTTAAGAGTTAAAACAGAAAAGATTCTCATTTTAAATGAAATGAATAGAATATTATACCTAGAATTCAAATTGAAAATATGCCCCCCCCCTCCAATCACCACTGACACCTCCGATATGCTAATTTTTACCTAATAATTAAGCTGTAGCAGTGATAACATTTTAAAAGATTAAAATCTATTTCCTCAAATGAAGGCAAAGTTTTAAAGAAAAATACTTTGTGTGGTAAATCTTTGTTAATTTGAAACTTTCACCACATGGGAGACATTACAGTTCCAAAATTGACCTACCTTAATATACAGTAAGTTGTTATTGTAATGGCACTCTTTCATATTCTCTACCACCCTGTCCTGATTACTGGGGCTGTAGAATATGCAAACTGCACCTCTGCAGAAGGGTAAAAACACCTCCAATTGGGCCACCTGTTGATGGTGTGTGGTCACCCATGATGCTTAAGGATAGAATCCTAGTGGCTGAGTAGTCCATGACATGCAACTCCACTTTGGCGTTAATTTGGCTAGATAGTTTGGTTCTGTGTGGTAAAGTAAGTAGCTGATAGTTGGTGTGGAGCTCCACCTCAGCTCCTAAAATGATCTCTTTGGTCTAGCGCTAGTGAACAGGGAATAGACTTCCTTGGTGTTTGGTTAATACCAACAATAGTCCACTCTGGTGATTTTATTTTATTTTATCTAATTTTTTTTTTTTTATTCCCTGTAGAAGAGTAAGATCTCCTTCTCTTCCCCCCGCCCACACAAAAAAAGGTTGCTTGGTTGGATTTTATGCCAAAGACATTTTTGTTTTATTCATTCTTGTTGGGTTTTTTTTTTTTTTTAACACGCACATATATATATATATATAAGTAATTGGTAATTTTGCTTGAAGCAATGTTAAGTATGTTATTATATATTAATGATTTGAAGGCAAATACAATGCACATAAAAAATAAAAAAACAAAAAGATCTATTTTTGTCTTATCGATTGCAAAGTAAACTTTATCTTCAGAGACGATTTTCAGAAATGGACACGTTTTTTTTTTCTCGTTATTTTTTTTTTTTTTTTTAATGTTATAAACATGCGTCTGGTGGTGTTCTATACTATGAGGAACGTTCTTCATAGTATATAGTGCATATGATGTATATTTTACTATATAAACATATACCAAATAAATATATTTTACTATATAAACATATATCAAATAAATAAAAATAAATGATACATAAATATATAAATAGATGAAAATAATAAAATTGAAATTGAATGAACAACGGCTATTACGACTATCACAACCTTCCTCGTGGCGTTAAAAAAAAAAAAGAACCACCACGAGACACATGTTTATAACATTAAAAAAAAAAAATAACAACAAAAAAAACGCGTCCATTTCTGAAAATCATCTCTGAAGATAAAGTTTACTTTGAAATCGATAAGACAAAAAAAGATCTTTTTGTTTTTATATTTTATGTGCATTGTATTTGCCTTCGAATCATTAATATATAATAATATATATATATGGTATTTGTGAAAAAAGTGATTTACCAGAGAAAATGGTCACAGTGGTTAGTTGATTCAAGTTTCACAATGATAAGACGGCGATATAACACATATAAAGTGCTCAATACGTTAGTAGAGCAAATTTATTATCATAAAGGTACACAGTAATAACCTACTCGAGTTTCACCATAAGGATCTTCAGGGTTAAACACATTGGATTTATCAAGATATTGATTAATTGCAGTCGATTTCACGTGTATGTTTTTTTTTTTTCGCAATAAACGGTTGATTATAGATCCATGGTCGAAGAACGCTGGTTTTAAATTTTAAAGAGCAGAAGTTGCATTGTTTTAGAGGTTTACGACAATGATGAGGATTGCTACCAAAATATACTTATATATATATATATATATATATAATGTAATTTTTTTTCTCTGTCAATTTTGATCGCATTCGGCCATAAACACTCTTTATAAATGGCGTGTTTACAAAATTCATGTAACATTAGTGATTTTTAAAAATTAGAAAATCCTGATATTAAGTTTAAAATGTTAGATTTGTAGATTCTAGAAATAAATATCTATTTAATGCAAACCTTATTTTAGGTACCTAAACTAATAAGTTTTGAAGAAAAACTCTATTGAAAATTTAGGGCCCTCCCCCCTTTTTTTAAGCAGAAAAAATATAGATGTATAATTTTTTCTTTTATAATAATATAATAGCCAATCAAATAATTATCGAAATGAGTAAAAAAGAAATCTCCAAAAAAATTTAAAAAAATTTTTTTTTTTTTACATTTTATTTTCCGATTTTCGGTACTTATTTTCTCATAGAAAATCCCCCTTAAAAAATTTTTTGTTTTATTCACAACTTCGGCCTTTTATATTTTTATTTCTGCTGTAATAAATACCAAACGCTGACCAACTTGCTGAGATTTTACACCCCCAAAATAAGGGGCGGGGTCAAAATTAAGTGACCTGAAAAAAAATGAGAAAGTTTTGAAATAAAATAAATAATGCATTATAAAGGTCATTCATTGATAAATCAACACTGAAAATTTCATTAAAATCCGATAATTCCCTGATTTTTGGTAAATTATTTTCTGTAGGGGGGGGGGGCTAAATTCATTTTGTCAAAAACGGATTTTAGGTCAATTTTGGGACTACCTAATATACACATACAAGAATGCCTTGGAAGTTTGAGATAGAAATCTAAAATGTCATGGAACGTGTTGTCATTATGTTCTTATAATGCCATGGTAACTGTGGAATTCAAATGATGACGGCTAAGGCCTGTTAAATCATCTAAGCTGCAATTCCGTTACCATATCTTCCATATTTTGTCATTTTAGGAGTCCAATTTCGTATTAGTAGTTTCCTATGAAAGTGAATTGCATTTTCTTTCTATTTTGTTTGCAAAGAAATGGAAGAATAAAAATATCCTATGAATGTATATGTTAAAAAATATCCTATAAACAGGGTTGGATTAAGCAGAATAAAACTCTGCTTAGGGTATCAAGGAAAATAGGGGCAAATCTGAGATTTACCATTATTTATATTTACCAACCCCTCCGCATGAGCAGGATGTGACACAAGGTCAATTTCTTAAGCGGAGTTTAACAGGTTTGAATTCAGAGTTTTCCTTCTCCTAGACCGGTTGCCTAACCAAGGTTAAAGAGCCCAGTCTGCCCTACTATTTACCCATAGCTGGAGGGAGAGTAGAATTCATACCTTTCCCAAGGGTATTAGCGCTAAGTGAAATGCAATTACCACGTCTAGGATTTGAACTCGGGGCGACGAGTCCATTTCCTATGACTTTAACCCTTACACCACGCGCTTCCTATTATAGATTTACCATTATTAGATTTACCATAGAGCATGAACCAACCAAGGTTCACAAAAGGATGCTGACAAATATATATATATATATATATATATATATAATCCGAAAGTCCAGAGAAGAAATCTTCCTTATGACACAGGAGTTTTATTAAAAAAACCTATCGCAGTTTGAGAGCTCAATGTGTGGTCTTAATGTTAGAGTCACAGAGCAAATATATAAGTAAAGCAATAACAAAAGACCTAGAGATTTAACATTATAGTTTATTTCAGGGAGCTTAGACAAAGTGCCTAACTCTCCCGACTCATCAGCATCATTCGCATCTGATGAGTCAGGAGAGTTAGATACTTTGTCTAAGCTCCCTGAAATAAACTATAATGCTAAATCTCTAAGTCTTTTGTTATTTCTTTACTATATATATATATATATATATATATATATATATATATATATATATATATATATATATATATATATATATATATATATATATATATATATATATATATATTATATATATATATATATATATATATATATATATATATATATATATATATATATATATATATATATATATATATATATATATATTATATATATATATATATATATATATATATATATATTATATATATATATATATATATATATATATATATATATATATATATATATATATATATATATATATATATATATATCTATATATATATATATATATATATATATATATATATATATATATATATATATATATAAATAAATAATCATTATTTTCATAATTAAGTAATAATCTATTAATAATGGAGATTGTCTGTATTTCTGTCTGTAATAAAAACTACGTCAAAGCTTACGTCACAATATTCTTATGCTATATACACCCAAAATTTGAGTAAGCAATTTTAAAAATTGTTTTTTACTCTCATCACTTTTTTTTTTTTTTTTTTTCCGTAATAAGAAGTTAACTAAAAAGTTTACAAATTAATAAATACCTACGATTTTGTGTAAAATTGATGTGGAAAATATTCAAAATAATTGTTTGATTATTACATGCACGCAACATTTTATTTGAGAGGAACGGGGCTCAGTTTTCATTTCAAATTGTTTTATTTTTTTTTTTTTTACTCCTTTAATAAATATGAAGATTTGTCTTACTTATGATACAAACCCTCTGACATTGAATTTTTAACTCCCACCCTCACAGGCAATGTCTTTCAAAAATTAATTATTACGACGCCCGGAGTTTTCTGTTGCTAGTGTATATAATAGAGAATAATAGCATACATTAATCTAGGGAATAAAGCAAAATTAGAAGAATTACCTTTTTTTTTCTTTTTTTTTTCAGAAATGAATGAATATATATATATAATCCAAAAGTCCAGATGTATTTTTGGTTAGAGACAGACACTGTATCTTAATTATAATAAGATATAGATTTGGTATACACTAACAAACAAAAACTATTTAATCTTTTGGACTTTTCCATTAAAACCTGAGTAGAAAAAAAATAAACATAAACGAACGAAATAAGTAGAATCAGTTTATAAAAGGCGTGATTTGTTTTTCACCCCCTCCCCGCTGTCGACTCTTGAAAATTTCCCTATTACCCGACGTTTGCTGGTACAAAGACTTCTACTCTGGCCGTTGTTGACCTGACATTCGCTACTTAAACTTAATGGTTGGGTTTGAAGTGGACCTCGATATCGGAATAACGTTTAACATGGTCATTATATTGTCAAATTGAAGAGGAAAACGCTCCACAAAAACAGGATCAATTTTGAAACCTGAGGTTAAATCTTTAATTGTTAATAGGGACCTTGAAAGAAGAGCTCAGCAGTGATTATACAAAGGGTGTAACTGAAAAGTTCTTGACCAAACCAAGAAAGAATGAATTTTTTTTTTTTTTTTTTTTTTTTTTTTTGAAGGTTTTAAAGAATTTTAGAAACAATGTGCCAAATGAGTTGAACTACAAGATAGAATGAATTGTGAAAACCAAGATTAACATATATATAAACCACAAGGTTCCTAGTTCGATACCGGTCCCCGCCAACTCAGCGTATGAGTAGCACAGGGATCTGTGCGGTAAAGTAAGGAGCTGATGGTAGGTGTGGCGCTCCACCTCAGATGCTAAAACAATCTCCTTGGTCTAGCGCTATTGAAAAGGGGATAGACTCCCTCGTTGACTGGCTGATACCGACTTTAGGCCGCCCCGTCGACTTTACTTTTTACTTTTATATATATATATATATATAAAGTAAAGGTCTGAAAATTGCATAGGTGAGAAACTGTCAGTAACCAGGCACTGTTGACTCCATGTCCACGCTATCTTAACTTAGATATAAATGCTCTATCCATGATATTGAGCACTGTTTACTTATAAATATAGCAGCCATATGATCTATCTATCTATATATATTTAATTCTTAATAGGAACTTTGAATGAAGTGCTCAGCAAAGATTATATGAGAGTTGTAACTGAAAGGTTCTTGACCAAACCAAGGTGAACTACAATTTTTTTTGATTTAAAAAAATTTGTTTTTAAATTTTGATGGTTTAAAAGGTTCAAATTATTCTAGATCAGAGTTTTAGGTAGAATTAGTTCCTCACTGTCTACTGCAAAAAAGAAAAATTAGGTTGATCCAATCCCTCCAATAAACTTAATTATTTATATGAAATGTTTTTAAATCTTTTAGAAGTTTTTGAGGATATCTAAAATGTTTAAACAATTTTTCGTAAATGAGTCTCAGTATAAACAAGGCAGCAACAAATTATAAATAAATGCTAAAAACAAATCAAACATTTTCTAAATACAAACAGTTCTACCAAAATGTAATGAAAGTGGACAAAGAAAATGCTGAATTCAAACCTGTTACATTCTGCTTAAAAATTGACCTTGTGTTACATCCTGCATCTGTGGGGGTGTTGGTTATATACGTATTCATATGCATGTGGGTGTGTGCGTGTAATATATACACACTGAAACATTTGTAGATATATTCAAAAAGCTATATATATATATATATATATATATATATATTAGAGGTATCCAAAACTTGATAGTATATATTAGGATATATATAATATATATATATATATATATATATTAGAGGTATCCAAAACTTGATAGTATATATTAGAGGTTATATATATATATATATATATATATATATATTAGAGGTATCCAAAACTTGATAGTATATATTAGAGGTGTGTATATATATATATATATATATATATATAAGGTATCCAAAACTTGGTAGTATATATTAGAGGTATATATATATTAGAGGTATCCAAAATTTGGTAGTATATATTAGAGGTGTATATATATATATATATATATATATATATATATATATATATATATTAGAGGTATCCAAAACTTGGTAGTATATATTAGCGGCCTAATGTCGGTATCAGTCAATCAGCGAGTGAGTCTATCCCCTTTTCACTAGCGCTAGACCAAAGAGATTATCTTAGCATCTGAGGTGGAGTGCCACACCTACCATCAGCTCCTTACTTTACCGCACAGATACGCTGAGTTGGCATGGGCCGGTATCGAACTAGGAACCTTGTGGTTTCTAGTTGAACGCTCTACCGACTGAGCTAACCCGGCCCTTATTAGAGGTATCCAAAACTTGGTATATATATATTTTTTATACCATATATTTTTTTTTTTTTTTTTTTTATATAAATTTTATATTTTTTTATATATTTTATATTTTATATATTATTTTTTTTTTTTGTTTTTATACTTTTTCAGACTCATTCAATAGTTTAATTCATAGTTTAATTTTGTCTGACTACCAACCCCCTAAAAAACCAGACCTTGAAAAGTATCCTTTTTTCTCATTTGACTTCCTGTCGTCATGGTGACCGTCTTACAATGTAAAATTTTTTTTTTATTTTTTCATTTTTTTTGAGAAGTAAAATTTTTCAGTTATGCAATTCAAATTATCTTGATCTCACCATCTGATGAGACAACATTTTTGGGGAGCTATATTAAATCAAAGTTAGATTTATAAAGGACCCAATTTTGGTTGAAATAAATTTATTATGGAATTACGGTGTTGAGTTTTTCCTTCCTATCTAATATATATATATATATATATATATATATATATAATATATTTGTTATATCCCTAGATGTAGGATATAAAGAATTGATAATAAAAACAGGAAATATGTAAACAATAACAATATTTGTTTTATTTATTCTCACTGACAGGGAATAGAGTGGGATGGTTTTGGATTCAGTTCCTGCTTGATGTAGGATACGCGTGTCACGTACCGGGCTCGGTTTTTGTCTGTGGCTGTCAGTATTTTGTCCTCCTTTTTGGAGAGTTCCCAGTTAGAATCATTAGGGGGGATAACTTTCCCTAACATATATATATATAATATGTATGTATGTATATATACACATATTTGTAGATATATCCAAAAAGTATATATATATATATATATATATATATATATATATATGTGTGTTTATATACACTGAAACATTTGTAGATATATACACTGAAAGATTTGTAGATCTGTTTAAAAAGATATATATATATATATATATATATATATATATATATATATATATATATATATAATATACACTGAAACATTTGTAGATCTGTTTAAAAAGATATATATATATATATATGTATATATACACTGAAACATTTGTAGATCTGTTTAAAAAGATATATATATATATATATATATATATATATATATATATACACACAAAAACATTTGTAGATATATTCAAAAAGAGATATATATATATATATATATATATATATATATATATATATATATATATATATATATATATATATATATATATACACACACAAAACATTTGTAGATATATTCAAAAAGAGATATATATATATATATATATATATATATATATATATATATATATATATATATATATATATATACACACACAAAAACATTTGTAGATATATTCAAAAAGATATATATATATATATATATATATATATACACACACAAAAACATTTGTAGATATATTCAAAAAGATATATATATATATATATATATATATATATATATATATATATATATATATACACACACAAAACATTTGTAGATATATTCAAAAGAATATATATAATATATATATATATATATATATATATATACACACACAAAACATTTGTAGATATATTCAAAAAGATATATATATATATATATATATATATATATATATATATACACACACAAAACATTTGTAGATATATTCAAAAGATATATATATATTATATATATATATATATATATACACACAAAAACATTTGTAGATATATTCAAAAAAGATATATATATATATATATATACACACACAAAAACATTTGTAGATATATCAAAAAGATATATATATATATATATACACACACAAAAAACATTTGTAGATATATTCAAAAAGATATATATATATCTACATCTACATACAGACATAAATTCGCATTTATATAGATTTATTTAAAATCTAAAAAAGAATTGAAATTGATTCAAGTTTTGTTTTTTTGTTTTTTTTTTTTTTTTAAATCTTTTTCTGATTCTTATTGTCTGGTTGGTGAGCGCAAGATAAAAAGCAAATTTGAGGGTGAGGGTGGGGAATGCCAAATCTAGGATTAAGTGTAAAAAGTCGATTATTTTTTTTTTAGTTTTTGTCAAAAATAAAGGCATCTTCAGTTTTACAGTTTAGAAGAGACACAGAGATAAGCATTTTTATTTTCAGCCTGGAGATGGGAGGTGGGGTGGATGTTCATTTTTAAAAAAAAATATTTTTAAATTTCTGACAACTTTAAGATATAAAGGTTAGGAAGGAATTATTTACCCAACCTGTTTGCCACAGGTAGGATTTGACACAAGGTCACAAGTATGGGGCACCCAGTGAGGATCGAACTCGCTATTCAGTAGTAACGGATCTGTTGATATGAGAAGATAGTAAAAATGGGAGATGCCCTAGGAGACATAAACAATAGATAAATAACTTACATGCCACCATTAAAAAGTCGTCGGGGTTGCCTAAAGTCGGTATCAGCCAATCAGCGAGGGTGTCTATCCCCTTTTCACTAGTGCTAGACCAAGATTTTTTTTTTTTTTGCATCTGAGGGGGAGCGCCAAATCTACCATCAGCTCCTCACATTACCACACAGATCCTTGTACGGAGTTGCCGAGGGCTGGTATCGAACCAGGAACCTTGTGGTTCCTCAGCGGACGATGTACCAACAGAGTTAAACTGTTTTGGTTTTCTTGGGTTTTACGGCATGTTAACCCTTATTGGTTTATTTTATGCCAAAGGTGTTTTTGTTTTATTCATTCTTGATGGGTATTCAATTTGTTTTAAACACATTTGTTTCTATCTAACTCATAACAGGTACTACCACTCCTTCAACGTTTTGTGTATAAAATTTATCTACAGATTATTATGGAATGGAGCTAGTAAGTCGTTAGATGATTCATTTTTACCATCAGCTCCTTATTTTACCGCACAGATCTCTGTGCTACTCATACACCGAGTTGGCAAGGACCGGTATCAAACCAGGAACCTTGTGGTTTCTAGCCAAACGCTCTACCGACTGGGCTAACCTGGCCACCATTACTTTATAAAAATTGTTAAAAAAAAAACAAAACTATCACTTATAACAAACTTGAACTTTATCCTATAAACTTATCCCTTAAAGCGATTTCCAATCCATTTAGCAACAAATAACTGCAAATGACCTACTGTCAAAATCAAGAAAAATGCTTGGCAAAAAAAAAATAATAAAGAATTTGACCATCTCATACAAGCTACAGCTTGGCATAATATATCCCTAAATGGGTTGACATGCCATTAAAATCAATCAATCAAAAGCCAACATTACACACCACACAATATATAAGAACAGTTTTTTGTGGCTTAAAATTAGAGGGCATTCATTACACACTTTTTGTTCATTTATATACACATTTCTCTTTCTTTCTTTCTTTCTTAACAATTTATTGTGGGTACAAAATTTGTGTATTGCAACCATAAGTGGATTCATTCTTAACAAGGCTAGTCATTTCTTTCAATATTTAATTAACAAATACAACTTTGTGTTTCTTGATCAAGTTTTTATTTTAGCCCATATTGATTCTGCCGCAGAGGGAGATGGTCCTGAGAGAGCCGGCAATTTCTTCTCTCTCCTTTTAAAGCTAGGTCGCATCTGCTAACTAAACAAACTTATTCTCACATGTCTGTATCGGAGGTCAGTTGAGGTCACCTAAAATATCAATCATAATCGTGAATGGTTATAGAAAATTACACACCTGCTTTTAATTCTAATGAACCTTAATTCAAAATCTAACTATAGGTACGTTCACAACTTATGACTTCTCATAAATTGTAAAATCTGGATTAGCCAATAAATGGCAGGTTTTTTTTTTTTGGGGGGGGTAATGTTTTTTAAATTAAATTTTTTGAATTATACATAAGTAAAAATGGTAAGAATATTCTAATTCAATTAATTTTTTTTTTTTTTTTCATTTCAGCATTTCCAGTTACTCTGTCATGAATTACATCTCGACTATGGCCATCCAATCTCCGTGCCTTGAGTCTTTTTCTCGGACTATACCACAAGGACTACAGTCAAAATCAACTGCAGATATGAGCCTCTGACACGCGTCAAGGCTGCAGCAGCATCGCCCGTCCCGAGGGACAGCAACGGTCTTAGCCTTCTTGTTTTCCAGTTTCCCCTAATCCCTGTCTTCCAACCGGGCGGAGTCGCTCGTTCCTACAAACAATGATGAGTATACACGGAAGAAAAGGTAGCATTCGGAAACGCGTTTTCCTGGGTGCTGCACTCCTTATCGTCTGTATCTACTTGTCATACCAGACCTTCTCCTGTGTTGGCGGTCCGAAAGTCTACATGGTTCCCAGCGATCCGATACGCTACATATACGACGAGAAGAACCATGCCATCCCCTACAACAAGGACATGCCACTGATCTTCATCGGTGGGATGCCGCGGAGTGGGACGACCCTCATGCGGGCAATGCTCGACGCGCACCCGCTGGTGCGGTGCGGAGAAGAGACCCGCGTGATCCCTAGGATCCTTGCGATGCGTTTTCAGTGGGAAAAATCTGCCGTGGAAAAGAAGCGACTAATGGAGGCTGGGATGACATCTGAGGTCATTGATTCGGCTATCTCTGCGTTCATCCTGGAGGTGATCGCCAAGCACGGGGAGGCTGCCCCCCGACTCTGTAATAAGGACCCGTTCACTTTAAAATCAAGTATTTATCTCAGACAGTTATTTCCTAATGCTCGTTTCCTCTTGCTCATACGGGATGGACGAGCTGTTGTCCATTCCATTATTACGCGCAAAGTGACCATTACCGGTTTTGATCTGACCAGCTATAGTAAATGTCTTAAGAAATGGAACCAAGCCATGGAGTCGATGTACTCTCAATGTGTGCAAGTTGGACCCAGCAGGTGCATGCCTGTCTATTATGAAAAACTTGTCTTGCATCCAGAATTCTGGATGCGAAAGATTCTGGAGTTCTTGGACTTAGAATGGGACGATAGGGTTTTACATCATGAAGAATATATAGGAAAGCCAGGCGGAATATCTATATCAAAGTAAGTACCAAAAATTTTCTTTCTCACTTCCTCCATTTTTTTTTTTTTTTTTTTTTTTTTTTTTTTTTTGTGTGTGTGTGGGAGGAGGGGGTTGTTTTGGTTTTGTAAAATTTTCTAAGTGGTATTTTAAAGGATTTATTTGTATTCTTTTTTTATTTTTATTTTAGTTTTTTTTTGTTATTTTTATTTTTTTATTTTTTTATTTTAGGCTTTTTATGTTGGGCAGTGGGAAATTTTTTGATTTGATAGGGGGATATGGGAATTTTTTTTTTTTCTTTCTTTTTTTTTTTTTTTTTTTTTTTTTTTTTTTATGGTGGTATTTTAAGGGATCTAATTGTTTTGAGTTTTGTGATTTTTTTTAAGTTTAGAATTTAAAAAAAAATTTTATTTAAAAAAATTTTTTTTTTTTTGAGTGGGGAAACTTTTTAAAAATTTTGTATCTTAGGCTTAAAGAAATTGACCTTATGTCACATCCTGCTTATCCGAAAGTGGTGATGAAAGGTAAAATGGATATGAATCCGACAATATGTGTAGAAAGTTTGTAGAAACAAGATGTTAACAGTTTTGCTGACAGAAATCTGTTTCAACCATATGAAGAGGTCTTTATCAAAGCAACGTTGTAAATGGAAAGACGAAATAAATATATCATTAATCACGAGGCACAGAATGCTCTCGATCAGATATATATATATATATATATATATATACTAGTATGAATTAAAGAAAATGTCTTCAGCAAAATAACCTAACAAGGGTTGACATGCCGTAAAATCCAACGAATAAATTATAAAAACAAATATCCCTAAGATACATGTAATTGTCCTAAACTTTAATAAAAGCGTCTCTAAATACTTTTAATAATGACCATCTTACAACCCCTATCTAATACGGGTAAGTATTACTAGTATATATATCTATGTTTATATTGTTTTGTTATTTGTTTTTTCAAAAAGGGCAGATTGTGAGGGAGAATGGAAATAAATCCAATGGTATGTAAATAATTACACGTTTAGAAAATCAGCAAGAAAATCAACGCTACCTTTTTACCTGTTAGAATAGTAATAAAGATTTGCAAATGACGCACTAAATATCCCTTTTCCAATACAATGATACTTACAGTCCTAGCACCTATATGATTGTCCCGACCCAATTGCCCTTATACCAAGCCCCCAACTCTTTTTATCATAGGTGTGCTAGATGGTGGTGACTGAGGGGCTTAGTCTCCTCGGTATAATGTTAAACTGCATCTAGTGATGAAGTTCCAATTCTGGAGCTCTGGGAATGTGGAGTACCCCTTCATCATCATTACTCTCAGGTCCATACTGACCTGTAGGGGTAGTACCTATTAGGGTCCCATCCATGGGGTAAATAAAAAAAAGTGAGTTTATAAAAAACTGAGGAGCTTAGTGTCTTGGCATGGCATTAAACTGCATCTAGTGGTGGAGTTCCAACTATGGAGCTCTGGGAATGTGGAGTACCCCTTCATCATCATTACTCTCAGGTCCACACTGACCTGTAGGGGTAGTACCTATTAGGGTCCCATCCATGGGGTAAAAAAAAATGAGTTTATAAAAAAATTGAGAAGCTTAGTGTCTTGGGTATGGCGTTAAACTGCAACTAGTGGTGGAGTTCCAACTAAGGAGCTCTGGGGAATGTGGAGTACCCCTTTGTTACAATTTTATATGCCAGCCTTTAGGCTTCAAGCGGAAATCCTTGGTAAAGAATCCTTGGGTTGTTCCTTGGTGCTCCTCAGTATTGCAAGTCCTTCGTCAATGATTGCAAATGGATGTCTCTCAGCATCAGTGATTAAGTAGTCAACCAGCCACGCATTCAGGCTGTTGATTGGCTTAGGTTTAAATCATTAAGTTGTGTATTGTAGCACACCTTATATACAGAATAATCCAACACCTTCATCATCATTACTCTCAGGTCCACATTGACCTGGAGTGATAGTAAAAATTGAGTATCCATTAAGAATGGATTTATTTCAAAACTTTGTTGGCATTAAATGACCCACCAAGGTTGATATGCCATTAAACCAAAATTGAGAGTTTCACAAAAAGGTCTGACATTAAAGCATTATCAAAAATTCACGCATTATATATCAAAATAATTCTGAGACGATCTTCTATTCAGGATATAGTGCTCTTTCTTTGTTTATTTTATACTTTTTGAAGAAATCTCCAACTTTGGTCAGTTGTAGTTTCACTTCAAAAGGTTGGAAAAGAAAAAACAAGTTTCTACTTGTAGTTAAAAGTGTCTCCTGATTAAGTATACAATTTCAAGAATAGTATTATCTGCGTTATTCGGACTATTGTCCCCATCTTCATTGTTATTTGTACAACGTTTCGGCCGATATACCCTCCAGCCTTCTTCAGGTTTTTCTTGTCGGACTCGGCCTTCTTTTCGAACTCGGGAACTTTCTTGTCGTATTCGGGAGCCATCACGGAACTTTGAACGTAACCCTTTATTTATTTCACGGGGGTATCCTGTTCTCATTCCGCTAACCATAGCTGGGGTAGGAGTTGTGTTAATTAATTATTTTTCTAACTGCTTTCACTCAGGATTGAACTCGGGTTCCAGAGATAACTGTCACTTAGAACTGTCATGGAATAAATAAAGTGTTAGGTTCAAAGTTCCGTGATGGCTCCCGAATATGACAAGAAAGTTCCTGAGTTCGAAAAGAAGGTTCCCGAGTCCGAGAAGATTCCCAAGTCCGACAAGAAATACCTGAAGAAGGCCGGAGGGTATATCGGCCGAAATGTTGTACAAATAACAATGAAGATGGGGACAATAGTCCGAATACGCAGATAATACTAATCTTCAAGCCTCATCTCAAACATTCAGAGAAATTTCAAGAATATTGATAAAGATTGGCTTCTTTGATTTTGCAAAATAAATTAACATATAAAAATTATTCTTGAAAAAAGTTCATAATTTGCGTTTTCAACTGTTTAACTCTTAACATCCTGTTGAGAAGTCCAGAGCATTCCTATAAGGATATATAAAAAAATGGCTAAAAATGATCTTTGCATCTAAAGTTACCTGCTATTTTCCTTAAATCAAAGACTTCTAAATATGTTTAATATTACATTTAAACAAAAGCTAACATTTGAGGTGGGTTAGGAAAATGAATGAGACATCCGGCCGGGTGGAATGAGGTAGTATAGGACTTTAAGAGTTAAAGTAAAATTCCATTTTAACTCCCTGTAAAAAAATAATTCAATGGATAAAAGCACATACAAATTACATTTTCTTTCAAACCATATGAACATTTTTTAGATTGGACCAGAAATACTCGAGAAATTGCTTGAACTGATTAAGAAATTTGTCATTGTCCACTGATTTAAACTAAACTGCTGGTAATGCTATATATAGGTCATCCACAGACACGTCATCCATTGGCTCTGTGTAGGTAAATGGGATTAGAGAAAATGAGTTTGCAAAGCGAATTAAATTTTTTTTTAAATAAATACAACAGGAGAATTTTGAAAAAAAACATTAAAATCATTTTGTAAGATTTTTAAGACAGGGAACATTTGACATAATTTAGATTTAAATTTATTCTTGGAATTAAGAATATTCTTTATTAAGAGCAAAAATGTTGAGAAGCTACAGGCTGGATGCTGCTGAAACTTAACATACAAGTAAAGTAGGAAGTTAAATCTCCCTCTCACACTGTCCATTCTCTCTTTACACTCACAGAGAAACTAACACATATAATGAGGAGGTAATTAAGATATACATAGAGAGGTGAAAGTGGCAGGCAGAATGTGAAAAGACAGGTCAGTTTTTGACTTGATTGCAAATTACAACTAATAGGAATTATTTAAAATGAATTCTTTTTCAAACACAACTCAATCCTAAAAGTGAAGAATATTTTAGTATGAATTTTGTGTCATTAAACTAAATAGGAAAAAAGCCTTTAGGAGACAAACATTGATTTGCTCAGCTTTAGTATAATAATATATATACTAGCAAATATATGCACCCTCCTGGTGCATGTATGTAAGTTTTGATGTAAGTCGTCGTCGGGGCGGCCTAAAGTCGGTATCAGCCAGTCAGCGAGGGAGTCTATCCCCTTTTCAATAGCGCTAGACCAAGGAGATTGTTTTTGCGTCTGAGGTGGAGTGCTACACATACCATCAGCTCCTTACTTTACCGCACAGATCCCTTTACTACTCATACGCTGAGTTGGCGAGGACCAGTATTGAACTAGGAACCTTGTGGTTTCTAGCCGAACACTCTACCGACTGAGCTAACCCGAGAAAGACTTATGAAACTAAATAATGCATAATCGAACTACTTAGTTAAAATAGGAAGTAAAGAATAAAATTACTGTTATTTCTTCTTGTTAATGGATTTCTTTTAAGATTCAGCCCCAAGATTTTTGCTCATATTCATTAAGACAAAACTAAACAATTAGAAATCAATAATACCAAGCACTTGATTATTAAAATCTTTTCAATCAATATGCAAATTAGCCTTCCTGTTCTCACTCTAAACTGCTATTTTGTTGTATATATAAATACAATTGCATGTTATTAGTTTGTAGATAAGACCAACAGTCTTAATAATGTAAAAAAATTTATTAATAAATGAGGTTTAAATAAAAAAAATTAAAATCATGGAGAATATGACATAAATAACTAAGGGAATTGTGACTTGAGTAATGATATAGTTTCAATTACAGACACACACAATCTCCATTATAATAAGATATATAATACACACACACATACACACTGTCTGAAGTTATTGAAGTTTGTGATGTCCTTAATAATTCAAATTTGTTTTGAAAAAAAAATTGTCAAATTTTAAACAATCAATTTAGATGTCAAAACAAAAGTTAAAATTTTAGGTATCAAATTTTGTTTTATTGAATTTATTTGATCTATTTGGTATTTAAAAAATTTCATCTGAAGTTATCTAACAAGAACAAATGATTATATTTTACTTCTATAAAAAGGAAAAGGGAATTGTGACTTGAGTAGTGATATCAATTTAAATAACTCAATGTATAACCATGACATTTCCACATGAAACTGGGGGGGGGGAAGAAACTTTGAACTATTTCTCTGATTTTTTTTTTTTTTTTTTAGATAAGGCTTGATAATTAGTATTATTTGGTTTATTCAGACTTCATCTTCATTCTTATCTGTACAACGTTTCAGCCAATGTACCCTCTGGTCTTCTTCAGGTATTTGTCGGACTCGGAAACTTTGTTGTTGTAATTGGGAACCTTCGTCGTAGACTGAATAAGGTTCAAAGTTCCATGAGGGCTCTCGACTACAACAAGAAGGTTCCCAATTCCAAGAAGGTTCCTGAGTTCGAGAAAGCTCCCAAGTCTGACAAGAAATACCTGAAAAAGGACGGAGGGCACATTGGCCGAAACGTTGTACAGATAACGATGAAATGAGGACAATAGTCCGAATAATACAAATAATACTAAACTTTGAACTATTAAGGAGATTTATAACATTCATTTTCCGATTTTCCTGCCGCACTAGACCACTACCACCCAAGAAGCAAAGTAGATCAGGATTATCTCTCCAATATAGATATAGGATTATCTCTTCAAGATGGACATGGATTATCTCTTCACAAACAGAAACTGATCCTGATAATCTCATTCACTTATTTGGCATCCTATCCAAGTCTTATCCAAACTGTGAATCTTGATGGCTGAGCAGTCCATGACATGCAACACTCCACTTTGGCACCTACTTGGCTTATTTTATGCTGAAGAAGTTTTGTTTTATTTGTTTGGTTTTCTTTCTTTTTTTTTTTTTTTTTTTTTTTTTTGTCAATTTTAAAAAAACTGAATTCTTTTTTAAACACATTTTTTAGAACTCAATTTTGGATCTATTTAACCTATAGATGGGATCCTAACAGGTACTACCACTCTGGGCCAAAGTGAACCTGGGAGTAATGGTGATGAAGGGGTACTCCATACTCCTCAAAGTTCCAGAATATGAACCACTAGATGTCATACCCAGGAAACTAAGACCCTCAATCACCACCTTCTAGCAGATATATAATAAAAAAAAGGGTTGGTGGCTTGCCATAAGGGTAATAGTTAGGACAATCATATAGGTGCTAGGGCTTGACGTGACCAGCCAATTGATCAGAGGGGGCCTCTATAACCATCCATCTAGGCTAATTATGGTTCAAAGTAGAGTTTTGCATGGACTGCTCAACCACCAGGATTCCATCCTTAAGCATCATGGTTGACGGAAATAGATTTCCTTGTTTCTTATTGGTCAGAAAAGATAACGAGGAAAATTCAGTTTCTTATCAGTTGTGTTCCGACTTTTGTGGAGTTTATTTTTGCGCCAAAAATAGCATGATGATCATTGCCGCAGCTGTATGCACGCACACGCCGTCTGTCATCCGAGACTTTAACCATCTGCATCGTTTGTAAAATGTGCTTCCTTATGATAACTTACAAACCAAAGAAGGTTTTAAGCTCTAGTTCATTTATGTAGGGTTAATTAGTGTTCCGAACTATTTGTTTTTGCTACAGACTCTGTTCTCCAGACACTCCATCCCTTGGGGGCGGCGGCTCTGGAGTTCAGGGAAAAATTTCACACACTTCGCCTTGTACATAAACATCAATTTGAAAACAGTTAGACACCAACTCTATTTCTCATTAAACATTGGTGTTTGTTTTATTTCATTTAACTATATATATATATATACTCACACACACACACACACACACATATACACTCACACATGTATGTGTGTATATATATATATATATATATATATATATATACACTCACACATGTATGTGTGTGTGTATATATATATATATATATATATATATATCACACACACACATGTATGTGTGTGTGTATATATATATATATATATATATATATATATATATATATATATATATATATATATACTCACACATATATTTATATATATATATATATATATATATATATACACACACACACACACACACACATATACATATATATAGGAAGTGCATGGTGTAATGGTTAAAGTCATGGGTAATGGACATGTCGCCCAGAGTTCAAATCCTGGATGTGGTAATTGCATTTTCACTTAGCGCTAATACCCTTGGGAAAGGTATGAATCTTACACTCCCTCCAGCTATGGGTAAATAGTAGGGCAGACCAGGCTCTTAAACCTTGGTTAGGCAACCAGTCTAGGAGAAGGAAAACTCTGAATTCAAACCTGTTAAGCTCCGCTTAAGAAATTGACCTTGTGTCGCATCCTGCTCGTGCGGAGGGGTTGGTAATATATATATATATATATATATATATACACACACACACATATATACATATATATATATATATATATATATACACACACACACACATATATATACATATATATATATATATATATACACACACACACACATATATACATATATATATATATATATATACACACATATATACATATATATATTATATATATATATATATACACACATTATACATATATATTTATATATATACACACACACACATATATACATATATATTATATATATATACACATACACACACATATATACACATATATATTTATATATATATATGCACACACACACATATATACATATATATTATATATATATATACACACACACACACATATATACATATATATTTATATATAACACACACACACACACACACATATATACATATATATTTATATATATACACACACACACACACACATATATACATATATATTTATATATATATATATATACACACACACACACATATATATATATATATACACACACACACACACACACAGATGAGTCACATCTGTTTTGGTATATACATCTCGACTTATAGTCCAGAAAAGAGATACCATAGACTAATAAAATCCTGTATACATATATACATATTTACCAACTCCTCCACACAAGCAGATGTGACACAAGGTCAATTTCCCAAGATTTCTTTCATTCTTTTTTTTTCTTTCACAATTGTCTTCTATTTCTTTCCTTCCTGTTTATATTGTTATTTTTTATGGAATGCTCCATTACATATCTGAGATAACAGTGTGTGACACACGTAGGTAAATACTAACTTATTAATTTAGAGATGATAATAGTTAGATCCCTTGTAACGATCACAAAGGTTTTTGGAAAACAGACTGAAGGAATTGGAAATCAGAGGAAGAATCAAGTCCATCCAGACAATATTTTAGGTTGATATGTCATAAAGCAAACCAAACCAAACTATTTTCCTGGGAGATGGATGGATAGACATGGTCTGCATGAGTGACCAGCCAGAATCCCTGATTTAACACCCTGTGACTTTTTTTCCTTGGGGTTGGTTGAAGGAACAAGTCTACACTATGAAACCAACAACTTTTGAAGAACTTGAAGGATAATACAATTTATTTCTGTCCTTCCACAAGAGTTCCTGGGAAGATCAGTTGATGCAATTCCTGAACGGCTTGTGAGGCTGGAGGCGAATGCTGGTGCCCATATAAAATTTTAAATAAAACTCCATGTTATGTGTCTTCTTCTCATACTTATTTTTTGTAAGAATAATGATTCAGAAATAAATTATAACATCTTTAAAATGGGTTGCATAGGGTCAAGTTCGAGTTGTAGTAGTAGTCGTTTAGTTCAGAAACAACATACTCAAGTCATAGTCACAAGAGACTGTTTATTTCTTTCTGGGCTTGTGGGTTCTTTTCAGAAAGAAGGAAAGAGAGAGAGAGAGGGTACAGTCAAATTACTCTATCGTAAACCATGTTTAGTACTACGATATGAAACCCATACGGAGAACCGGGAGGCTATGTCTGGCTCCCACCAAAGCCCAGCCAAAAAAGACCGATTTTCCACTTCTGTTTCTTGTCCCAGGGTGGGAAGGTCACCCAACTTCCGCTTCCGGTTAAAACCCGGAACTTCCGTTTTTATTTTTAAATCTAATTTCGGGGTCCTTCGTCAGTCAGTTGAATTCCAAATTTTAAGCTGTCTTTGTTCTTATTTCTTTTTCCTCTCTTTCTCCAGAAATCCGAATACCGTTTTATTTTTAATCCCAAATTCCCCATAGACCATAATAATTATGCTACGAAAGCAGAAATGCTGATAGGTATGCGTCCTGCATCCCTGATGCACAAAAATCTAAAAGGACGTAGTAAAATTCTATCCATGTGTCCCAGTGTTTTTCTTTTTTCGTCCCTCACCATTTCAATCTAACTGTAAATACATTTCAATAGTTTCTTAGAAATGAATTACACAGGCTAGGTTACAAGGTTGGAGTTAGATGGCTTCAGCTGGGACCCATAAATTTTCCCGAGGACTCATTCAAAGCAAATGTATGCATCCCATGACGCACTAAATCAAAAATCTATCAGCATCACTGGGAAAGGGTTACTTTACAATCACCCTGTACCCGGCATTTGTGCCTTTTGTTCTGAGCGGCACAAAAGCTCCGGAAATTCGATGAACTGCAAAATTAACTGTGGCGATTTTTATACCAACTGGAAATTAACGTTAATTACTTTCTGTCTAAATGATTACCTACCAAGTCTTTAATTTTAATTACGTAAAGCCGCCCGCTGCCTCCACCGACCCACGTCTCCCCAGCAGCGTGTCTCTCTCCCTGCCAAAACTATCACTCTATTTCTTTGACAGCTTTTGCCCTTCAAGAAAGAGTAACTTTTCTTGGCAAACAATCTTATTGCCGTTTCCTTTTCCAAGTCAATAAAGATATCGAGCGCTTAATCCTTTGGCTGAGGTTTAATTAGTGCAACCGCCGCAAAATCTATTTTCGATGCCTTAGCGGGTCGACGCCTTTTGTCAATTCTTGTTTCTAACCAAAGACAAATCCGTCCTTATTTCAGCTTTTGTTTTATTTCATTTTATTTTTTATTTTTCTATTTTTTTTTTTTCATTTCTTTTTTTTTTTTTTTTTTTTTTTTTTTCCCAATCAATTTTTCTTTTTGTATCTTTTTCATTCTTGTTTTTTTTTTTTTTTTTCTTTTTTTTCTTTTTTTTCTTTTTTTCTTTCTTTTCGCTTTGTCTTACTACTCTGTTTTTTTTTTTATTGTTTTTTTTTTTTATCTTTCTCTGATCTATATATATGTAGATGTGTGTGTGTGTTCTCTTTTCTTGCACTTTCTGCTTCTTTCTCTTTCTCTATGTCTGTCTCTTTCTCTCTCTCTCTCTCTCTCTCTCTCTCTCTCTCTCACACACACTTCCTGTATCTTTTTATCTCTTCTTTTCTTTCTTTCTCTTTCTCATCTTTTTTTATCTTTCTCTCTCTCCTTTGTTTTGTTTTCTCTTTCTATCTCTCACTCTATTGTTGTCTCTTTCTCTTAGTTTTCTCTTTTATCTCTCTCTCTCTCTCTCTCTCTCTCTCTCTCTCTCTCTGTTTTTTTCTCCTCTCTCTCATTTCATGCTATTTTTTTCTCTTTATTTTCTCTTTCTCTCACTTCCTACCCCATCCTTTCTTTTCTTTTCTCTATCTCATAATGTCTTCTCTCTCTTACTCTGTCTCTCTCTCTCTCCTCTCTTCTCTCTCTCTCTCTCTCCATCTCTCTTACTCTCTCTCTCCTCTCTCTCCATCTCTCTTACTCTCTTTCTCTCTCTTACTCACTTATTCTTTTCTTCTCTTCTCTTACTCACTTATTCTTTCTCTCTCTTACTCACTTACTCACTTATTCTTTCTCTCTCTTACTCACTTATTCTCTCTCTCCCTTACTCACTTATTCTCTCTCTCACTTACTCTCTCTCTCTCTTCTCTCTCTCTCTCTTACTCTCTCTCTCTTACTCTCTCTCTCTCTCTACTCTCTCTCTCTCTCTTACTCTCTCTCTCTCTCTCTTATCTCTCTCTTACTCTCTCTCTCTCTTACTCTCTCCCCTCTTATTCTCTCTCTCTCTTCTCTCTCTCTTACTCTCTCTCTCTTACTCTCTCTCTCTCTTACTTCTCTTTCTTTCTTTCTCTCCCCTCCCTCTTTCTCCCCTCCTCCCCCCCCCAAAGTGTTTGCAGTTTAAATCCTTTTTCCTTTCATCTTGACATCTGCATAAACCTCCAAACTTTTCTTTACTTCCAATCTGTACTTAATGAACTTCCACTCTTGATCCGTTGTTTTGATTACTTCTCTCCAATGGTGAATGGCGTGGGGAGGGCTGGAGGTGGGGGGTGAGTGGGGATCATCTTGATTCACTTTCGGCAAGGGTGGGGAAGTCCTTATCTACATCTCAGACTCAAACGCTCCCTCCTGACCACATAAAAACAAAAAATGTGCTTAGAATGGGGTCCTCCATTTAAATTAATCTTCCATAAGTTGGTTCATGCTTACTTGTTTAGGGGCCTGGGTAGGGGCGACTTGAAAGCTGTTCCTCACCCCCACCCTACCAACCTACCGCCATCATCTCCATAATGTGAGTCTTTTAGATTTTACAAGTATTCAACTAATTATTTTTGAAAATTATCTTGATCCCCAAAGAGGATTAAACTTAGTATATGTATTTACCCAACCCCTCTGCATGAGCAGGATGTGACACAAGGTTTTTTTTTTGTTTTTTTTTAGCAGAGTTTAACGTGTTTGAATTCAGTTTTCCTTCTCCTAGACCGGTTACCATGCCATGGTTAAAGAGTCTACTCTGTCCTCCTATTTACCCATAGCTGGAGAAAGAATAATTGACCCCCTCTGATCGATCGGCTGGTCACATCAAATCCTGACACATATAGGATTGTCCCAACTCTATTGCCCTTGTACCAAACCCCCAACCCTTTTTTGTTCTAGAAGGAGGTGGCTGGGGGTGTTGCTTGGGTATAATAATAAACTTATTAGTGAAGTTTCAATTCTGAGGCTCTAAGTACTCCTTCATCGCTATTACTCCCAGTAACTGTCTATGGGTTAAATAGAAAAAATGAGTTTTAAAAAATTATGTTAAAAAAACAAAACTTGAGTTTAAATCTAAAAAATTTTGAATACCCATCAAGAATGAATAAAACAAAACGTCTTCAGCATAAAATAACCCAGCAAGTGTTGACATGCCATAAAATCCAACCAACCAGCCTGAAGATTTGATTATACAAAATGTGTTTATTGTAGAAGGAACATGATAATCACCTTCACAGGAAAGCTGTGACTAGCATCCAGTCACCAGACAAAAAAAAGACTAACCGAATACACTCTGTAGATACTGAGAGGACATGGTCAAGTATTCAGTATATATGGATAAAAATAAACACTAAAACCACCAGCCAATCAAAATCCCAGAAATAGACTTGACCATGCCACATAGTAGAATAGCCCAAGCTGTTATTTAAACCACTTACCAAGTCTGGATTCTCAGAAGCAGATTCAACTTGCAAGACAGTTCAATACTGATCAGTCTACACAAATTTCAACAATGACCTGCAACACTCCACTTTGGGTTAGACTAGCAGTTGGAGAGGCTCCCTCCAATCAATCAGCTGGTTATATCCAAGTCCTCACACCTATATGATTGTCCTGACGCTATAGCCTTATAGCAAACCCCCAACCCTTTCTATCATATATGTACTAGAAGGTGGTGGCTGAGTGTCTTAGAGTCCTGGGAATGACATTAAACTGTATCTATGGAAGTTCCAGTTCTGGAGCTCTGGGGAATGTGGAATACTCCTTTATTTCCATTACTCTCAGGTCCACTCTAGTCCACAGTGGTAGTACCTGTTAGGGTCCTATCTCCAGGTTAAATAGGAAAAATATGAGTTAAAAAAAATTGAATTCTCATCAAGAATAAATAAAAGGAAACATCTTTGGCATAAGATAACCCAACAAAGGTTGACATGCTGTAAAACCCTATCAATCAATCAATATGTTGCCATTATGCTGGATTCTCAGAAGCAAATTCAATTTGCAGCACAGTTGAATACGGATCAGTCTACACAAATCTCTGCATCTTAAAGTATGAAAGTAGGGCCGGGTTAGCTCAGTCGTAGTATGTTCGGCAAGAACCTCAATACCAGCCCTCGCCAACTCAGTGTATGAGTAGCACAGGGATTTGTGCGATAAAGTAAGGAGCTGATGGTAGGTGTTGTGCTCCACCTCAGATGCAAAAACAATCTCGGTCTAGCGCTAGTGAAAAGTGGATAGACTCTCTCGCTGATTGGCTGATACTGACTTTAGGCCACCCTGATGACAACTTATTGAAAAGTACCTTCAAACTAATCATGTAAAAAAAATTTATAATATAAAATCTGACAGGACTTCCTTTCCAGTGTGTGTGTGTTTGTGAAGGTCCAATATGTACCATCACTTTAATGGGGCAGCCTTTCTTGAGAGCCCCAGATGGGTGGATCCATATATTTTTATGAATACTACTCCAAGAGAATTGACGGTAGTATGGTGGGTGCCTTGTATCATAGATTTCGGGTGTGGCATGAGACCCTACTACTGGGCCTGTATGGGTGTGCGCATGTGTGTGAATTATAATTATAAAAATATAAAAATTGTTTGTTTTACTTTAAGTATTGAAAAAGGTACCCTCAGTGATCATATCAAAATTATATATATATATATATATATATATATATATATATATATGCAGTTGTTTTATATTCTATTTTAGTGTGTGTGTGTGTGTGTATCTATATATATATTATATATATATATATAAGGAAGTTTGGTATGTACGTGTCGATGTATAGGTCCAAAATGGGAGGTTACTCTGATTTGAAATCTTGCATAAACATTAATATCCTTATACTCACCCTCCACAACCCCACCCAACTCACGTCGGTATGAGTTTAGAACTTCCCAGACAGTAGGTCGGTCTCTTACTATTTGATGTGGGGACACCTCCGCACC
This sequence comes from Doryteuthis pealeii, assembly GCA_023376005.1. NCBI lineage: Eukaryota > Metazoa > Mollusca > Cephalopoda > Myopsida > Loliginidae > Doryteuthis > Doryteuthis pealeii. Next base: position 69,805,613 of record CM042167.1, read on the forward strand.
CACCTCTCTTACTGTATGAAAAAAATACAATGTTTATTTCTAATAAAACAAAAACTACCCTACCATCTTAATTTTTTTTAGTCTGGTTATGGACCGGGCACTTTTCCTAGTGTGTGTGTATGTATGTATATATATATATATATTTTTTTTTTGGGGGGGGAATATGTGCTTAATTAGAGTCGTACCTAATTTTGAAAATTAATTAATTAATAATTAATTAATTAGATGGGAATGCCTCTTTAAATGTATGGCTAAACAAATCGAGAAAAATCAATCTCTGTATGTACATTTCGGCCTATTAGGCCTACCCGCCTGTCAGCTTGACAGTTCGGTTTCAAATCACGCACAGGGCAGTCTTCCTATCTATAGCTCTGCTGATGAGGCCTAATAGGCCGAAATGTACATACAGAGATTGATTTTTCTCGATTTGTTTAGCCATACATTTAAATAGGCATTCCCGCCTAATTAATTAATTATTAATTAATTAATTTTCAAAATTAAGTACGACTCCATATATATATATATATATATTCATTGTTCATTTCCGTCTTGATAAATATAGGTTCAGTCTTGATACTTTTTGAACACAATTCCCAAAATAATTACAATGCCTTAGGACTAATTAATTAGGACTATTAATCTGATAAAAAAAAAAAATTCTCAAATATTCTATTTGGTGCAACCATTGTAACCAAATTTAATTTCCATTCACCCCAAACAAATTAATTGAATATCAAATTACAAAACACTAGGTACCACCAATTTTCCCTGTGAAATTTAACCCCCCTCTCCTTATATTTAACACAATGAAACTTGCATAAAGGTTAATATTATCTTGAACATTTTTTGTCCATTCAAAAGAAGAAACATCAAAACTCCTGATGATTTAAAAAAGAAATTTTCAGCTTACAGAAATAAGGAAAATTATGAATGAAAAACAATGTTTACATTTTTGCACTGTTAAATCAATTGAAATTTTAGCATGGCCGAAAACAAGTTACAACTAGAAGCTTTTTTAAAAAATTCTATGAAAAATCAATTAATGATCCAATTTTCACGAAAATTTCCATAATTACTTACCTTTTGATGAAAATATGCCTGAAATAGTTTTTTCCTTAAATATATTAGAGGTAGGGGAAATTTTTTTTTTTTTTTTAATATGTCACAACCCCCCCATATTATGAAATATGAAAAAATGGACTGACAAAAAATGATTTTTTTAATTTTCTTTAAAGATAAGAGTCTGAATAATTATATCAGAAGATTTTTATAAGTTTCTATGCAAGAGTTTTTTTAGTAAAAGAACTATTAATAAAGGTGACACCAGGTCGCCACTACTAGTTTAATATAAAGCAATGAAGTCTGGCAAGTATATATAAAATTTGTTGGTGAATATCATTAAAAAAGATATAATTCATCGCTTGAGTTCGAAAAGTTATCGATGGATTTTCATAATTCGACAAACCAAAATCTTATATCAATCTGTAACGTGGTGATATATTCACGGTACCAAAACGGATATATGTAATGTTCTAATAGTGATATATGTTGTATAGCAGGTCTTGTCAGCGTGCCTCCAAATTCACGACACTAAAAAGGTGTTCGGCACGTGGCAGTCATCTTGTCGATAAAAAAAGTACAGCGCGAGAAATATATCGTCACAAGCTGCTTAGCTTTTATTTCCAGGGCTCGTCTCGTGGGTTGTGTCGGAGAGGAGGAAAGGCAGAGAGAAAGAGAGAGAGGACACTGTTAAATTACTGTAATCCCACACTAGGGACCTGAGGCCTGTCCGTATCCTACGCTCGGAAAGCAAAAAGAGGCCAGTATTTTTTTTCGTCGTTCCACATGACTTCCGGTTCCGGTCAACACCCGAAACTTCCGGCTGGCTTTCAATTCTCCATTCGGAGGGGTCACGCCCCGGTCAAATTCCCGACAAACCGTTTTGTGTTCATCACTTTAAAAAAAAAAAATCTTTACTCCCTCTTATTTCTTCTTCCTCCTTTTCTAATAGTAGTCCTCGCAAAACTCAGGACCTTCCATCTCGCTACAAATCTATATTTGGTAATCTTGAACTTTAAATGACTAAATTATTACCATGAAATTGTGCTTGTGCCTTATTTGAAACTAGCAGCAGCTACCCAGTGTCGCCTGGGTTAGAGGGGGATTTTTTAAAAAGGTAGTCCTGCAGATCCATTATTACTTATGAGTGGGATGCCCCATTTAAATCCCTATGTAAAAAAAAAAAAAAAAAAAAAAAAAAAAAAAAAATAGACCTTGCATTGATCCAGCTGCTCTGAAAATGCATTAAAATGGATGTGAAAACTGGCGTGTTTTCTCCATGAAAGTTTTGTTAAATCAAAGATGGCTGCCATTGTTTACACACGCTTCTTCTCCAAATTCACGGAAAAAGAACAAGGGACTTCATGAATTAACTGATCAGGCAATGAGAGTGACGTCCCTTGTTCTTTTTCCGTGAATTTAGAGAAAAAGTGTGTGTAAACAATGTTTTCATTGAGAAAACATGCCAGTTTTCAAATCCATTTTAATGCATTTTTTTTTAACTCCAAAATATCATAAAATGTGTCTTTAGTAATGGTTAACTTCATATCAAATAATGCGCAAGCACAATTTTATAGTAAGGATTTAGTCACTTAAAGTTCAAGATTACCTTATTTTATTTGTTATAACAAAATCCCATTTTAGATTTTTTCATGAGCATTTCTACTTTATAATCAATGAGTCTCTTAAATGCCCCTTAAATCAAAACGTATCCCTCCACAAAAATTCCTGGAATTTTTCAAAGAACAATATTAATTTGATAAAATATATTTAAATTCCGAATATTCTTCTGCCAGACCATTCAGAATATAGATGAAGAGTAATACAAATAAAAATTATTAATATTATTTATCTATCTATCAAGAATGATTCTGTTATATATATATATATATATATATATACATACAAAATCAGAGAGGTTTTTTTCACGGAACATATGGAATTGCTACTACTAATACATTCCTCTACCCGGTTTATAATAGCATGTCAAACCCTCAAAAATATTTCAATATAATGAAATGCTCCCTTTCAAAAAACTCTCTAAAAACAATTTCTTCAAACAAGAAATCTTCTTCTGATGATGACCTAAGGTCGAAACTAGTTGAGAATAAATAACATATAAGAAATATTCATGTTTGTCTTATCACTTTTTGTTCATACTATATATATATATATATATATATATATATATATATATATATATATATATATATGAAATCTAACATTTTTGACAAAACAAATGATGTTATGTAATTGCTGACAGAAATCTCTTTCGACCAAATCGATAAATTGGTCTTCTTCACGAGCAACATAGACGGGAAAAAGAAAAAAAAAATATCCGTTAGAAGACTGTTTAAATATATATATATATATATATATATATATTTAGGAAAATTCTGTATATCAATCTGTCTAGAAAGATTCTGTCTATCTATTTAGGAAAATTCTGTATATCTATTTTTTAAATCCCGGGCAGTGCCAGGTGGCTCTACTAGTATATTAACAACAATAATAATGAATGATATAGTTTTATTCAAGTAAAAATTTTCCTTTCGGAGCTGATTAAATTGACTGAAGAGATTCATTTTTAACTTTTTAAATTCCGGGCAGTGCTGGGTAGCTCTGCTAGTATATTAACAACAACAATAATAATGAATGATATAGTTTTATTCAAGTAAAAATTCTCCCTTCGGAGCTGATTAAAATTGACTGCAAGCAAAAGATGGTATCATTCGCTTTCCGTTTGTTTAAGAGTGAAACAGAAGCAAACAATTACAAATGGGGAATTTGATAAAATGGAACAATAGAATGAATACGTTATTTAAGTACCTCCATTGATTTGGGCCAGACAGTTCTCTCTTTTCTGTTAAAGGTTACGCGTATTGGGTTTGTCTGTTTACCGAAACAAAATTGAAATCACAATATCAATTATTCTTTTGGCATATTGTATAATGGTGAATTCTTTAAATGAACAACAATTGTGTTTTAAACAATTCCAAATTGAAACGGTAAAATCAAGAATGCACATTTGTATTTAAATTATTCTGTGATTTTATTTATTTTTGTTATTGATATTATTTTTCTGAATTTTGAGTTTGAGAAGGCTCCCAAGTTCGAAAAGAAGGTTTCCAAGTCCAACAAGAATACCTGAAGAAGGCCGGGGGGCACATTGGCCGAAATGTTGTACAGATGACAAGAAAGATGAGGACAATAGTCCAAATAATCCAGGTGATAGATAATATTATTTCTCTGAATGTTTGAGATGAGGCTTGAAGATTAGTATTATCTGCATTATTCGGACTATTGTCCCCATCTTCATTGTTATTTGTACAACGTTTCAGCCGATATACACTCCGGCCTTCTTCAGGTATTTCTTGTCGGACTTGGGAACATTCTCGGACTCGGGAACTTTCTTGTGATGGCTCCTGAATACGACAAGAAAGTTCCCGAGTTCAAAAAGAAGGTTCCCGAGTCCGACAAGAAATACCTGAAGAAGGCCGGAGGGTATATCGGCCGAAACGTTGTACAAATAACAATGAAGATGGGGACAATAGTCCAAATAACGCAGATAATACTAATACATAATATTATTTTACTAGCTTAAAAGCCACCCCATCAAGCAGCATTAATATTTAAGCTAACCTTTTAAAAGTTCAATGATAATTCTTCTGCTGCCACTTACCGTATTTGACGGCGTATAAGACGCACCACCATTTCAGCAGGTCAGATTCAGGAAAAAAAGTTTTTAGTGTATTTAAGCATATATTGTTGAAAACAGTCATGCTGTGCATTATGCAAGCAGAAACATAGCTGTATAAAAGCAATTTGGCAGTACAGGAAAGCGATAAGCATACACAAGACATCTCATAGCAGGAAATAATAATAAAATAGGCCTACGGAGGTCTCAAACTGACGGCATATAAGACACACGGTAAGACGCACCCCCATTTCAGCAGGTCAGAATCAGGAAAAAAGTGTATTAGTGTATTTAAGCATATATTGTTGAAAACAGTCTAGCTGTGCATTACACAAGCAGAAACATAGCTGTATAAAAGCAATTTGGCAGTACAGAATAGGTAAAAGTACTGAGCATATGCTGGGTTAGTGAGCCTCATAGAAAAGATTAGCCTAGACCTACGGGAGGTCTCAAACTTCACCTATGATGTAAGACGCAGGGCAATTTTTTTAGCCAAAATTTTTGGGATCAAGTGTGTCCTATATGCCGTCAAATACAGTAATTTAAAGACATTTTGAATGTAGGTCTTTACTTTCTGTACAAACAATTATTTCTATTAGCAGGACCTGTGGATATAGGATACTAATTTGATTATTACAACATTTGATATGTTTAGTTATGAGGGATCGAGTTAACTCAGTCAGTAGAGCGTTCAGCTAGAAACCACAAGGTTTCTAGTTCAATACTGGCCCTCGCCAACTCAGCATATGAGTAGCACAGGGATCTGTGCAGTAATGAGCTGATGGTAGGTGTGGCACTCCACCTCAGATGCAAGAACAATCTCCTTTGTCTAGCGCTAGTGAAAAGGGGATAGACTCCCTCGCTGATTGGCTGATACCAACTTTAGGCTGCCTCAACAACTTTTACTTACTTACTTATGAGCTATTGCAAAATAGTTCATTGATATTTACAGTGGAATATCGGTTCTCGAATGACTCTGAAGTCAAACAATTGAGAGTTCTTAAAAAAAATTTGAGTAAAAAAGGCCTCAGTTTTCGATTTTTATCCCAAAAACATTTTCTTTTATTCATTTTTGTTGGGTAGTCAATTTTCTCTTCAAAGTCATTTTCTTTCAAAACACATTTTTAAACTAATTTTCTATCTATTTAACCTATAGATGGGACCCTAACAGGTACTACATCTGGGTCTGAGTAAACCTGGGAATAATGGCGATGAAGGAGTACTCCACACTGTTACATAATTATTAGATTCCTAATACTTATGTACAGTAGTGTAGAAACCAGAATGGCTGTTATAAGTTCAGCCGGCGGCCTTGAAGTCTTGAATGACAAGGCTTGACCTCAGTCCTGATCCTCCTTCCGGTGGATACCGTGAGAATCGGTGGAGAAGACCCTCTTCCGGTTTAGATTAGGGAGAGTTTTAGTCAGATCGGCCAAAAACCACGACGGTGGTAAGTCGTGTTATGCACGCTGCCGACTCAATCTGCGCAGGTAGTCTGGTGGGGATTTCCGAATAAAATATGATCTAAGTTAAATCAAAGTCTTGTGTTATTATCTAAAAACTACCAATGACACAGGGCTTCTGATAAAGAGAAATCCCCAATGGAAGACCAGATACTAAGTCCCCAAGACGAAGTCCAGACGCTAGAAGAGACGCTAGAAAAATAGAAGTAAGAAAGTAAGTAAAGAGAGTATACAACACACACTCCCTATAGATGGGACCCTAACAGGTACTACCTCTGGGTCTGAGTAAACCTGGGAATAATGGCGACGAAGGAGTACTCCACACTCCCTAGAGCTCCAAAATTGGAACTTCACCATTAGATACAGTTTAATGTGATTCCCTAACTTATAGGCATTAAATAACCCTGGACAGGTTGACATGCTGTTGAAATCAGTCAGCTGTAAATGTAGCAATACATGAGGTGAAATGGTTGGTAACCAGTCAACCTACTTATGATTAATTAGTCATGGGCAACGCTGACAATCAGACAAAAAGATCTCTCCCCCACCCCACACATACAATTTCTGTGTGCTAATTTTTATACCTCCCACCCCAAAGATTTAACTGATGTCTCCCTCACAATACCCTGGTGATATGCCTGCCTGCACACAGGTAATAATTTTTGTAAGGTTGAAATTAAGACTTTATGGGAAAATCCTGTGGATATAGCACAATATGATAATTTAATTATTACGACATTTGATATAAAGGAATTTTATCATTTGCTTGAAGCATTGTGTTTATATTGGTTTGGTGGTTGGTTTTGAAGGCTATCCCAATGCAAGTATAAAGAAAAATGAGGTAACTATGATGTTGTTTGTTTATCTTTGATTTATTCTTGATATTTCGAGATAAAGATCCCTTCGTCAGAAGATTTCTGAAAGCTAAGTCTGGAGCTGTTAGCTTGCTGCTAGGATCTGTCCATTCTGTTGTATGCCTGGTATTTTTTGTATGTGTGTTTATGTGTAAACATACACACAGAGATTTAGACGACACCACTGGGTATGACATTAAATTGCATCTAATGGTGAAGTTCTAATTCTGAAGCTCTGGGTAGAGTGGAGAACTCCTTCATCACCATTACTCCCAGGTCCACCTGTTGGTCCAAGTCCAATCTATGGGTTAAATAGAAAGAAATATACGAGTTTAAAAACATGTTTTAAAAACATTGACTTCTACATAAATAATAATTTTAATATACCAAACTTGTTGGTAAATCCTCGCGGTGAGAAAAACCCGGCAAATAGTTTGATTGTAAAAATATACCACCAAACATCACCTGGGGGGAAAAAAATTTTTGAAAAAAAGAAAAGACCATGTTAATCATACCAACCAAAAATAATCTATTTGTACAATACTTGGCCAAAAGAAAAATCAATTTATATGCATATATATATATATATGCCCACAATTTAAACGTAATAGAAAGGACTAACAGGAACCTTTTGGCTTGAGACTATGGTTATGTCACTCTGAAAGCACTGGTTCCTGCTAGATCACTGATGTTAAGCAGTGATGAGCCTGTTCAATATTTAATTGGGTGACCACTTAAGCAGCAGCAGGTACTGTAAGCAAGCTGAGTCCTTTGTTTATCAAAATGATTTGATTTACAATTAAATGACCTGAAAAGGGTTGATATGTTGTAAAACAAAACTAAATTAACCTTGAATTGAAAAATAAATTTCACGAATTAATGTTTTCATGACGATAATTCAGGAGATGGCTTATACACGAGGAATATCGTGTTTCACCGAAAATAAGACCTACCTGCAAAATCAAGCTAGCATGATTTTTCAGGATTATTTTTAATATAAGCCCTCCATTTTAAAATACCGCCCTGTCGGCTGGGGCATTAGAATTGCACCTCTGCAGAAGGGGTAAGACTCCCCCAATGGGCCACCTGTTGGCGACGTGATGCTTAAGGATAGGCCCAGGGGGATGAGCAGTTCATGACATGCAATACTCCACTTTGGCCCTATCTTGGGCTAGACGGGCGGTCAGAGAGGCCCCCCTGATCAATCGCTGGTCACGTCAAGCCCTAGCACCTATATGATTTTCGCAACCTATTGCCCTTATGGCAAGCCCCAACCCCTTTTTATCATATGGGTGCTAGAAGGCGGTGGCTGCGGGTCTATATGTCCAGGGAATGACGTTAAACTCTATCTGATGGTGAGGTTCCAGGTTTGGGGAATGTGGAGCACCCCTTCATCACCATTGCTCCTTGGTCCACTCTGATCCGGAGTGGTAGTACCTGTTAGGGTCCCATCTATGGGTTAAATAGAAAAATGTATTTATAAAAAAAATTGTATTATCCATTAAGAATTGATTTATTTCAAGACTTTATTGGCATTAAATGACCCACTCAGGTTGATATGCCATAAAACAAAATAAACAAACAAACAAACATTTTAAAATAAGCCCTAGTTGAGAGCAAAAACCTTCGAGAGGATGATGATATGATTATTTTTGAATGAATTTTTGTTAATGAGTTTTTCAATAAATGAACATGTTAATGGTAAATAAATTTAGTAGATTGTTTTTTGTAAGTTCTGTTTATTTAAAAAATTTCATAATTTTCTACTTCATAATGTTCTTGTTCAATATATGAAAAATAAGACATCCCCTGAAAAATAAACCCAGCTGTTGTATTAAAACGATGGGTTTTTGTTGTTGTTTTTTTAAATAGAAATTTCATTAAAATACTAAACGTAAAGATGATTATTAATCATGTTTATTGAAAAACTACTAGTCATGTTAAATAAGATTCTTGATAGTTTTTGTTTCACTGCTAGTTACGAATATCTCACGAAAGCTTTTAAGATGATCTGTTAGAAGTCTTTCTGACGAACAAGCGACACTTTGACAAGTTAAAACAGACACAAGTTGTTTTTCTTAAAAACCGAAAGTGAATGCTAGAGAATGCCACCCCCTAATTTCAGCTTACAGTTCAAGGGAGAAAACTGCTATTATAGTAAAGAAAATGATTCATTGAAACGGAGTAATCTTTGATATACGATATCATTTCTTTCATTTATTCTCCATGTTTTTGTTAATTGGTATTCAACACACATCTCTCTCCTTCTCTCTCTCTCTCTCTCTCTCTCCTCTCTCTCTCTCTCTCTCTCTCTCTCTCTCTCTCCTTGCAAACTTTCTTATTTGCATTTATATCTTTATTATTTATATTGTGTGTTGGTATCCTTCTGTCTACTAAAGACGATGGCGTAGTGTCCAATTTTTTTATCTTTTATTTTTTTAAATCTGCATCTGCGTGAGTGGCTGAACAGACCAATTTTTGAATGGCAATCTCTGGTGCGGTGACTTCAAACAAACAGTGATGCTGTTAATTTGCAGTCACTGCACCAGAGATTGCCATTAAAAGATTGGTCTGTTCAGCCACTCATGCAGATGCAGATAAAAAAAATTGCCTATTTGCATTTATCTTTTTATTATTAAATTCAATCACATGTTCATAATTTTTATATTTTTTCTGGGTTTTATACCTGCTCTGCTGTATTAGTGTTGAGCACTTTGAAGTCAATGGTGCTTGATACAGTCAGTTTTCACCTATGCAATTGTTACCAAGCACTGTTGACTTCATGTTTTCCCTACCCTAACTTAAATATACATGCTCTATCAATAATATTCAGTACTCTTTACTTGTAAATTTAGCAATATACTATGTTAATAGTAATGTTGTAGTTGGAGGCGCGTTGCGTAATGGTTAGAGTCGTAGGAAATGGACTCATCGCCCCAAGTTCAAATCCTGGACGAAGCTACAGTTCACATAGTGCTTATACCCTTAGGAAAGGTATGAATCCAACTACTCTCCTCTAGCTATGGGATCCAGTGGCTTCGGCCCTGGATCTTTACGAGTTAATAGCGTCGATCCCAGGGGGCCATCCCCCCCAGGCAACACCTGCCCCCTTGATTTAAAGGGGCAGGGCTGGGTTTATTGCCCAGTGCCTGAGGCGCCCCCCTTGAGGGGGGAATGCCGACGGGATCGACGCAATTTTTCACCTGCCACCCCATGAGTCTCGGCTTGTGGGTGGTCCCACATAAATAGGGCCTTTGTGCCTGACCCGTACAAGTGGGGTACGTGGAAAATATCATGGGTAAATAGTAGGGCATACTGGGCTCTTTAACCTTGGTTAGGCAACCATTCTAGGAGAAGGAAAACTGAATTCAAACCTGTTAAATTCCGTTTGGAGTGGTGTGATCTATTTCACTAATTTTTTAAATTTTATAAATTTTATCAGTGTGTGGCCAAAACAGTCATTTGCCTGTGAGGCAATAAAAATTTGTGGAATAAAAATCATTCTTTTTCTGATTCTAATTTTTTAAAATTGTTTGGGCAATTTTCCTATTCATATTTTTTTTAAAGATTTTAGCAACTACATTAATTATTTACTAAGCTTAGCTTAGATGTGGCACAAGGCTAGAAGTAT
>CM042167.1:69821416-69838916 GCA_023376005.1 Doryteuthis pealeii
AGTGAGTCCTCCATGTCATAATGATGAACATGCTGGATTGCAACCATAGTAACGGAGTTCGAACTCCTCTCGTGCTATTACGTCCTATTTTGGACTAATACCCTTGTGAAAGGTATAAATCTATGACATGCAACACTCTACTTTGGCCCTGACTTAAGCATTCAGAGAGGGCCCCTTCCAATCAATCGGCTGGTAACATCAAGCCCTAGCAGCTATATGACTGTCCCAACCCTATTGCCCTTATGGCAAGCCCCAACCCCTTTTTATCATATATGTGCTAGAAGGTGATGGCTGAGGCTCTTCATATCCTGGGAATGACGTTAAACTCTATCTGATGGTGAGGTTCCAGTTCTGGCGGTCTGGGGAGCATCCCTTCATCACCATTGCTCCCTGGTCCACTCTAACACAGAGTGATAGTACCTGTTAGGGTCCCATCTATGGGTTAAATAGAAAAATGTGTTTATGGAAAAAAAAAAAATTGAGTATCCATTAAGAAAATTTATTTCAAAACTTTGTCGGCATTAAATGACCCCCTGAGGTTGATATGCCCCAAACCAAACCATTTCTTTTAGGCATAAATAATTGGGGAAATAACACTTTCCAGCTGAGAAAAAGATTTCTATAATCCTCATATATTATTTGTTTGTTTTTTTTTTTGGTTTTTTTTTTTACATAAATGCGACAATCTCTCACTGCACAGAATCTTCTGTTAGCGCCTCAATTAAAATCATCTTCACACTTCTGTCGTTTGCCTATCTAAGTCATTTAACCTATTAATGATTTTACGTGTCTGGTAAAATTATTTTGATAAATTCATCGAGTGGTAAATTCATCATGATGAATTTAACGATTAGTACATTTATTCGTTGGAAAATCTATCGTCAATAAATTCATTGTTGGTAAATTTATCATCAGTAAATTAATCGAGTGGTAAACCCATCAAGTGAAAAATTGATCATTGCTAAATTGATAGTTGGTAAATTCATCAAGTGGTAACTTGATCGTCGGTAAATTCATCGAGTGGGATTGTCAGTAAATTGATCAAGTGGTAAATTGATTATCGGTAAATTTCTATAATTCCCTTATTTTATTTGTTTATATTGTTTGCTTTTTAAACACTCTTTCATGGGTCCGAAGAGAGGCAAACATTATTCCAGTGATGAGGAAGTGAAATCTGTAGTGAAGAAGTGGCTCAAAGAACAGTCAAAAGAATTTTACGAGGCAGGGATATATTTGATCTCATTCGAAGGTGAAACATTGCTATTGAGAAAAAAAGGTTACTATGCGGAGAAGTAGGGATGTGATCACAGAGGACCAGCTTCATTTTAATGTATGATACATGTTCCTGTGTTGGTAATTATACCCATCGTAAACAAAATGGCATTACTTTTAACTCACCTATGTGAATTGATCCACAGAGGACCAGCTTCATTTTAATGTATGATACATGTTCCTGTGTTGGTAATTATACCCATCGTAAACAAAATGGCATTACTTTTTAACTCACCTATGTGGAGAATTAGGGATGTGATCCAAAGAGGACCAGCTTCATTTTGATGTTTGATAATGTTCCTGTGTTGGTAATTATACCTGTCCTAAACAAAATGGCATTACCTTTTCACTCACCCTCGTATATGAATGGGACAGTCTCTCACTGCACATAATAATTAAATTTGTTTTTTTGGGTTTTTTTTATCTGCAAACATGAAGCAACATTCCTTCAGTCTTTTTAAGGATTTCCTTCCTATCGTTAAATTGGGATGGGTTGGAACGGAAACACATTTGTTTTGCCAAGTTTCTTTGAAACTTAGTTGTTTTCTTATTTGAATTCGGATTAAACACTGCTCTGTTGGTGGGGGCTTAGAACTTGGGACACAGAACTCAGCGCAACCCAAGAAGATAGAAGACCCTAGCTGAAAGTAATAATAGAATATTTAACTCTTAACATCCTGTTAAGAATTTTCTAAGTTCAAAGCATTCCTATAAGGATATATTAAAAAATGGCTAAAAATGACCTTTGTATCTAAAGTTACTTGTTATTTCCCTTAAATCAAAGACTTCTAAAATATGTTTAATATTACATTTAAACAAAGGCTATCGTTTGGAGTGGATTAGGAAAACGAATGAGACTTCTGGGCCAGGTGGAATGAGGTGGTATAGGACTTTAAGAGTTAACAATATCAGTACTACTGTATGGCTGTATGACTTTGACCTATATCTGAAGCGCGTGGTGTAATGGTTAAAGTCATGGGAAATGGACTCGTCGCTCCGAGTTCAAATCCTGGACGGGGTAATTGCATTTCACTTAGCGCTAATACCCTTGGGAAAGGTATGAATCCTACTCTCCCTCCAGCTATGGGCAAATAGTAGGGCAGACTGGGCTCTTTAACCTTGGTTAGGCAACCGGTCTAGGAGAAGGAAAACTCTGAATTCAAACCTGTTGAACTCCGCTTAAGAAATTGACCTTGTGTCGCATCCTGCTTGTGCGGAGGGGTTGGTAAATATATATATCTGAAGAGAACCTGGCACAGCCGGAGAAGATAGAAGACACTAGCAGAAAATAATAAAAGACTATCTAACCGATCAGTACTACTGGATGGTTGCACAACTTGAACCCCAATGCAAATTGAACTCTACACAGCCCGAGAAGATAGAAGACCCTAGCATAAAGTAATGAGACTATTTAACAGTATCAGTACTACTGTATGGCTGCACGACTACATAACACCTGGTGTTTCTTAGAATCTTTTTAGTCTGGTCACGGACTGGGTACTTCTACTAGTTTTATTACCCTTCTGTGTATCGTCCTCGTACGAGTCATTGTAACCAAAATCGACTTCAAAGTCACTCGATTCAGTCTTAATCGACTTTAATTTCCTCTAGAACCTTCTTTGGATAAAGTGACGCATATAGTTTTAACCCGTCTCCATGGCAACAGTCGGAATGGAAAAAGAGGACAGAATAGTCAAATTTGCAGTTGGAATAACGAGAGACTTCCTTTGCCATATTCCCCATCGAATAGAAACGAAACAAAAAAAAAATACGGACTTGCAAACCGAATGAAATTAGATGAGAGTTGCGATTCGTTATCAAAAACTGCTTCAAGAGATTCTTAACAGATGGAAAAATACGCGGCAGCAGCAGCAGCCACAGCAGAAAATGAAATGTATTAATTTTGATTATATTTGCACATGGTGATGCATGGTGCTTGGAGATATACCAAGTAGAGATGTTGGTTAAATACTAGTTTAACAAATAATTACTTGGTGTTTTTATCGTTGAGTTGACAGTTCCATTTGAAGAAAATCTTGATTGGGCCCATCAGCGGAGTTGGAAAAATATGAAGACCTATGTGAACAATGCGTCAGAAACGGATGGATAACAGATGTATTTCCCATTGAAGTTGGATGTCGGGGATTTATTACCAACTCAACCTCGGCATTTTTGTCTAAACTTGGACTTTCTCTACCAGACAAGAGGAAATACTTAAAAAAGATTCAGGAGAAAGCTCTAACCGCATCAGCGTGGATATGGCAGTCCTATATTGTGACATTAAACCGACAAAGTCTGGTGGTAATCGTGAGATACTGCTGGGGCGCTCTGGATTAGTGGTAATGATGCTTCGGGCCCTGAAACCAGAGTCATCATCTGATGAAGGCTTTGTTGGTTGCAATGCTACTGTGTAAATAGCAGTCATTGTATGAAGATTTTTTTTTTTTTTTCTAGTTTAATAACAAATAATTACTTGGTGTTAAGCGACATTTCTTCCAGGTTGTGGTTATATCAGTACTGCTGTATGGCTGCATCACTTGCACCCTAATGAAGCGCCTTGAGAATAAGCTAGATGGGAGCTGCACAAGAATGCTGCATGCAGTCTTGAACAAGTTGTGGAAACAGCACCCCACACGGAAGCAGCTATATGGCCACCTGCCCCCTATCTCGCAAACCATTCGAGTGAGACGGACAAGGCATGCTGAGCACTGCTGGAGAAGCAAGGACGAACTCCTAAGCGACGTTCTCCTGTGGAAGCCATCACATGGACATGCTAGTGTGGGCCGGCCACCAAGGACCTACATAGACCGACTATGCAAGGATACTGAATGCTGTGAAGAGGACCTTTCTGGAACAATGAATGATAGGGAGGGTTAGCAAGAGATTGTCATGGATATTCGTGTTAATTGCACAACATGATGATGATGATATATATATTTATGATGAGATTTGATAATTTGCTCAATATCTAATGGCTAACACAAATTGTTCCATGTCATTCAAAAAAACTATCATTTCATCATCTTAGCTTGTACATGTTTAGAATTCCAACTCTCTGTGTCCTTAAATCAATATACATAACACCATTAAAACCAGAGCTCTGCAAGCAGACTGATCTCACTGACAAGGAAGCAGTTATATGGCCACATACCCCTCCCCCCCATCTCACAAACCATCTGAGTGAGACGGACAAGGCATGCTGGGCACTGCTGGAGAAGCAAGGATGAGCTCATAAGCGACGTTCTCCTGTGGAACCCAACACATGGATATGTTAATGTGGGCCTCTCAGCATTGACCAACATTGACTAACTATACTGGTTGCTACGCGGAAGAACTCCCAGGGGCAATGAATGATAGGGAAGGTTGGCGAGAGATTGTCATGGATATCCGTGCTGTTTGCGCAACATGATGATGATGATGCTTGATCTTTAATATTATTAATATTATAAATAATTACTTGGTGTTATTGATCTTTGATATTATATATGGAGATTCTGTGTCTGTCTGTAACCGAAACTACATCAAAGTCTAGATCATAATACCCTCAGGAATTCAGTAAGTTTATCAATGAGTATTTAATTTATAGTCAAAATCCTTTATACATAGAATAGAATAAATCTTAAATTAAATTAACGATGTCTCTATGAAAATCGTAGTTAGATTCACCTCAAAACAGCCCATGTTATTAGTGCATTTTTTATATCACTAAGAAATAAAGGTTTACACAATATATGGTGTGGTTAATTTGCATTCTGGTTTTAACAAAACTGGGTTTAATAAATAATTACTTGGTGTTATTGATCTTTAATATTATTGTTTTATTCTCCAATGTATTAAAATCAATCCTATGAATGACTTTATATAGAATATAATTAAAATAAGTGTAATCTTTTTATATGCATTCTTATTTAATTTTGTTAGTCTTTCTAATTTAATTTATTCCATTATATTAAAACTTAAATATTTTAGGCTTGGTAAGTGCATATTCTTGCTAGTGTAGATAATATCTTTAACTAGAAATTTTAATTACCGCTTTTTTTTTTCTTTTTTTTTTTTTTTTAAATACTTATCAGTGTCTACAACAATAATACATTTTTTTTTTTTTTTTTTTTTTTTTTTTTTAAACTGTCAACACATCTTATTATCATCAGGTTTTGGTTAAATTATTATTCTAAGTATTTTCAAAAATAGTTAACGTAATTTTCAATAAGCCTCTAGTTCTGTCTCTCAGTTGCACCATGAGCAGGTTTGAAGTATAGTACGCCATAATACAAAAGTATAAATGGTATATTTCATCTTCTAATTGGACAGAGATGCTGATAGGTATGCATCCTGCATCCCTGATGCACAAAAATCTAAAAGGATGCAGTAAAATCATATCCATGCATCCCAGTGTTTTTCTTTTTTTCTTCCCTAACAATCTAACTATAAATATATATGTATAGTTTCTTACGCTAACGACTACTAAAAAACACAAGACTCTGCCCACCTAATCAACACCTAACCACTACCACTGGTTCATCTGCCCACTTCTCCACCTACACTACAACCGATTCGGCCACCGGACATTCACTGACTTAATTATCAAGACAAAACTATCACCAAAATTATCCTTTAAATTTCATTTCTATCTTTTCCTCGCTTTTCATGTTCCTTTTTTACAATACAATTTTGAAACTCAAAATCTGTGTTTGTTTTTCCTCGTCACCATACGCTTTCATACTAACCCTGTTTATTACATTAAGAAACTTCAGTTTAGACTTATACATTTTCCCAGAGACTCATTCAAAGCAAATATGTGCGTCCCAGGATGCACTAAATCAAAAAACTATCAGCATTACTGTCAAGCTAAAAATCACACCTACAACTCATCCACTATTTTGTCTCACAATCTCTCACTGCTATATTTATTTTTTTTACACACGGGGAGTTTTATTTGTATATTTTATTTAACATTTTTAATTAGTCATTATTATAATTACCTTTTTGATTAGTAGTTTCTTTAGCCCTATCAGCTGGGGCTTTAGAAATCACCAACTGCACCTCTGCATAGGGGTAAGACCCCTCACCCACCATGATATTCAACATTCCACTTTTGACCTTACCTAGGATAGACAGGTGGTTGGAGAGGCCCCCTCCGATCATTCAGCTGGTCACATCAATCCCTAGCACCTATATGATTGTTCCAACCCTATTGCCCTTATGGCAGACTCCCAACTCTTTTTATCATATATGTGCTACAATGTAGTGACTGAGAGTCAATTCGGTTATGTTTTTCTTCGTTTTTCGTTGCTTTCTTATTTCAAAATTTTTTTTTTGGGGGGGGTTAGATGGGATTGCATGGTTGTTTTTTTTTTTTTTTTTTTTTTTTTTTTTAATTTTATACTTTTTTTGGGGGTGGGGGCATATTTAGTTCTATATTCTAATTTTGTATTTTTATGGGAGGGGGAGCTTTTTTTTTTTTTTTTTTTTTTTTTTTTTTTTTTTTTTTTTTTTTTGCTTTTTATTTCTAAATTTTGGTTTTGGATCTTGGTTTTTGTTTATTTAAATTTTTCGTTGTTTTATGGGGTTTGAGCTGTGATAAGGGTCCGTTTTTGTTTGATTTTTTAAAAAATTTTGTTTCATATTGGTTTTTTGGTTTTTTTATTGTTATAGATTTATTTATTTTTGGTTGGTCGTTTTTTTTTTGGGGGGGGAGGTCGTTCCATATCTCTTTTTCTCAATTTGATTTTGAGATTACTTGTTTTTTTGTTTTTTTTTTGCATTTTTCATATTGGGGTTTTATTGTTTTTTGGAGGAGGGGTTGTTTTGGGGTTTTTGTTTTGTGTTTTGTTTTTTTGTTTGGTTTTTTTTTTTTTTCATATTTCTTTTCTATATTTGATTGAGATTTTTTTTTTTTTTTTCATATTGGATTTTTATCTTTTTTTTTTTTTTTTTTTTTTTTTTTTTGAGGTGGTGGGTTCTTTGTTAGAACTTACTTGACTTGTCATTTCTATTAGAGACAATAATAAAGAATAAGCCCATGTTTAGAATTGAATTCCCATCACCACTCTAACCCAGAGTGTCAGTACCTGTTCGGTTCCAATCTATGGTGAGGCTCCAATTCTGGAGATCTGAGAAGTGTAGAAATACCCATTCATTTGAACATAGTCTAAAAATTGCACATAGCACATTGTTGGAATTTGACTATATTCATGTTATAACTCGTGTAACAGAAAGTAGGAAGAAAATGGGAATTTTTGGTAAGAAAGTTATTTACCTCACATCCCACTTATGCGGATATAACACAAGGTCATTTAATGTGGGATCACCCACAAACCGAAGCTCATGCAATGGTAGGAAAAAAAATATGTAGATCCCATCAGCATTCCCTTCAAGTGGGTGCCTCAGGCACTGGGCAATAAACCCAACCCTAACATTTTAAATCAAGGGGGCATGTGTTGCCTGGGGGTGGAATCATGCCATTAATTTATAACACAGGTCCAGTGACTTCAGCCACCGGAACCCCATCCCGAAGAGCAAGTTATTACTGTGTTTTTGGTAAGAAAGAGAAGTTTACTGCACAAGATACAACGAAACACGGTATTTACAAGTCTGGGAAGTCTTGCTTGTTTTCTTATCTGAGGTTTCACTATTTATAGAAAATAAACAATTCCATTGTCCTCTTTCAGGTACCATACGACTATTCGCACACAACACATTTTTTAAAAATTCACTGCATTGAAGGGGTTGAAAGAAAAAAAGAATACTATCTGTCATATCACAGCACAAAAAACGTCTACAGTGTGAATGAAAAGTAACTCCCTATTTTAAACTATTTTATAAACTTTTTATATGCAGTTACATTAAAATATTGAGAAAAATGTATGTTCCTTAATAGATAAATAAATGAACAAATAAAAGATTTAGCTTTTATTTATTATCATAGGAACAATCTTTACGACCATGCAGTTTCTTGCTAGTGCATTTGTCAGGTAAAACGAAATAGTTTTCGAAAATGAAAGAAATGGTATAAACGTGTGGGTTTTTTTAACTGTATTCTCGTGTTGCATGTTTATGGGTTTATGTAATGTCGGATGTGCCTTTTTGTTTGTACGTGTTCCTTAATATATAGCAATTAAATCTGTGTTGTTGTTATTGGTGCTCCTCCACATTTTGCTATTGTTGTTCATGAATGACTTAATCGCCATTTTCCTGGGAGATGGATGGGTAGACATGGTCTGCATGAGTGGCCATCCAGTTTTCCTTGGGGTTGGTTGAAGGAACAAGTCTACTCTATGAAACATAAGAATTTGGAAGAACTTGACGAATACAAAAATTTATTTCTGCCATTCCAAGATCAGTTGATGTGATTCCTGGTCGGTCTGAGAGGCTGAAGGCAAATGCTGGTGCCCATATAGAATTTTTGAGACACCTCTGTTATGTGTGTTCTTCTCATATTCTTTTTTTTGTAAAAATCATGATTCAGAAATAGATTATGAGATTTTTAAAATAGGGAAGGGAGTTATTTTATAATCACCATGTATATTTGCCACTTCTTTCTTTCAGGTTTTTACAATATATCCTGTTGCTGGCAAAATCATATATATATTTATTTTTATTATAATGGAGATTGTCTGTCTGTAACCAAAACTATATCACTACCCAAGTCACAATTCCCTTAGTTATTTACATCACATTCTCCATGATTTTATTTTTATTCAAACCTCAATTATTAATAAAATTGTTTTATATTATTAATACTGTTGACCATATCTACATTTTATTTACCTCGTACCCCACTTGTACAGGTTAGGCACAAGGCCCTATTTATGTGGGACCACCCACAAGCCGAGACTCATGGGGTGGCGGTGAAAAAATTGCGTCGATCCCGTCGGCATTCCCACTCAAGGGGGGCGCCTCAGGCGCTGGGCAATAAACCCAGCCCTGCCCCTTTAAATCAAGGGGGCAGGTGTTGCCTGCGGGGATGGCCCCCTGGGATCGACGCCGTTAATTATAGCATGCTAATAACATGCAATTGTATTTATATATACAACAAAATAGCAATTTACAGTGTAAACAGGCTAATTTGCATATTGATTTTTAAAATTTGGTTTTAATAAATGTGTGCTTAGTATTATTGATTATTTGGTTTTATCTTAATGAATATGAGAAAAAATCTTGGGGATAAATCTTAAAAAATCGATTAACAAGAAATAATTATAATTTTATTCTTTACTTCCTATTTTAACTACATAGTTAAATTAGGAAACATTAGTAATGAAAGGTGGGAGTGATGGAAGAGTGTTTCAGTTGTTCTATTTTTAGATTATAACCCCCTCTGTTTCAAATCTTTTTATCTGCATTCGTATTTAGTTTCATTAGCCTTTCTAATTTAATATATTTTATTACATTAAAACTTGAATACTTGCATGCGGAGGGTGCATATATTTGCTTGTAAACTTAAAAACTGTATCCAATAAGAAGAGTAGAAATAACTAGACCCTCTTTCCTGATGATAATATGTCTAAACCAAATCGCTGAAAATGTTTTCTTGTTCTTTGGGCCGAAAAGCAAACATCCAAATATTCTGATGCCGATTCTCTAGTGCCGGTCATGTGACCTTATTGCTACGTCTATCACTCTGCTGACTCTGTTGGTTTTTACCCAAACAAAGATTTCGATGATAATAGTTTTGTTGGCGCCGATTCAAACCGTAGAAACGGAACAAAATGCTTCAGGGAGAGAGGGAAGAAAATTTGGCAAAAATTTTTTTTTTTGTTTTGTTTTTTTTTGTTTTTTTTTTCCCCTTCCTTCCTTCATTCTTTTCTTTGCAACTTAAAATAGAAATAAAAATAAAAATCCAATAACATTTGTCTAGTGTAGCCAACAAAGTCTTATATCCAAAAACCTAGAATTACCCCTCCTCCCCCCCTTGATCTTACCCCGACTCAATGTGCCTTCTCCCTCCTCACCCCCTGACCTACAACAGAAGAGCTATTTAGCATTTAGTACATTTATTTTTCTGTTTCATGTTTGAATGTAATAATTGCAAATAAGGACACGTGCCATAGCGTAATGGTTAACAAGCTCTCGCATCCCATTGCTTTGTGTATTAAGATGTTAAGGCATACATCAAGATGTTGGTTTTTATGGAATGTCAAACCTTGTTGGGTTATTTCATACCATGTCGAACCTTGCTTGATTATTTCATACCATGATTTGTTTTGTTTTATGGCGTATCAACTGCAGTGGGTCATTTAATGCCGACAAAGTTTTGAAATAAATTTATTCTTGATGATTACTTTTTTTTTTTTTTCATTTCTTTTTTTTTTTTTCTTTCTTCATTTCTTTTTTTCTTTCTTCATTTCTTTTTTTTTTTTCTTTCTTCATTTCTTTTTTTTTTTTCTTCATTTTCTTTTTTTTTTTTTTTTTCTTCATTTCTTTTTTTTTTTTTTTCTTTTTCTTTTTTTTTTTCTTTTTCATTTCTTTTCTATTCTTTTCTTTTTTTTTTTTTTTTTTTTTTTTTTTTTTCATATACACATTTTTTTCTATTTAACCCATAGGTGGGACTTTATACCATGTCAAGCCTTGGTGGATTATTTTATGGCATGTCAAACTTTGCTGGGTTATTTTATGTCACTTGAAGAGCCTTGTTTGGTTCTGCCTTCTCAGCTAGGGCAGAAGAATACACAGACTGCACCTCTGCAAAGGGGTACAATCCCACAAATGGGGCCCCCATGATGCTTGTAGATTGAACCCTGGTGGATGAGCAGTCCATGTCCTGCAACACTCTACTTTGGCCTTTACTTAGGTTAGACGGGTGGTCAGAGAAGGCCCATTTCCAATCAGTCAGTTGGTCACGCCAAGCCTTAGTACCTATACCCTATTGCCCTTATGGCAAACCTCAACCCTTTTTTTTTAAGGTGGTGCCTGAGGGTCTGGGTATGACGTTAAACTGCATCTAATGGTGAAGTTTCAATTCTGGGGCTCTGGGGAGTGCGGAGTACCCCTTCATTGCCATTACTATCAGGTCCACTCTGACCCGGAGTAATAGTACCTGTTAGGGTACTATCTATGGGTTAAATAGGAAAAGTTGAGTTTTTTTTTAAATTGAATACCCATCAAGCATAAATAGAACAAAATGTTTTGGTATTATTTGTATTATTGGGACTATTGTCCTCATCTTCATTGTTATCTGTACAACGTTTTGGCCGATGTGCCCTCCGGCCTTCTTCAGGTATTTCTTGTTGGACTCGGGGAAATACCTGAAGAAGGCTGGAGGGCACATTGGCCGAAATGTTGTACAGATAACAATGAAGATGAGGACAATAGTCCCAATAATACAACTAATACTAATTATCAAGCCTTATCTATAAAAAAAATTTCAGAGAAAATAGCTAAAATGTTGTTGGTATAAAATAACCCAACAAGGGTTGACATGCCATACAAATCCAACAAACCAAACCATACCATACCAAGGGGAGATAACTCTATTAATTCTTTTTCTTTTCTTTTTTCCAGGACAGAGCGGTCTACTGATCAAGTGATTCAGCCGGTCAATTTAGAAGCCCTTTCGAAATGGGTTGGGAAAATGCCGAAAGACGTTGTGCAGGATATGCACAAGATAGCCCCAATGCTGTCTGTGCTCGGTTACGATCCACAGGCAAACCCCCCCAATTACGGTAAACCAGATGCGATGGTGGCACAAAACACGCATGACATTCAGAACAACAGGGAATACTGGAGGAAAAAGGTTGACATTATCATTAAAGATATTCCCGCTAAAGGCTCCACATTCAACCGAACTCAAAACTTTCACAGGACCAGTAGCCGATCGGTTAAGTACAAGAATAACACATCATCAACTCACATGACCTGATGAGGCATCATGGGATTGAAAGACTTAATTCTAGATAAAAAGAAAAGACATTTTTTTTTAAAAATGAGAGAAAAACTGGATTTTAAAAAATTTAAAAAAAAAAAAAAAAAAACAAATTTAAAATAATTGTGGAAAGAGGATTTCCAAAAAGTGAAAAAAGAAAAAATAGATATTTAAAAAAAAGAAAAGAAAAGAAGCCCGAAAGAAAATGGTGGCTCTCATGTGACTTGGATTTTAAAATTTGAACAAGTTTGAATAAATATGAGAAAGAAAAAATGGTGGCTGTGTATGTATGTATGTTTGTATGTCTGTATGTTTATTTGTTAAAGAAATTTTGAGAGAAGAGAGATTTAAGAATTTTTGACTTGAGCAGATTATAAAATTCATTTTTAGAACAAACAAAGCTATATATATATATATATATATATATATATATATATATATTGGGAATGGGTGGGTAGAGAGAAATTGGGGAGCGATTTGAAGTACATCGTTCATTGTTTCATGACCATAAAAAAGAACAACCAAAAAAAAATCTTTTATCTGAAAGGAAAGAGAAAATCTGAATTTCATAAATTATATTACTATCAAATGCATCAATTTCAAACACATTTTTTTTCTTTCTATTTTTTTTTTTTTTTTTTTTTTTCTTAAGAATGAATTATACAATGATGTCAGGGAATAATAACGTAGAAATTAACACTGCAACCCTTTTTTATTACTGTTATATTTTTTTAAATTTTTAAGTAAAACGAACAAAAAAAATTAATTAACAATTGAAAAAAACAAAATAAAAACACAAAAAAAAAAAAAGAAACATCCCATACGCTGGACTCAAAATATCTTCAAATGCAACTAGATTTAACTTGACTATTTTAGATATACCATATATACTTGTTTATGGGTTGAAGGACTTTGTTCTTTTTTTTTTTTTTTTTTTCTTTTTTTTCTTCTTTTTTCTTTTCTTTTTTTTCCTTTTTTTTTTTTCCTTTTTTTAAAATTTTTAATTTTTTTCTTTCACTTTTTTTCTTTCACTTTTTTCACTTTTTCTTTCACTTTTTTCTTTCACTTTTTTCTTTCACTTTCACTTTTTCTTTCACTTTTTTCTTTTTCTTCTTTTCTCTCTCTTTTTCTTTTTTCTCTTTTTTCTTTTTTCTCTTTTTCTTTTCTCTTTTTTCTCTCTTTTTCTTTTCTCTTTTTCTTTTTTTCTCTTTTTCTTTTCTTTTTTCTTTTTTCCTTCTCTTTTCTTTTTTTTCCTTTCTTCTTTTTCTTTTTTTCCTTTTCTTTTTTCCTTCTCTTTTTCTTTTTTTTCTTTTTTCTTTTTCCTTCTCTTTTTCTTTTCTTTTTCTTTTTTTTTTCTTTTTCTTTTTTTTTTTCTTTCTTTTCCAAAGTCGAAAATCAACCTCTACATGAGTAATAATTATTTTACAAAGTTGATATTGAAACCTAATGGGAAGGACTAAGAGTAACCCTTGACCTCAAAAATGAATTCCATAAATTAATGATTTCATGACCATAAATCATGGGTCCACTTCTTTTTTATTTTATTTTTTTAGGTGGGGGGTGAAATATTATAGGAAAGTCTACAAGTAACCTTTGGCTTAAAAAGATAATTATTTAAATCATTGATTTTGTGATCCTTAATCAAGGGTCAACCAATAGAAAAAGCAACAATTTTATAAGGTTGAAATTCAAATACAATGTGAATTAGGGTAGGTTGATTTAGGAACTGTAACATCTCCCACATAGCGAAAGTTGCAAATTAACATAAAGAATTACCCAAGAAAATATTTTCTTCAAAACTTTGCCTTGATTTGATGAAATAGATTTCAGTCTTTTAAAATGTTATCCCTGTTACAGCTTAATTAATGGGGTAAAAAGCAGCATATTGGAGATGATGGAGGGATATTTTAAATTTTAATTCTAGTTAGAATATCTTATTCGTTTCATCTTAGTAAAATAAATTTCTGTTTTAAATGTTGAAATTGTTGAATTTTCTAACCAACATCTGGGTCAAATGTTGCAAAAACGAGGATTTTTAGTGCATTTTAATTGGCGATCTTTGATGCTATTTCCTCAAACAATGGTGCAAGTAAGAGATCTAATTTTCGGTAGCAATATTTATTATACTAACATACAACTTTTGCTGTTTGAGAGAATTTGATTTTTTTTTTTTTAAAGTTAAAAATCAACCTACCCTATTGGGGAGGGTCTTGGAGCAAACCTTGTAATGAATTCCTGGCCATAAATAAAGGGTCAACCTATATACAAGACTGGCTCATGGACAAGATTATCGAGTCTTTGAAGAACAACAATTGGCTTATTATGACAGATTATATTTCAGATACAAAAACTTTGCATAAAAAAGCCATCACATACCATCAGTGATACTGATAGCTTTTTAATTTAGTGCATCCCAAAACGCACGGATTTGATTTGAATGAGTCCCCGGGAAATTTGATGGGTCCCAACTAAAGTTTCTTAGATTGTAGAGTTTTTATCTATGAACAACTAAAGCCGTCTAACCCCTACCTTGTACCCCATAGCGTGTAATTCGTTTCTAAGAAAATATTGAAATGTGTCTACAGTTAGTTGGAAATGGTAGGAGGAGAAGAAAAAAATTGGGACGCATGGAGACGAGTTTTCTGCGTTCGTTTAGTTTTTTATACGTCAGTGATGTAGGACGCGTACCTATCAGCATCTCTGTACTATACTTACTTGTTAGAAGAAGAAGAAAAAATTGGGACGCATGCAATTTTTCTGCGTTCTTTTTGATTTTTATGCGTTAGTGATGTAGGGCGTGTACCTATCAGCATCTCTTTACCTTACATGTTAATTGAACTGATTTCAAAGACCCAATTTTTAAACGAAACTTTGGCATCGACCTCTACCTCAACTTGTACGGCTGGAATTCAAATGTAATGAGGGCCTAAAAGGCACCCTCAAAAACAAGATCTCTCCGAGGTTGACTAATTTTCTAGTGAAGAGCTATGGAAACAATATTTTGCCCAGTTTAAAACTTAAGGGGTGGGGGGCTATGGAGGGGGGGATTGTATGACAACTTTATTCCTCTCTGAATATTCTACGTGTCTGGACGTCTTCGCAAATTGACCTGACCTAATAATTACCTATGACCCAATCAGTGATGCTTGATAGCATTTTGATTTAGCACATCCTGGGACACATATTTACTTTGAATGGGTCCCTGGGAAAATTTAAGTCCCAACTGAAGTTTCTTAATAAATTATAGGGTTTTTATTTATGATCTGGGAAAACAACTAAAGCCGTCTAACCCCTACATTGTAACCTATCATGTGTAATTCATTTCTAAGAAACTATTGAAATGCATTTACAGTTAGCTTGAAATGGTGAGGGAAGAAAAAATAAAAACACTGGGATGCATGGATACAATTTTACTGCATCCTTTTAGATTTTTGTGCATCAGGGATGCAGGACTCATACCTATCAGCATCTCTGCCCAATAAGAAAATGAAATATACCATTTATAATTGTGTATTATGGTGTACTATACTTCAAACTTGCTCATGGGGCAACTGAGAGACAGAACTAGAGGCTTATTGAAAATTACGTTAACTATTTTTGAAAATACTTAGAATAATAATTTGACCAAAACCTGAGGATAATAAGATTTGTTGAAATTTAAATAAATAAAATAATGTAATATTGTTGTGGACACTGATAAGTATTTTAAAAAAAAAAAAAGTGGTAATTAAAATTTCTGATTAAAGATATTATCTACACTAGCAAGAATATGCACCTACCAAGCCTAAAATATTTAAGTTTTAATGTAATGGAATAGATTAAATTAGAAAGACTAACGAAATTAAATAAGAATGCATATAAAAAGTTACACTTATTTTAATTACTTTCTATATAAAGTCATTCATTGAATTGATTTTAATACATTGGAGAATAAAACAATAATATTAAAGATCAATAACACCAACTAATTATTTATGAAACCCAGTTTTGTTAAAACCAGAATGCAAATTAACCACACCATATATTGTGTAAACCTTTATTTCTTAGTGATATAAAAAATGCACTAATAACATGGGCGGTTTTGAGGCAAATCTAACTCCGATTTTCATAGAGACATCGTTAATGAATAAGATTTATTCTATTCTATGTATAAAGGATTTTGACTATAAATTAAATACTCATTGATAAACTTACTGAATTCCTGAGGGTATTATGATCTAGACTTTGATGTAGTTTCGGTTACAGACACACAGTATCTCCATTATCATAAGATAATGAAACAGAAACATAGCTAACCCAAACTAAACATTGGTTCAAGGAACATTTAAAATAGGCCTCTAGTTCTGGCTTCTAGTTGCACCCTGAGTTAGCCTGGAGTATACTATGCCATGATATGTATGGATTGAATTTTGAAGACTTAAACAAAAAATTATGGTTTCAATCTGTACATAAGTATGATCAACGCTTTGCTTCAAAAATTAATTCTATAAATCAATGATTTTTTTTACCTATACACAAGAATATATGGTATTTTTATCTTAAAAAAGGTGTGGGCTTTGATTTACAACTGGCACATCATCACATCTATGGGTCATTCAACCATGAATTTCATTTAAAATTTTTATTTAACTGTATTAGTGGACATATGTTTTATGAACAAAACTCTCACTACCCCAAGTTTTTTGTTTTTGTCTTTTTTTTTTTTTTTTTCTAATTGTTTACGAACTTGACACAACAATGTAGTATAAACAATTATTTTCACGCCAAAACAGTTTTATTACGAACAATACTGTTTTTTTTATGTTGTTGCAATAATAGAAGAACACAATTTCTTTGTTTATTATATATATATATATATATATATTATATATATATATATAGGAAAAGGTTTAAAAATCGGCCATTTTGTGGTTATCGTTAGAGTAGTTCAGGTCCAAGTTGGCCTTTTCTTCCAACAGCAGAAGTTTAGAGTATTATATTGCTCTGTTTAATTAAATTGAGCATCGAGCTCTCAAAGTGGATCTGAACTACTCTAACATTCCGCCGTTGGAAGAAAGGGCTAACTTAGAATCATCCTAATACCAAATTACCTGGTAACCCATCTTTGGAGATATATATATATATATGAAATTTAACATTTTGAAAAAACATATGATGTTTGTTATGTAATTACTGACAGATCTGTTTCAACCAAATCGATAAGTTGGTCTTCATCAACGAGCGACATAGACGGGAAGAAAGATATCCGTTAAAAATACTGTTTACAAAAAACGAACGCTGAATTTCAGCGGTTGAATTCAGCGTTCGTTTTTTGTAAACAGTCTTTTTAACGGATATCTTTCTTTGTCTATGTCGCTCATTGAT
>CM042167.1:69843916-69878322 GCA_023376005.1 Doryteuthis pealeii
TTGTTGTTATATAAAATATGCCATACAAGTTGTCTTCATTTCTTATTAAACGGCCGGGTGATGCTTAAGGACGGAATCCTGGTGGCTGAGCAATCCATGACATACAACAGTACACTAACTCTTACTTTGGCTTGACATGGTTGGAGAGGCCCCCCCTCCCAATCAATCATCTGGTCACATCAAGCCCTAGTACCTATAGGACTGTCCCAACCCTATTGCCCTCATGGCAAAACCCCAACTCTTTTTATCATATATGTGCTAGAAGGTCAAAACTCGGAACTTTCGTTTTTATTTTTAAATCTAGTTCCGGGTTCATTTGTCGGTCAATTGCTGCCCCCCCCCCACCCCCGGGGAGTGTTTATCCTTCCAAACTTTAACCATTGTTCTTATTTCTTTTTCTTCTCTTTCTCCAGAAATCCGATTACGGCTTTCTTTTCACTCCCCAAATTCCCCGTAGACCATAATATTTACTCTACACATGTGCAGGTGTCCACAAAAGAATGTCACTTATGAGTTTAAGCGAATAATTTGTAGCTAATTATTTTTGTTTGTTTTTATCATCATCCTTGACAGCTATTTTAATCGACCATTGCTCCTGGCTAGTTCCCTGCATAGTATCTGCGTGAAGCTGATCGATGTAGTTTTTTTTTTTGCTGGCTGACCCACTCTTAAGAGATATTCGGGACTCTTAGAATTTCCCGGTGGTAAGCAAGTAATTTCAGATGAAAGAAGACGAGAACATCAATTGAAAATAAAGAAACATACATTCAAAAGGTACAAAAAGGCGGGTTGCAAATTTGTGGCATTTGCTAGCCAGACTTATTTTGTTGATGTTGAAGGTAAGGTAGTGCTGGAATATCGTTCCACTTGCTGGTTGACAAGGTAATGGGAGCGCTTAAAAATTACGTCTCGTTGGTTGAAGAGCCCCATGATAAGGTAAAGGTGAGTGCTGGAATATTTCCACTCGCTTGTTGACTGTCAACATGATTAGTGCTGAGGGTGAAGGTTGGCGTTTGATAAAGCGACTTGCCTGGTTGAGGGCCCCTTGATAAGTGCCTTTCGTCAAGGGATTTAATTTTGGCGCCAATATTGTATATTGGCGACTCGCCGCCTGGCGGCAGGGGGGGATAATTCAACTATTATTTTTTCTGATACTCTGGTGTGTCTGTAGGTATTCCAATGTGATACAATTAATTTTAGTAAATGTTACAATTTTTTAGGCCATTTTAGGCTGCAATTGAGAGCACTTTAAAGAACACCAAGGACCTCCACTGTAATGTTGGGTAGAATCCTTTCGTTGTTTCTTGGTGTTGGGTAGAATCCTTTGGTGGGGCAAATTCCTTGGTTGCAGATCCGTTCGTCAGTGTCAAATACGTGCAAATGAACGGCTTTCAAAATCGGTGTTTAAATAGTTAACTAACCACATATTCGAACTGTTGATTGGCTGGCTTTAATCCACGCGCCCACGCAGAGTCTATAAGTTTAAGTGGTGGACTTCAGCACACCTTATATGTAAAAAAAAATGAAGCGCGTGGTGTAAAGGTTAAAGTCATAGAAAATGGATTCGTCGCCCTGAGTTCAAATCCTGGGCGTGGTAATTGCATTTCACTTAGCGCTAATACCCTTGGGAAAGGTATGAATCCTGATCTCCCTCCAGCTATGGGTAAATAGCAGAGCAGACTGGGTTCTTTAACCATGGCTAGGTAACCAGTCTAGGAGAAGGAAAACTCTGAATTCAAACCTGTTAAACTCCGCTTAAGAAATTGACCTTGTGTCGTATCCTGCTCGTGTGGAGGAGTTGGTAAATTTATATATGTAAAAAAATATTCCAACATGAATGAAGAAGATAGAAAGGAAAATATTTTGAGAAGAAAAATCTTGTTGGAATGTTGTTGTTTTTTGTTTTTTTTTTAATTCTAGTAAACGAAATTCGAATGTTATAGAGATATTTGGGAAATAAACATAATCAGAACAATAGCAGAAATAATGCTTAAAAATTGACCTTATGTCATACCCTACTCATGCGAAGGGGTTGGGTAAGTTCACCCCAAAGCTTAAGAGCTCAGTTTACCATACTATTTTATCTGTATCCTGGGTATGACTCGGTGGAGAAACTAAAGTTCTGGTGTGTGTGAAGTATCACGATTTTAATGCTGTGGAGTTTGGTGATAAATAATTCCTAATGATATCCATTTTGATTGTATAAATCAATGTTCAATCTAAATATCCACGAAACGGACAATTACCGTAAATGCTCGAGTATAATCCGCATTCTTTTCCCAAAATTTAAAGGTCAAAATCCCTAGTGCGTACTATATACAAAGTTAATTATGAAAAATATTTTCTAAGCAATGTCCGAGTCTATTTGCTGTCCGGCAATGTTTATTTTGCTTTTGCTTTTGTAACTGATAGTGATAAATATGTAAAGGCAATTTTCTTAATATTTATTTTTCACTGACTGTTATTTCTTTATGTTCTGCAAAACAAAATGTACAAAAAGCTACACGTTTGCATTATGTTATATATACAATCATAATAAAGGACGTTACCGTAAAAATTATTACAAACCAAGGACGTTATATAGACCTCCTTGACTCAAGTTAGAGAAGTGCGTATTATACACAAGGTTTAGGTTTTTCAGAGGTACAGCCCCCTAAAAATCCCCCTACGTATTATACTCAGGGGCGGACTATACTCGAGAATTCACGGTAAGCCTATTGTGAACAAGCAGGGAATTGATTTTGTCAAAGGGAATCAGCTGACGTGTGGAAGGAGAACAATGATTATAAAAGAAGGGGTGTTGAGAATCAGTCAGTCGGAGGGAGAGTTGGGAAAAGGACACGCATGGCTTAAATAGCCGGACAGTCTCTCTCCTCTCTCTCTCTCTCTCTCTCTCTCTCTCCTCTCTCTCCTCTCTCTCTCTCTCTCTCTCTCTCTCTCTCAAATTTGACAGTTCTGGTGTGGAAAAACAAATCCCCCCTTCCTTTCTTTGGTACGGTTTACTGCTAGCTACGATCTGTCGGCGAGAATAAAGTTGTTGATAACAAAGAAAGAAATTGATTTGCATTCTTTCCTTTTTCAAAGTGGATTACCGCGACGAACACAAAGGGTGCCGAGGAAGGGAACTCCATAACTCTAAAATAAGGGATGTAACAGAAGGGAAGTTGCCAGACGAGCGGCAACGCTACATGTTCTCATTTGAGGGTCACAACGTTACACTAAGTATGACATTAAACTGCATCTGATGGTGAGGCACCAGTTCTGAAGATCTGGGAAGTGTGGAGTACTCCTACATTTCCATTACTCCTAGGTCCACCCGGAGTGGTAGTACCTGTTAGGGTCCCATCTATAAGTATTTACCCCCCCCTACGTATGAGTAGAATGTGATTATTTTTGTTAAAATTCTCTTAGTTGTAGCAAAAAGACAATTTTCTAAAAAGAAAATTCTTAGAAATTCCACAAGAAACAAAAAGAAGAAATTCCTTAAATTATATTTTCCTAATTTATATATTTATTTTTTAAATCTGTTTTATTTTTATTTAAAAAAAAAATGTTTTCATCATAGAACGTGTGATAGTACGCGTGATACCCTGCCCTCATCAGCCGCCAACTAGAAGTGATAACACAGTTTCGGTAGCTCAAGGCGGGACTGCCACTCCCAACGTTACCAAACAGCTTTTGCCAACGGACACGGTATTAAAAAAAATTAAAAAGAAGACAAGAAATTATAACATCCGTTCATCTTAGGAGTTTCGTTATTAGTGCAGTTTGTGAAGGTTTTTTTTTATTTTAGTTTTTTAACGCATTTACTTTCGGCCGTTGTGTCATTACGCGCTTGCAGATGTTGCGTAATAACACGGGAATGATGATTCCGCGCGCGTATCATTCCAAATCCAGCTTGACTAATTTGTGATTAGTTATTTGCTAGTGACTTTTCACAACAACTAAGGAAAGTTTGACAACAATAGTCCAGAAGCCCAGTCAGCTGGGGCTTTAGAATACACCGACTGCACCTCTGCAGAGGGGTAAGACCCGTTCAATAGGGCCACCTGTTGGCTGTTGATCGTGATCTGTGATGCTTAAGGATAGAATCCTTGTAGCTGAGCAGTCTATGACATGCAAAACTCCACTTAGACACTTACTTAGGCTAGACGGGCAGTCGGAGAGGCCCCTTCCGATCAATCGGCTGGTCATGTCAAACCCTAGCGCCTATATGATTGCCCCGATCCTATTGATAAGGTTGATATGCCGTAAAAAAAGAAAAGAAAAAAAAAAAAGAGAAAGAAAAAACAATAATCCAAGAAATAATCACTTCCTATATGTGTCAAAGAATTGTGGCAGTGATTTAAAAAATGGTTCTTTTTTTCACTTTCTTTGTCTAATACTTATATACTAGCAAGAAAGGAAATGAATCCGACGGTATGAGTATATATAAAAAAAGATATGAAAACACCACAAAATGCTGTTAAAGTGAAAACATTTTATAACTTAGCTGATATTGAACAATATTTCGATTTTATGAAAATCGTCATCAGAGCTTGTTTATACTCCGTGTTGTTAAGAGCGGAGACAAAAGTCATATGAGTTCAAAACAAAAACCTTGACGTTGCAAAAAAGAAAAAAGTTATACAATAATTTCGAATAACACGGAGTATAAACAAGCTCTGATGACGATTTTCATAAAATCGAAATATTGTTCAATATCAGCTAAGTTATAAAATGTTTTCACTTTAACAGCATTTTGTGGTGTTTTCATATCTTTTTATATATACTTATACTAGCAAGAATAAGTGCCCACCGAGTGTAAGTATTAAAGTTTTAATGTAATTAAATATATCAAAATAGAAAGACTAACGAAATTAAATAAGAACGCATTAAAAAGATTACATTTATTCTAATTATATTTTAATTGGTTTCTATATTAAAAAATGTTCATAGGATTGATTTTAATACGTTGGAGAATAAAACAATAATATTAGAAATCAATAACACCATGTAATTATTTATTAAACCCGTTTTTGTTAAAACCAGTATGCAAATTAACCGTACCATATATTAGGTAAACCTTTATTTCTTAGTGATATATAAGATACATTGCAGGATTTTAAATGCACAAATAACATGGGCTGTTTTGAGGCAAATCTAACTCAGATTTTCATAGAGACATCATTAATAAATAAGATCTATTCTATGTATTAATAATTTTATAGATTAAATACTTATTAATAAATTTAGGCAATTACTGAGGGTATTATGACGTAAGCAGTGTTACAGAAGAACACTAAATCTCCATTATAATGACTAGCAAAATAAAAAAAAACATCCTCCGGGTGGTGTAAAAATTAAATTTTGAAAAATATTGTCTGAGGGGGCTGGGAGTTAGAAATTAATTTTCAGAGAGTTTGTATCATAAATAAGTAAAACTATCAAATTTATTAAAGGAGTAAAAAAATAAGACAATTTGAAATAAAACTTAGTTCTGTCCTCCTCAAACAAAATCTATTAATCTATTAATTATTAATCAAATGATTATTTGGAATATTTTAAACGTAAACTTTTCACAAAATCGTAAGTATTTATTTATTGGTAAACTTTTAGTTAACTTCTTGTTATTTTTTTTACTCTGGCCACGAGAGTAAAAAACATGATTTTTAAAACTGATTACAAATTTCGCAAATATCTTTTTTTTTTCCATTTAAAATAATATAACTTTTCAAATAATTTCATAGTTTATCTATTTAGATAATATATACTTTATTCATTATAATGTAAAAGATTCAAACGTTGAATTATAAGGAATAGCTTTTATTTATTTTATTAGTAATAAGTAAAGTCAACGGGGCGGCCTAAAGTCGGTATCAGCCAGTCAGCGAGGGAGTCTATCCCCTTTTCAATAGCGCTAGACTAAGGAGATTGTTTTAGCATCTGAGGTGGAGCGCCACACCTACCATCAGCTCCTTACTTTACCGCACAGATCCCTGTGCTACTCATACGCTGAGTTGGCGGGGACCGGGATCGAACTAGGAACCCTGTGGTTTCTAGCCGAACGCTCTACCGACTGAGCTAACCCGGCCCCTTTAATTGTTCTTTATTCTATGCATTGGCGACTTTGGTAATTGTGACGTAATTTTTGTTACAGACAAATAGAGACCTAATCTCTATTATTAATACTAGTACAAAATTTAAAAAAACACCCTCAGGGCGATGTAAAAATAGATTTTTGAAACATATTGCCTGAGGGGTGGGAGTAAAAAATTCAATGTCAGCGAGTTTGTACCCTAAGTAAGTAAAATCATCAAATTCATTAAACGATTAAAAAATAAAACAATTTGAAATGTAAACTTTAAATATGTATTAAAATAAAACAAACTATATATAGATTTATAATACCAGTCATGCATTTATTAAAACTTGTTTTTAAAAAACAATGAGGACTGTCTAATGTTGCATGTTCAAATTTTGAGTGTATTTATTATGTTATGACGATTTTGGGTAATGTGACGTAAGCAGAGACGTAATTTTTGTTACAGACAAAAACCGGAAGCGAATCTCCATTATTAATAGAAATTAATAGATAGATATATGTTGGAATAATAAATAAATAAATAAATAAATAAATAAAGGAAAGAAAATGTTGAATCGATAAAATTGATTTAATTTGAGTTACCAACACGTGTTTCGGCCAGGAATTTGTTCATGTACACATGTATTCTATTTATTATTATTTTAAATATTATTATTTAAATATATATCTTATTATAATGGAGATTGTGTGTTTTCCTGTCTGTAACCGAAACTATATTCCTACTCAAGTCACAATTCTCTTAGTTATTGACATCACATCCTCCATGATTTTATTTTTATCTAAACCTCAATTATTAATAAAATTGTCTTACATTATTAATACTGTTAACTATGTCTACATACTAACAACATGCAATTATATTTATATATACAACAAAATAGCGCTTACAATGTGAACGTGAAGGCTAATTTGCATATTTATTTAAAAAATCGAATTTAATAAATATGTGCTTAGTATTATTGATTCTAACTGTTTGGTTTTATTTTAATGAATATAAGCAAATATCTCTTCAATGAATCTTAAATGAAATCCATTAACAAGAAAATAACTGTCATTTTATTCTTTACTCTATATAATATACTTAAATTAAAAAAATAACAATGAAAGACGAGAGTGATGGAGAGTAAGTTTCAGTGTTCTATTTTTCGATTATACTCCCTCTGTTTCAAATCTTTTTCTGCATTCTTATTTAGTTTCATTTAGCCTTTCTAATTTAATATAATATATTATTACATTAAAAGTTAATACTTGCACCCGGAGGGTGCATATATTTGCTAGTATATATTATATATTATATATATATAATAATATATTAGATTATTACTCGTATACTTGGAATATGCCATGCAAGTTTTTGTCACTTCAGTTCACTTTTGTTTATTACAGTGACCCAACATTAATCCCCACAGGAGGATTTAAGTCAGATTGAAAAAGAAATAATTCATTGTAATTAACACAAAGTAGTTACCGCTAGTCTGAAACTCGTAGAAGTTGAGTGATGATTTAAAAACAGCCACTGTAAATCGTCTGTATTCATATTGTATCCCCTGGTCAGACAGTTTTGTGGTTGGAGGGGGGGGGAGTACAAAGCATAAAATCCCAGGAAGGAATATGAAAATATTGAGAAGCCATCGAACGAACATTGATTCGATGGAAACGGGGAATTTTTTTTAGAAAACAGGGGAACTTCTAAAGATAACATGAACAATATGTCGGACAAAAAACTTAGCGTAACATTATTTGTTAAACTCTATTTGATAGAATATTCCACAGCAAAAATTATATTCCTTTTTTCTCCCTCGAACACCAAAATGGGATTCTATAACATGGAACTAATGCACAGGAGTTGTTATTTAGCTGCTTTCTGGTCACAGGAAGAAGTCGAAGATTCAAAATGGCGGCTTAAATATAATGTCTTGCACAATTGCCAGTGGTTCACTCCCAGTTGTGTCTAATCATCATTATTATTATTATTATTTGAGTTTTCACATCAGTGTTAGCTGATGGTCTTTCACTGGAGTCTGAGTGACAGCAAGTCTCCTCAGGTCTCCAGGACTCTTCTGAGTATTCTGGCAGATTGCAGCAGTGCAGTGTTCTGAATGGTTTCAATCCTTCCTCTGATATCCAAACTTTCCAAACCCTTTTCTAATGCTTTTGGGACTGTTCCAAGTGCACCAACTATACAATTGGTATAACTTTCACTTTCATATTCCATAACTTTTTCAGTTCTCTGGCAAGATATTGTCAATTTTTTCATTTCCTTTAACTTCACCTGTGATCCGCTGGCACTGCAAAAATCCACCATTGACAAGTTCTTCTTTTTTGTTAATCAACACTAGGTCTGGTCTTCTTGCTGGGATAAGGTGATCCGTTTTAATTTCAAAGTCCCAGAGATTTTTGTGCGTTTCGTTCTCAAGAACAGATTCTGGTTTATGCATATACCATTTTGTTGTGTGGTCAAAATTTTAATTCTTGCATAATTCCCAGTGGATCACCTTCCCAACCCAGTCGTCTAGTTTTATTCTCTGTGCTAGTTTGCTACATTCGCAGAGTATATGGTTACAGATCTCATCTCTATTACCGCAAAGTCTTACATTTACTATTTTGTTGGGTCTTATCAATTTTCGCTTTGATGTAGTTTGTCCTTATGGCATTATTTTGTGCAGCAATTATAAGTGATTCTGTTTCTCTTTTGAGGTTTTTCTTCTTCTTCTTCTTCTTCTTATTATTATTATTATTATTATACAGAAAGAAAGAGAATAAAAAGGACACACTTACAAAGAAAATATAAATAAGAAAGAAAGAGTAAGCGAAAATTAGTGAGAGGCGATAAACGTGCGGAAAAACTATTCAAATTTAGTCTAAAGGG
The DNA here is from genome assembly GCA_023376005.1 of Doryteuthis pealeii. NCBI lineage: Eukaryota > Metazoa > Mollusca > Cephalopoda > Myopsida > Loliginidae > Doryteuthis > Doryteuthis pealeii. Next base: position 69,852,871 of record CM042167.1, read on the forward strand.
AGTAAAAAATAAGAGACAATTGAAATAAAACTTAGTTTTCCTCCCTCAAACAAAATCTATTAATCTAATCTTTTAATATTAATCAAAATGATTATTTGGAAATTTTTAAACGTAAACTTTTCACAAAATCGTAAGTATTTATTATTTGGTAAACTTTTAGTTAACTTCTTGTTATTTTTTTTTTACTCTGGCCACGAGAGTAAAAAAACATGAATTTTTAAAACTGATTACAAATTTTCGCAAATATCTTTTTTTTTCCATTTTAAAATAATATAAACTTTCAAATAATTTCATAGTTCTATTCATTTAGATAGAATATATCTTTATTCATTATATAATGTAAAAGATTCAAACGTTGAATTATAAGGAATAGCTTTTATTTATTTATTAGTAATAAGTAAAGTCACGGGGCGCCTAAATCGGTATCAGCCAGTCAGCGAGGGAGTCTATCCCTTTTCAAATACGCTAGACTAAGGAGATTGTTTCTTTTAGCATCTGAGGTGGAGCGCCACACCTACCATCAGCTCCTTACTTTACCCAACAGATTTCCCTGTTGCTAACTCATTACGCTAGTTTGCGGGGACCGGGATATATTAAGGAACCCTGTGGTTTTCTAGCCGAACGCTCTCACCGACTGAGCTAAAACCGGCCCCTTAATTGTTCTTTATTCTATGCATTGGCGACTTTGGTTAATTGTGAACGTAATTTTTGTTACAGCAAATAGAGGACCTAATCTCTATTATTAATACTAGTACAAAATTTAAAAAAACACCCCTCAGGGCGATGTAAAAATAGATTTTTGAAAACATATTGCCTGAGGGGTGGAGTAAAAAATTCCAATGTCAGCGAGTTGTTACCCTAGTAAGATAAAAAAAATCATCAAATTCATTAAACGATTAAAAAAATAAACAATTTGAAATGTAAACTTTAATATGTATTAAAATAAAACAAACAAACGCTATATATAGATTTATAATACCAGTCATGCATTTATTAAAAACTTGTTTTTAACAAAAAACACATGAGGACTGGTGTCTAATGTTGCATGTTCAAATTATTTGAGTGTATATTATTATGTTATGACGATTTTGGGGGGTTAATGTGACGTAAGCAGAGACGTAATTTTTGTTTACAGACAAAAAACCGGAAGCGAATCTCCATTATTAATAGAAATTTTAATAGATAGATATATGTTGAATAATAAATAAATAAATAAATAAATAATAAATAAAGGAAAGAAAATGTTTTGATCCGATAAAATTGATTTTAATTTGAGTTACCAACACGTTGTTCGGCCAAGGAATTTGTTTCATGTACACATGTATTCTATTTTATTATTATTTTTAAATATTTTATTATTTAAATATATATCTTATTATAATGGGAGATTGTGTGTTTTCCTGTCTGTAACCGAAACTATATTTCCTACTCAAGTCACAATTTCTCTTAGGTTATTGACATCACATCCTCCCCATGATTTTATTTTTATCTAAAACTCAATATTATTAATAAAATTGTCTTACATTATTAATACTGTTAACTATGTCTACATACTAACAACATGCAATTTATATTTTATATATATACAACAAAATTAGCGCTTTAAATGTGAACCGTGAAGGCTAATTTGCATATTAATATTAAAAATCGAAATTTAATAAATATGTGCTTAGTATTAATTGATTTTAACTGTTTGGTTTTATTTTAATGATATAAGCAAATATCTCTTCAATGAATCTTAAATGAAATCCATTTAACAAGATAAAAATAACTGTCATTTTATTCTTACTTCCTCTTATAACTAAATACTTAAATTGAAAAAAAATAACAATTGAAAGACGAGAGTGATGGAAGAGTAAGTTTCAGTTGTTCTATTTTGTCGATTATACTCCCTCTGTTTCAAATCTTTTTATCTGCACTTATTTAGTTTCATTAGCCCTTTCTAATTTAATAAATATATTTTACATTAAAATTAAATACTTGCACCCGGAGGGTGCATATATTTGCTACTAGTATATATATATATATATAATATATATATATATTGATTATTACTCGTATACTTTTGGAATATTCCATGCAAGTTTTTGTCACTTTCAGTTCACTTTTGTTTATTACAGTGACCCAACATTAATCCCCACAGGAGGATTTAAGTCAGATTGAAAAAGAAATAATTCATTGTAATTAACACAAATAGTTACCGCTAGTCTGAAACTCGTAGAAGTTGAGTGATGATTTAAAAACAGCCACTGTAAATCGTCTGTATTCATATTGTATCCCTGGTCAGACAGTTTTGTGGTTGGGAGGGGGGGGAGTACAAAGCATAAAATCCCAGAAGGAATATGAAAGATTGAAAGCCATCGAACGAACATTGATTCGATGGAAACGGGAATTTTTTTTAGAAAAACAGGGGAACTTCTAAAGATAACATGAACAATATGTCGGACAAAAAAACTTAGCGTAACATTATTTGTTAAACTCTATTTGATAGAATATTCCACAGCAAAAATATATTCCTTTTTCTCCCTCGAACACCAAATGGGATTCTATAACATGGAACTAATGCACAGGATGTGTTATTTAGCTGCTTTCTGGTCACAGGAAGAAGTCGAAGATTCAAAAATGGCGGCTTAAATATAATGTCTTGCACAATTGCCAGTGGTTTCACTCCCAGTTGTGTGTCTAATCATCATTATTATTATTATTATTTGAGTTTTCACATCAGTGTTAGCTGATGGTCTTTCACTGGAGTCTGAGTGAGTGACAGCAAGTCTCCTCAGGTCTCCAGGACTCTTCTGAGTATTTCTGGCAGATTGCAGCAGTGCAGTGTTCCTGAATGGTTTCAATCCTTCCTCTGAGATCCAAACTTTCCAAAAACCCTTTTCTAATGCTTTTGGGACTGTTCCAAGTGCACCCAAAACTACAATTGGTATAACTTTCACTTTCTTCATATTCCATAACTTTCAGTTTCTGGCAAGGTCAGATATTGTCAATTTTTTCATTTCCTCCTTTAACTTCACCCTGTGATCCGCTGGCACTTGCAAAATCCACCAGTTGACAAAGTTCTTTCTTTTTGGTTAATCAACACTAGGTCTGGTCTTCTTGCTGGGATAAGAGTGATCCGTTTTAATTTCAAAGGTCCCAGAGAATTTTGTGCGTTTCGTTCTCAAGAAACAGATTTCTGGTTTATGCATATACCATTTTGTAGTGTGGTCAAAATTTAATTTCTTGCATAATTCCCAGTGGAATCACCTTCCCAACCCAGTCGTGCTCTAGTTTTTGTATTCTCGTTGTGCTAGTTTGCTACATTCGCAGAGTATATGGTTAACCAGTTCTCATCTCTATTTACCGCAAAGTCTACATTTACTATTTTTTGTTGGTCTTATCAATTTTCGCTTTGATGTAGTTTTGTCCTTATGGCATTATTTGTGCAGCAATTATAAGTGATTCTGTTTCTCTTTTGAGGTTCTTCTTCTTTCTCTTCTTCTTATTATTATTATTATTATTATACAGAAAGAAAAGAATAAAAAGGACACACTACAAAGAAAATATATAATAAGAAAGAAAGAGTAACGAAAAATAGTGAGAGGGATAAACGTGCGGAAACGATAACGCTAATCTGTTTCAATCGAACCTGATGAAAAGATGAAAAGAAAGAAAGAAAAGAGAGGGAGATTATTTATCAAACTCTATTTTATAGAATATTCATTTACAAGGATTATATCCTTCTTTTTTTTCTCCTTCTAACACCAAAATGTGATTCTAAAACATGGAACTAAACACAGAGGTGTTATTGTTTTTAGTTGCTTTCTGGTCACACAAAGAAATCGAAGAATCAAAATGGTGTCTTAAATATAATTTCTTGCACAATTCCCAGTGGTTCTATTTGATAGAAAATTAAGAGCAGCTACCCAGCGTCACATGGGTAGAGTGGGGAAAACCCTGGTGCATTTATTTATTTACTTTTGAGATTTACAAATGCTGGACATTTCCAAGTAGAATTTCAATGCTATTTCTATGTATAGTTTAATTTTTAAATATCGTTGAATATAAAGCTAACGTTCATAATTTTTGCACAAAAAATAACAACCGGTGATATTTAATGTGTGTATATATATATATATATATATATATATATATATATATATATGAGGAAAAGGGGTTTGGAATGAATCCGACAGAATGAGGTAAAATAAGGAATGAAATAACAAAACCCAGACAAAAATGTGTAGTACATTTCGCTGGAGGTTGACCTCATTAAGCAGAAGCTGAGGTCAATCCTTCAAGCGAAATATACTACACATTTTCGTCTGAGTTTTATTCTTTCATTCCTTATTTCACCTCATATATATATATATATATATATATATATATATATATATATATATATAATCAATAGTAATATTATGGATTTGGACTCATAACTTAAAGTTTCATGGTTATGCAATCATCAGATGAGTCAAATGGTTGAGATCTTAAAAACCAGTAGTCAAATGGTTGAGATTTAATATATATATATATATATATATATATTATATATATATATATCTTATTATAATGGAGATTGTGTGTTTGTCTGTCTGTAACCGAAACTAAATCACTATTCATGTCACAATTCCCTTAGTTATTGACGTCACATTCACCATGGATTTATTTCTATTTAAACCTCAATTGATTGATAAAATTGTTATACCTTATTAATACTGGTTGATTAATCTACATACTAATAACATGCAAGTATATTTATATATTCAACAAAATAGAGGTTTACAGTGTGAACGAGAAGGCTAATTTGCATATTGATATTAAGAATTGGATTTTAATAAATATATGTTTAGTATTATTGATTTCTAATTGTTTGGTTATCTCTTAACGAATCTGGGCAAAAATCTTGGGGATAAATCTTAAAAGAAATCCTTAAACAAGACAAAAGAACTGTAATTTTATTAAATACTTCATAATCTAACTAAATAGATAAATTAGGAAAAATGAAAGACGGGAGTGATGGAAAATGATGGAAGAGTTAGATTTAAAGCCGTTCTATTTTTCGATTATACCCCCTCAGTTTATCATTTTCTAAATAGTTTCTAATTTGATACAATATTTTATTACATCAAAACCTAAATACTTGCACCCGAAGGGTGCATATATTTGCTAGTATATATAAATATTTTTTTAAAAATTATTTTGTCATTTATAGTATCTTTGTAGTTTCATTCGGGCATACATACTTACATCCATACCCACCAATTACCTTTTATACATGTATAGATTAAACAGAAAGGATTATAGTCCTTTTTTTTCTCTCTAACACCAGAATGGGATTCTAAAACATATTGTTATTTAGCTTCATTTTGGTCACACAAAGAAGTCGAAGAATCAAAATGTTGTTTTGAATATATCTATAGTCCTTTCTCTCTCTCTCTCTCTCTCTCTCTCTCTCTCTCTCTCTCTCTCTCTCTCTCTCTCTAACACCAAAATGTGATTCTATAACATGGAACTAATATACAGAGGTGTTATTGTTATTTAGCTTCTTTCTGGTCACACAAAGAAGTTGAAGATTTAATATGGCTGCTTAAATTTGAGCTTGTTCGGTCAAAATGACATTCGGGAAATAATACCATGAAAAAAGAGGGTACAAATGCAGAATAGCGCGCAAGAGATAACATCATTAGAATCGCATTTTACGTATGAATAGCATTAAATTAACCCTTAACCTAAACCTAACACTAACGCCGTTTTACACGGGGAAAAATACCGTCAAAAAAGTGCCTAGCTTTACTAGACCATTACACTCAACGACAGGATGCCCTAATTATTTTCAAACTTTTACTTAGTTATATTGAAAATATCAATAATGGACTGAATAAAGGTTGGTTCCCTCCCGATTACGACAAGAAGGTTCCCGAGTGCGACAATATGGCCCGGGGGGGGCACATCAACCGAAACGTTGTACAGATAACAATGAAGATGAGGACAATAGTCCGAATAATACAAACAATACTAATCAAGCCTCATCTCAAAAATTCTGAGAAATGGAAAAATCAAGATTAATTATCTGCCCTTGACCATACTACTGTAGATTGGCACCCAATTTGACTTCCTTTTTTAGAATCACTTGTAGTGCTAAAAATCCCTGCATCAAGACGTTTTATCAAGTCAGTCCTAAAACCAAGATGGACGTCAGCAGTTTTTGGTAACACGAAGTTGCAGAATCAAAATGGCGGTTTAAATTTGAGTTTGTTCGATCAAAATGACCTGCTCTGAATTAGGGAAAAATACCGTAAAAAACTTTTAAAAAACTAGCCCTACTTGACCATTGCATTATGATGGGATGCACTAAAAAAAGAAGAAAAATAAAAGAAAAATGTTCTGTGAAAGCTCCCGATAGCCAAGGGTGATAATAACATAGAATACTTAACAAAACTACCTACGCATGCGCCAATGCACACTTTTATGTCTCTCAGCCAGTGATCACTAAATTGTATGTAGGTTTTCTTATTTGAAAAATGGGATTAATTATCTGCCCTTGGTTGCAAGGGGCCAATCAACGCACTACTGTAAATTGGCGCCCAATTTTACGCCATTTAGAATCCCTGCATCAAGACGCTTTATCAAGTCACTCCCAAAACCAAGATAGACTTCAGCAGGATAGAAGTCTAGCCGCAACGTCATGAATTTTGCAACTCTTGTATGTTTGAATATATGTTTGTACTTGACTATTTTTTGTTGAGTCATTTTCATCCAAATTTGAATGCATATTTGTTAATGTGGGAAAATATATGGGCCAAGCAAAAAAGATCATAGTTCTGGCACAAGGCCTGATATACTGGGCCCCCAATGAAACTTGAACTCACTAGTAATTGTTTACTGGTCTAGCTTGCTCAGCATTACATCACACGATGCGCTTTGAGGTAGAAGAATACACACACGCGCACACACACACGCACATATATATATATATATATATATATATATATATATATATATTGTGCCCCAAAACCCGGTAGACCACTCTAGGAGCGACTTTAATTGACTTTCACCACTAGCATAATAAAGCAAGGATCGTCTGTTTTTTTTACAGATTTGAACTCTCTGGCGATCGTAAAATATATGCACCGATGTATGTATTTATCAGTTAAAACACCGCCCTTTAATGGCAGATGCCGAGGACCGAGAGGTTAAGGAACCAGGCTGATGAAAAGTCAATCGGTTTCGCTAGAAGTAGTTGCTGCGTTTAGCCACACTGATGAGACGTGAAACGTCGAAACACGATGTCTGGGAATGATTTTTATATATTGCGACACAATTCAAGCTGAGTTTAACATGTTTTAATTCAGAGTTGTCCTTCTCCTAGACCGGTGGTCATAACAAGGTTTGAGAGTCCAGTTTTCCCCGTTATTTATCCATAGCTACAGGAAAATAATTGGATGCATATCTTTCCTAAGAAAAAGAAAAAAAGTTCCGTGAAGGTTCCCGTTTACGACATGAAGGCTCCCAAGTTTGAAGAGGAGGTTCCCGAGTTCGACAAGAAACATCTGAAGAAGGCCGGAGGGCACATCGGCCGAAACGTTGTGTATATAACAATAAAGAAAAATCCAATTAATACAAATTATCTAGCCTCATCTAAAAATTTCAGACAAAGAAAAGAAAAAAGAAAAGAAAAAAAAAAACAATATATCAGAATAGAAATAAAAATAAAACAGGATTATCTGCCCTTGTCTATTAGAACTCTTCAAACATGTTTTTATATAAAACAGGTGATAAGAAAACTTTCTTTATTTACTCTTCGCTGGGGTGCGGCGGTCAGGATTATTTACCCTGCAAACTCCACGTGGGAAAGTACACAGATGGTCGAAAGACGAGACATTACAAGGACTAGCGCCATCTGTGAGTAAGACTCAATTTTAAAGATCAAAATGGTGGCTTAAATAAAATAAAATAACCCGTTTTACATTGCGAAAAAATGTGCAAAAATAAACAATATAAAATAGTTGGAACTGCGTGGTGTAATGGTTAGAGTCGTAGTAAATGGGCTTGTTGACCCGAGTTCAAATTTTGGACGAAGCTACAGTTCACATAGCGCTAATACCCTTGGGAAAGGTATGAGTCCAACTACTCTCCTCCAGCTGTGGGTAAATAGTAGTTAATAGGACAGACTGGGTTCTTTAACCTTGGTTAGGCAACCAGTCTAGGAGAATGAAAACTTTGAATATAAACCTGTTAAACTCCGCTTGGGGTGATCACTACTAGAATAGGCTCAGTCCTAATTAGTGATCTATTTCACTAATTAAAAACAAATTATAGAATAAAATAAAACATAAAAAACTGAAATACGATTACCTGCCCTTGACTATTAGAACTCATCTAACCCATTTTAGTTAAATACACAAGACAAAGAATATATATATATGTGTGTGTTTGTATATATATATATATATATATATATATATGTTGTGTTTATTATTGCTATTGTTATTATTAGTTTTATTATTATTGTTTTTATTATCATTTTTAATATATTATAATTTTATAATTTGTTAATGTAATTATAGGCATTTTAGAACATTGATGCTATTATCAAAGTTTATTTTGTTTAGTTTTGGATTTTTGTGTCTAATATGCAGTGCTTCTAAAATCTTTAGTCGTTGTTTACATGTTTGTGTTTCTATAATAGTGGTGTTATCGTTAAGTATTTTCCGGAATTTAGAATTGGGACAAGAGTGTGTTTTTAGATGTTGGGTTATTGAGCTATTGTCTGTAAGGTGCATTGTAAGCCGTCTGGAAAGGTTAGTTGTTGTTACACCAATATATATATATATATATATATATATATATATATATATATATGGTATATATCAGTTAAAAAAACAAACGAGAAATTTGGTTAAACCAGCTAGTGTAATGGTTAGAATCCCCACCTGTCAGCCTGGCAGTCAGGATTCGAACCACACGCAGAGCAGTCTCCTGTCTATAACTCTGCTGATGAGGCATAATATGCCGAAATATACATACAGAGATCGACTTTTTCTCGATTCGTTTACGCCTTTACATTTGAACAGATATGCTCGCCTAATTCATGAATTATCAACTAATTAATTTTCAATTAGGTATGACTTTAATTAAGCACTTATTCTCCCAAATTGTCGGCTATCGGCATCTCAAACAGACTATAAGCCTGTTTGTTTACTTTCATATATATATATATATTAAAGAAATGGATACAATAGAAACCTACTCGAGTTTCACCGTTAGGATCATCAGGGTTAAATCCACTGAATTAATCGAGTTACCGATTAATTGCAGCTGATCACACGTGTGTTCATTGAATAAGATGTTCCGTTACAGAAGGACGCTTGTTCACTCGAGTAGGTTTCTATTGTATCCATTTCTTTAATAAATTTGCTCTACTTTGTATTGAGCACTTTGTATTTGTTTTATGGCGGTCTTAAGCCCTGGATTCTGTGCACCTCCAACGATCGTGCCCATATTCACTATGTATATATATATATTAGACAAAACATGAACCGTTGGGTCACCCATTGACCCCTGAGTAGATAATTGAGATTAGGGAAAAGTGAATTTGCAAAGCGAATAAAAATAAAAATTTAAAAAAAACACATTAAAATCATTTTGTAAGATTTTTAAGAAAGTCCGACCTAATTTAAGCTACGGGTTGGCTGCTTATTGAAATTTAACATACAAATACATTTCAAACTCTCCCATCTCTCTTTACCTGTCTGCCTGTTTATTTTTTTTATTTGTATTTGTTTAATAATGTATTGATTGTTTTTATTTTCGTAACTCGGTCGTATTTATTTAAAAATTAGTGACAGTTGTTTTGAATTAAAATAGAATAAAGATACAAAAAAATGAAATATATTTTAATGTGTGTGTGTGAAGGGGGGGGGGTTAAAATAAAAATATATTTTTAAGAAGGGTTGGCGTTAAAATATTTACATTTACTTGTCGAGAAAAGACTTGCAGTGGGGGTAAAATATCTCTTTCATATCGCATTAACTTTTCGGGTAAAACGCCTTCAAACATCTAGGGAGTTGATAAGTAGCATGGATTGGATTTTCAGCAGGCACCGTTTAGCGTCTTTTTAGGGCAGGAGGCCAGGACGTATTTATACGATATGCACCAGGGAATTTACCAAAAGTAAAAACGAAATTAAGGAAAATTTCAAATGGAAAATTTGTCCCCCCTCCCCTATTTTTTTTTATTAATTCACATATCCCTCTTACCATCATGGCGTATTCATTTTAACGAAAAGAAAAAAAATCAGCGTATCTGAAGTATTTCAGATTAACATTAAAAGTATGGGAAATCATGCCGCTCTTCCCGCTTTTTTAGGGACGCGTTACCTCTCCCCCGGGGACGTAATGACCTCTTTTAAGTCCTTGAGTTTAAGACCCCTGCTGTAGATTGATGGCTCAAGTGGGTCGACATAAAAAGAAGCAACTAAAAGATTAAGATGAAAGAAAATACTAATGAAAAAAAGACTGATACTAATCTTCTACCCTGGTTCGATCCAACCTATTTTTTCTGATCTCCGGTGATGAAAAAAGACGCTCAAATACGACTAAAAAAATAATAAGATAAATAAAATTGAATTTAAAAATCCCAGAATAGCAGGCAAATGAGTTTTAAAAATGTCTTTAAAAAAATTTAGTTTAAAAAAATCCGTACTTATCAAGAATGAATAAAACAATTTTCTTCTTTTTACTTTAAAAAAAAAAAAATTAAAAATTGAAATAGATCACTAAGTAGGACTGAGCCTATTCTAGTAGTGACCAGGTTTGAATTCAGAGTTTTCCTTCTCCTAGACTGGTTATCTAGCCACGGTTAAAGAGCCCAGTCTGTCCTACTATTTACCCACAGCTGGAGGGAGAATAGTTGGATTCATACCTTTCCCAAGGGTATTAGCGCTATGTGAACTGTGGCTTCGTCCAGGATTTTTAACTCGAGTCGACGAGTCCATTTTCTTACGACTCTAACCAGTACACAACGCGCCTCACAATCTTCGGCATGAAATAACCCAACAAAGGTTGAGATACCGTAAAATCCAACCGACCAAACAGCCAACCAACCATCTTCTTTTTTTTTTAATTATTTTAAGAATTTTATTTTAGCAACAGATATTTTGGGGGGCATAATTATCTTCTGATTGATGTCTTTAAATCTCAAAATGACCCCCCCCTCCCCCCCAAAAAAAAATAATAAAAAATAAAAAAACAGAAATGGTAAGAGTAATCGTCGGCTAATTTTAATAAGATTATTTTTAAAAATAAAGTGAAATGAATTGAAAGAGAAAATAGTCTAAATTTAAGTGCAGTGATTACTTGCCCATCTAAAAAAAAAGAAGGCCTTCCATATGGAAGAGATGATAATATCTTAATGACTGGGTGTCACCGGGATTATTCAATCTATTCATGGAGATTTTAAAAGCTAAAATAATCTGCGTGTGCATTGGGGGTAGGTTGATTTTTCACTTAAAAAGAAAATATCAAATTGTCCAGGGATGTGAAAGTTGTGTGTTAGTATACTGAATACTGATACCAAAAACTAGATCTTCTACTTGCACTATTGTTTAAGTATCAAAGATTGTCTACTAAAATGCACTTCGTTTTCGCAATATTTAGCCTGGAATTTGGTTAGAAAATATAGCAATTTCAATATTTAAAACAGAAAAACTTTCATTTTAAACGTAACGCATAGAATATAACTAAAATTCAAATTGAAAATATGTCTCGCATCACCACCGACACCTCCGATATCCTGATTTTTACCTCATTAATTAACCTGTAACAGTGATAATATTTTAAAAGGCTGAAATCTATTTCCTCAAACGAAAGCAAAGTTTTGAGGAAAAATACTTTGTGAGGTAATGTTACATAATCTATACGGTTGCATAAGATTATTGTCAATCCCCTGTATTTCTAAAGGGATGGCCTTTTTCATATCACGGGCTGGACTTTCCATGAATAGTACAGAAAGCCCGCGAAATACGTGAAGTCACGTGGGATCTGATTGCGTCCTCAGTTTCAGTTAGACATCGGGGTCTTTCTGCCTTAGCTGAAGCTCACTGCATACGTGCGCTATGTTAGTCAGATGTTTAGTTACGTGAAATGTTTAGTTAAGGAAATAAAAGCCTTAGAAAATAACCCAGTTTTGTGGTTGGTGAATGTCTTGGCAACAAGACTGATCTAGAAGAAGAAATGAGTTAAGTGCGAACGACCAGCCAAGACGAAGTCCCCAAGATGTTAGAAGAGACGCTAGAAGAACAGAAGAAGAAGAATAGAAGTAAGTAAGAAGTAAGTAAGAAGGGTATGCAACAGTAATTGTGTCTGTTAATTTGCAACTTTCACCACATTCGAGACAATAAAGTTCCAAAATCGACCTACCCTAGTGTGCATTAATTTTCAAACAGATCTATTTGATTCGTAGATAGGATACCTAACAGGTCAGAGTAAGTAAGTAAAGTTGACGGGGCGGCCTAAAGTCGGTATCAGCCGGACATCAAGGAAGTCTATCCCCTTTTCACTAGCGCTAGACCAAGGAAATTGTTTGGCATCTAAGGTGGAGTGTCACACCTACCATCAGCTCCTCACTTTACCGCACAGATCCCTGTGCTACTCATACGCTGAGTTGGCGAGGGCCGGTATCGAACCAGGAACCTTGCGATTCCCAGGCAGAGTTTCTACCGACTGAGCTAAACCGACCCTTTAGTTATAATAAGTTAACAAAAGAAAAAAAAAAGAAATTATTCAAATAAATAGATTAAAAAATAAATAAAAATTATCTCGCGAACTTGATTAACCCCCGTTCCATTGATCTAACCAAAAAAAAAAAAAAAAAAATGTCTTCACATTTCTTCCAATAATTGCATTTTTGATTTGATTTCTGTGAATCCAGGTGTGCTGACTCCAAAATTTACGTTTCATGACAGGTGTTCTTAATTAACAATGTCAATGGTTGTTCCCACAATAACAATATGTTGATATCAAAGGTGATATTCCGACACAAGTTTTGCATATTTTACCATGCAGTATTGGACTAGGAAAATAAAATGAATAAATACATCACACTAAAAAAAAAAAATTAAAAAAAAAAAATTAAAAAAAACAAACAAAAAACCCCCCAAAAAACAACCAACCAAACAACAAAACAAAAAACAGAAAAAATGAGACCGTCCAAATCGTCCAATATGAAGTGCTAAAATGTACCGTATTTGACGGCATACAAGACGCACCGGCGTAGAAGCGCGTGGTGTAATGGTTAAAGTCATAGGAAATGGACTCGTCGCCCCGAGTTCAAATCCTGGACGTGGTAAATGCATTTCACTTAGTGCTAATACCCTTGGGAAAGGTATGAATTCTACTCTCCCTCCAGCTATGGGTAAATAGTAGGTCAGATTGGGCTCTTTAACCTTGGTTAGGCAACCAGTCTAAGAGAAGGAAAACTCTGAATTCAAACCTGTTAAACTCCGCTTAAGAAATTGACCTTGTGTCACATCCTACTCGTGCGGAGGAGTTGGTAAATATATATAAGACGCATCCCCATTTCAGCAGGTCAGATCCAGGAAAAAAATGTTTTAGTGTATTGTTTTTACTTCGCCACTGTACGCTCCTGTTAACCTTGATTATAACAATACCAGCAATAAAATAAGGATGCATGGAGGTTAGGGTAGTTAAAAGTACTGAGCGTAAGCTGGGTTAGTGAGCATCATAGAGAAGATTAGCCTAGGCCTACGGGAGGTCTCAAACTTCACCTACGATGTATAAGACGCAGGGCAATTTTTTGAGCCAAAATTTTGGAAAAAAGGTGCGTCCTATATGCCGTCAAATACGGTATATCCTGATTATATGACATTGCTTATCTACCGAATTCTTATAGTGTCGTCACCTCCTGGTGAACCATGGACCATTCCGTTTTATTAGAAAGAAAGGAAAGAAAAGGGACATGCTACTTAAAAAATATAATAAGAAAGAAAGAAAGAAAGAAGCTTTAGGAAAGATATAGAGAGGGGGTGAACGCGAAGAAGCGATAATGGTTATGTTTTAATTGAACATAATGAAAAGATGAAAAGAAGGAAAGGAAGAAAAAGGTGTGTGTGTGTGTGCGAGAGAGAGAGAGAGAGAGAGAGAGAGAGAGAGAGAGAGAGAGAGAGAGAGAGAGGTTAAATCAAAATTATTATACTTTTTGCATATTGACCTATTTTGCAATAGCTCTTATGTAAGCATATCAAACGTTGTAATAATTAAATTATCATAATGTGTCCTTTTTAATGTTTTTCTTTATTCTGAAAAATGCAATGCTGAAATTTACCGAAATCCTAACATTTTCAATTTTTAGAACATCATTAATATGACGAAACGTAAAATTATATAAAGAGTTAACTACAACTATTACAGAGTACAGTAGGTCGTTCAGTAGTACATAATTATATTGAAAATCAAGAGTTTAATCGGGTTACTAGCATCCAACTAATTAAGCGGCCTCAGCCTACAGGCTCACCGGCCCAACAGTCTTCCGGCATACAAATATGCCCCTGCACATATGCACGCATAATATAACCCAGTATTAACAATTGAAAAAAATAGAATTAAAAAAAAACAATTAAAATCGAACGGCCTTCAAGATCAGTGATTAAATAGTTAACTAACCACGTATTCGATCTGTTAATTGGCTGGCTTTAATCCACACGCCCTTGCCGAGTCTATAAGTTTAAGTGGTGGACCTCAGCACACCTTATATTACAAAAATATTACAAGTATCAAACTAATTAAGCGGTCGCGGCCTACAGGCTCACCGGCCCAACAGTCTTCCGGCATAAAAATATGCCCCTGCACATACGGACGCATATTATAACCCAGTATTAACAATTGAAAAAAATAAAAAATAAAAATTTAAAAAAAAAAAAAAAATAAAAAATACCCCCCCAAAAAAAAAAAACAACAAAAAAAAAACACACAGACACAATTAAAATCGAACAAAGGCAACTAGTTAAATTAATAAGATTATCCGTGTCTTTTTTTCTTCTTCTTATTTATATTCTCAATTTCTTCTCGAGCCTCCGGTGTTGTACGTTAGCTCATCCTAATAACATTCGACATATTGATTTCCGTTATTTCACGCGCGTCTTCTCGTTCAGAGCGCGAAATTTGTTTTTGTTTGTTTTTTGTTTGTTTTGTTTTGTTTTTGTTTTCCTTAAACCTATTCAAACTAGAATGGCGACACATGTTACCGTCATTTGTTCGTTGAGTTTATCTGTTCTAAAACAATTTGTTGGGTTTTGTTGTTGTTTTATTTTTTTTTTTCCCTCTGCAATCTCGTTCTGTATGAGATTCAGTGAAGAAGAAGAAGAAGAAGAAGAAGAAGAGAAGAAGAAGAGAAGAAGAAGAAGAAGAAAGAAGAAGAAGAGAAACGAGTAAAAAACAAGAAGAAAAAGGAGGTACATGAGGAGAAGAAGCAACTAGCAAAAACAGAAGGCGAGAAGAAGAAGAAGAAGAAAAGAAGAAGAAGGGCGCGAAGAAGAAGAAGAAGAAGAAGAAAGAAGAAGAAGAAGAAGAAGAAGAAGAAGAAGAAAAGGAAGAAAAAGAAAGGAAAGAAAAAGAAAGAAGAGGGCATAAATCGTAAAAGTCTCTCTAAGAAAAAAGGAGGATGAAGCTAGAAGATGAAAGGAGAAAGAAAGGAAGAAAGAAGAAAAAAGCAAACACACACAGCAAAGAAAGAAAGAAAGAAAAGAAAGAAAGAAAAGAAAGCAAAATGAAAGAAACAAAGGAAAAAGAAACAAACAAAAGAGAAAACAAAAAAGGAAAGAAACATATAAACAAACAAAAGAAGAAAGAGAGAAAGAAAGAAAGAAAGAAAGAAAGAAGAAGAAGAAGAAGAAGAAGAAGAAGAAGAAGAACTACTACTACTACTACTTACAAAAAACAAAGAAAAAAACAAAGAAAGCAAAGAAATAAACAAACTAAAAGAAACAAAGAAGAAGAAGAAGAAGAAGAAGAAGAAGTAAAGTAACAAAAGAAAAAGAAAGAAAGAAAGAAGTCTTAAATCGTAGAAGCCAATATAACCGAAAGCCGATGTTAGCGTCACGGCGCCCCAAAGATCGAATGGCGAAAATAGTTTTACCGTTTCCACAGAATCCAAACGACTCACTTCATCAGTTTTAACATTAACGCTGAAAATGGGAAACCGTACTGTTAACCCTTTCTGTGCCGTGCGTGACACAAGTTAAATTCATGGCTCCGTGCCTTGTGCGAATATAGTCGAATTTCTTGATAGGTTTCGTTTACTGGCCCAAATGATACAGAATCGCTAAATACAGTTATTTGATGGATTACCAGTTATTGGTAAAGTTGGTAGTTAGGGTAGGTCGATTTTTCACTTTTTAAAATATCAAATTGTCCATCTATGCGAAAGTTGTGTGTTAGTATACTGAATACTGATACCAAAAATTTGAATCTTTTACTTGCACCATTGTTTGAAGAAATAGCATCAAAGATCGTCTACTAAAATGCACTAAAAACACTCGTTTTGCGAAGTCTAAATTTTGAACAAAAAATTCGGTGGATTTAACCCTTGAGATCCTTATGGTGAAACTCGAGTAGGTTATTTCTGTACACACACACACACACACACACACTATATATATATATATATATATATATATATATATATATATATATATATTAAAACTTGTTTTAAAAAACAATGAGGACTGTCTAATGTTGCATGTTCAAATTTTGAGTGTATTTATTCTATGTTATGACGATTTTGGGTAATGTGATGTAAACAGTGACGTGATTTTTTGTTACACACAAAAACCGGAAGCGAATCGCCATGATTAATAGATATTATCTCTTGCGCGCTATTCCGCATTTGTACAATATTTTGATGTGTAAACGTATTAAGCTGTGTATTGAAGACGTATGACGAAACAAAGATACTTTTGATGCAAACTAATTAATATCTCATCAAAATTTGAAAGCGAAAACGCGCGTAGAAAGGTTATTCGCAACGAAGGTGTTGGTGGAGCGTATCATGTTGATGAAATTGCCGTGCTTATAAAGGATTCGCTTTTACAGTTTGATAAACTGTTTTCGTGAAAGACAAAAGTTACTCAGTACAATCAGTGGTGAGTATTGAAGCTAAAACAATGTGAACTAGATCTTTTCTTGTCTTTTTTTTTTTGTTTTTTGTTTTTAATTGATACGTGTTCGATTTCTGTGTGCAAAATTGGAAAAATCGATTGTGTTTTGATTAATCTGTTGTTCTGAAGATATAAAAAGAACAAACCTGACATACCTATAAACACACACACACACACACACACACACACACACACACACATATATATATATATATATAAGGTGTGTCAAAAAAGTATCGAGATGTATTGTACTTTTTGACACACCTTGTATTCTGAAAAATTAACGTTCATTCATTCTTCATTTCTATCTTGGTAAATACAGAACTTTAAAATCTGTACTTTTTGACACACCTTGTATTCTGAAAAATTAACGTTACATTTATTGTTCATTCTTATCTTTGTAAATACAGCTTCAATCTCGATACTCTTTTGACACAACTTGTATGTAAATATATATATATATGTTTTAAAATCCAACGGGAGAAATAAATATTTATAAAAAAGAAGGTCCCAAAATGGATTATGTTTTTAGAAAACATTTTATTATTTTAAAAATAATAATATATATAATATATATATATATATATATATATATATATATATATATTAAAATTCTCTCCCCATTAGAGGGTTTGATGATGTAGGGACTCTGACTGATGAAAAAATCAGTCAGCAAACTATTCAGCTAAGAGTACCCTTCTAAGTATAGCTACACTGAAACAGGACTGTCTATATATATATATAATATATATTATATATATATATATATATATATATATATATATTCAAATCGACTGTGGTAGAAATTGAAATTTGAACAGTAAATGTCACTTCAGGACAGTTATCAGTATAGTTTATGTCACAGTTATATATATATATATATTGTTGGCATCCTTCCTTCTGCGATGGCGTAGTGTCCACTTTTTTTAATCTGCAACTGCGTGATTGGCTGAACAGACCAATTTTTGAATGGTAATCTCTGGTGCAGTGACTGCAAACAAACAGTGATGCTTGCTCGAGTTGCTTCCTTCTGGCTCTCTTTTCTGTGGCGGCTTCTTTCCTCTCTTTCTCACTCCTTTCGATCCTTGTTTGACGAGGAGGCGCCAGGTCGCACGGTTTTCTGGACAAGCCTCCCATGTGTTGGTGTTGATGTGGCATGTCTTCCATTCCATCTTGCAGACATCTTTAAAGCGCAGGCGTGATCTCCCTACCGGTCGGGTGCCTTCTATTAATTCACCATACAGTAGGTCTTTGGGGATGCAGCCTTTGTCCATCCTCCTGGCATGACCATGCCAATGCAGGCATCTCTCGCAGATGATGCCTGGGACACAAGAAATCTGTCTGTGTAGCTGTTGGCAACACTGATGTGTCTGTTGTGCTTGCGCCTGCGTGCGATTCGTTGACACACTCAGTCGTATATGTATACAAAAATGTTATACTATTTAACCAAATATGTCTGAATAAAGAAAAGCTGCCCATCCCCATATGCTCCCATAAATTTGGTATGAGCTCTCTAATTGGTAAATTAACTCTCACTACTAAGCATGTAAGCAATGATCGTTTCCCCTGAAATTTGATCTCTCTGTGACCGTAAATACATAACCTATGTACTTAAATAGCTTAAAACACCAGTCTCCGCTACAGCTGGTCATTGGCCGGGGGATTAGATATCAGGCTGCCAAACGGTCAGTCCTGAGTTCGACCCTAGCCAAGATAGTTGTGTCAGCTACACGAAGAGGCGGAAACGCGAAACACGTGTCTGTGGATGACATAATAATATGATATTATATATATATATATATATATATATATATATATATTATGACAGCAGTAATGTGGTGCAGTTAGAATCTCTCCAAAGTTTGTAAGAAAAATAATAAAATGTGCTCTATACTTCGAACCGAATCAGTGCATATTAAAAATCCTCACAATCTACACTCAAAGTCTAACACACACACAACATACATATACATAATATATATATATATAAATTTATATATATATATATATATAATATATATATATATATTCAATCTTTTGGTTACTTTTTGCGAGCAATCGTATGGTTTCACGTAACTATTCCTATGCAAAAATTCATTGTGTAAAACAATTATAGCTTTAAGTAATTATTTTTAATAAAATAATTTGTACACAATATATTGTTCCCAGAATTCTATCTATAATGCAAGCAATTAAATATAATTTGCATTCTTTTCAAACAGGTAAAATACTTGCAATTCAGTGTTTAAGAGTCAATTTAATTAATAGAGTTCATAATATTTTAAACAGGTAAATACTTCATACTTAGTTGCAGTATCAATGTTTTAATAGCCAATGTATCAATAAAGTTCACAGACATTTTAAACAGTTAGACACTTTATACTTAGTTACAATATCAATATTTTTGGGAGTCAATATATTAATATAACGTTCATCATTATATATTTTAATATGAATGTTAAGAGACCAGTGGTAATTAATTAGTTAAGCATCATTTAAAACACTTTATACTTAGTGGCAATATCAATGTTTTAAGAAGTCAACGTAGATCATTTTAAAATATTATCAATAGATTTATTTGACAATAAGGGGCTCTAAGGGTATACAGAGACGGAGTGGACATGAGAGTATGAAACAAAGGGGTAAATTAATTTATCTAGCTGTTGAATTGAACCTCACCATCAGATGCTGTTTTCATTGTCACACATTTTTTCTTTGTCTTACTCTTGTATTGGGGAAATGCAGTCGATGTACTCTAGGTTCCCCGACACTGCGTATATATATAATTTCACACTGTCGGCTTCACTTCCATCATTCTTCATATAATATAATAATATATATATATTGAGGAAAAATGAGTAACAGAAAAGAAATGTGATGGATAAAATGGAATTTTAATCGATATCACATTAATGATAATCACTTACACATGTGTTTCGGTCAGTTTATGTGTGTGAAAATATTTCGCACCATAGAAGAATCGACCTTCATCAGGTGTAGTGATATGATTAATGTGATAGTCGATTAAATTCATTTTATCATCTACATTTCTTTTTTTACTCATTTTTCCTCATATGGTTCGGATTCAATTCCTTTTTTTCCATTTTCAATTAATTAAATAAAGAACACATCTCTGTTTTTAAATTTTATTTTTGATCTTTTCGAGTTTTTTTGGCCAACTTTTTAATATTTGGGTGGAATTCGTGGATAAGTCAACCAAAAGTTCAGGTTTCGATATTTCCGGCCTTCGAAGTGCCATCATCATGGGTGAATGTGTTCCAGTTTTTTTTCAAAATTAATATTAATGTGGGGATCAACTGGCGACAAGTTTTAAAAAATTTAATTTAATTTAAAATTTTGTGAAATTAAATAGATTAAAATCAATTTAAATTTCACATTAAATTTACATTTATTATCCATAAAAATAAAAATCCTTACAATCATTCTAAATTCTTTTATTTTATATATCAGAAAAAAAATAGAAAAATAAAGATATTAAAAAATATTACAAAAATAAAAGATCTTTTCTAAAATCGTTGCGAAAGGCATACGTCCCAACGGTTAATACTCAATCTTGTTTGAATAAGAGAATTCGTCTAGTGTCGACTTGGAATATGTATACTTTTTCGAATTGTTACATTAAGAGATCATGGATGGTGACCGAGATATTTGTGGCGGAAGTGTCTATTGAACTACAACATAATTATTTTGCAACATCAAAGGTTTTCGTTTTGAATTTCATATCACGACTTGAATTTTAAACAAAAAAATCTGTTTTCAAATGCTTTAAGTAATAAAGAATTCATCATTCGCATCTAATGAGTCGGGAGAGTTAGACACTGTTCTAAGCTCCCTGAAATAAGACTAAAAGCTAAATCTCTAAGTCTTTTGTTTATTTTTTTTTACTTATATATATATGTTGAATAAAATGGAATTATCAATAACGAGTGTGGAATATGATATCTTGAAAAACAAAGGTTGTTTTACAAATGCATGGGCCCCATCAGGAGAGAAGTGCCAAACCGTTCGGGGCCTTCCTCTCTACGGTTTTTAAAAGCAACATCGCCTCCTCACTGATGTGAGAACCCTCGCAATATCTGGTTATTATACTATATATATATATATATATATATATATATATATATATATATATATATTATGAAAAATTGTAAGTGTTCCAAGTATGCTTCACGTATTTGATGTTAAGATTATAGAAATAAATATACTGGTTTTTTTTTTAAACAGAGTGAGTAGTGCAAATTAATAATTCAAATAGATTAATACTAAAGAAAGAAATACAGTTGACTTACCGATTTCGTCTGGAACTATTGAGTGTTAATTTAAGATTTCTATAGCATCTGGTGGAGTCGCTAACTCCCGGTTCAGAAAGTATGGTAACTAATATTGGAGAAAAAAAAATTAAGTTAATGGATTTTTATTAGAATGTAATTTCGAAAAGTTTTATTTATAAAGCAAATTAATAAGTGGCCTTATGATTTAAATCCATGAAGGTTAGTGGTATCTAAAGAAATTCTTATAATGGATTTGATAATTCTTAAATTGTAGAGTCGTCGGTAATTGAATTTATATATTTTTTGTATGTTGAGTGATGGGAGGGGGTAGGTATTGGTGTAATATTACTTCTAGACATGTGTGTGTGTGCTTGTGTGTGTGTGTGTGTGTGTGTGTTGTGTGTGTTTTTGTTTGTTGTTTTTTTCTTTTTTTTTGGGGGGGTGATTCAGGGTAGCTCGTTTTCAATTCTGTCCTCCTTAGAGTTTTAACATAAAATGCGGTTGCATTCCAATACACAAACACACACACACACACACATATATAATATATATATAATATATATATATATATATATATATAATATATGAGATTTAATCCAAACTTGGTAGTAAGGGATGATCTATATGTGATTTTAAGATCCATGCATAATATTGATGATCAGTAAATGTTATATATATATATATATATATATATATTATATATGTGGTGTGTGTGTGTGTGTGTGTGTGTGGTGTGTGTGTGTGTGCTGTTTCTTTTTTGGCGGGGTGGGTAGAATGATTCGGGTGTATCTCTCGTTTTCAAATTGTGGGTCACCTTGGACGTTTTAATAGAGATTCAGTGTCGTTATCTTCCCAAATATATATATATATATATATATATATATAAATGTGTGTGTGTGTGTGTGTGTGTGTGTGTGTGGAGAGAGAGAGAGAGAGTGAGAAGAGAGAGAGAGAGTGCGGTGGTGTGTGTGCATGTGTTGTTGTGCACGTGTGCATATACGCGCAAAAAAGTTCATAATTAGCGATAAATGCAAAATCGCTCACCTGTTAAGCTATGTTTTCCCTTCGAATTAGAATCAAACCCCATAATTCATTTCGTGTTCCGATTCCTTAGCTAAAGAGCCCTCGAAGAGAATTTCGCGCCTGTCCGTAGCGCCCCCGGGGAAAAGACATCATTCTTATTAATAGCTTCGTTCCTCAGCGTTTGCCAGGGACACACGGAAGCGTGTCCGAATTGGCCGATCCTTGATCACGTCCGGCACTGCGGAAACAAAAAACGCCCACGGCCCAAGAGGGATTTTCACTTCCCTCGTTAAGTGAAGAATGCCGGGAAGGATTTTTCTTCGAGTCTTCACACATAAATGGAAGCCCACATTATGTACCTTCAACATGAAAGCTTCAATGGATCTCATCCATTTTTTCCTTCTTCTTCTTCTTTCTTCTTCTTCTCTTCTTCTCTTCTTCTTCCCTTCTTCTTCTCTTCTTCTTCTTCTTCTTCTCTCCCAATTTGTCCTTTTCTTCTTCTTCTTCTTCTTCTTCTTCTTCTTCTTCTTTTCTTCTTCTTCTTCTCTTCTCCCAAATTTTTCCTTTTCTTCTTCTTTTCTTCTTCTTCTTCTTCTTCTTCTTCTTCTTCTTCTTCTCTCCATTTCCCCTTCTTCTTCTTCTTCTTCTTCTTTTTCCTTTCCCCCTTTTTTTCTTCTTCTTCTTCTCTACCAATTTTTCCCTTCTTCTTCTTCTTCTTCTCTTCTTCTTCTTCTTCTCTTCTTCTTCTTCTTCTTCTTCTTCTTTTTTTCTTCTTCTTCTCTCTCCCAAATTTTTCCATTCTTTTCTTCTTGGTCTTCTTCTTCTTCTTCCCAATTTTTCCCTTCTTCTTCTTCTTCTTCTCTTCTTCTTCTTCTTCTTCTTCTTCTTTCTTCTTCTTCCTTCTTCCTCTCTCTCTCCGAATTTTCCCTTCTTCTTCTTCTTCTTCTTCTTCTTCTTCTTCTTCTTGCCTTCTTCTCTCCCATTTCCTTCTTCTTCTTCTTCTTCTTCTCTTCGTTCCTTTCTTCTTCTTCTTCTTCTTTTTCTCTTCTCTCCTCTTTCAATTTGTTCCCTTCTTCTTCTTCTTCTTCTCTTCTTCTTCTTCTTCTTCTTCTTTCTTCTTCTTCTTCTTCTTCTTCCTCTCCAATTTTTTCCTTTTCTTCTTCCCTTCCTTCTTCTTCTTTCTTCTTCTTCTTCTTCCTTCTTTCTTTCTTCCTTCTCTCTCCAATTTGTCCCTTCTTTCTTCTTCTTCTTCTTCTTCTTCTTCTTCTTTCTTTTCTTCTTCTTCTTCCTCTCTCCCAATTTGTCCCTTCTTCTTCTTCTTCTTCTTCTTCTTCTTCTTCTCTTTTTCTTCTTCCAATTGTCCTTCTTCTTTTGGCCTATTGGCCATCATAGCAGAGCTATAGATAGGCCGAAATGTACATACAGAGATTGATTTTTCTCGATTTGTTTAGCCTTACATTTAAATAGATAATCCCGCTAATTAATAACTATAATTAATCAACTTTCAAAATTAGGTTCGGACTTCAATTAAGCCATATTCTCCAATAATTGTCGCTGAAAATAAGCCATATAAAACATCGTCTGTTTGTTTACTTCTCATATATATATATATATTATATATATATATATATATTATTATATCATCACCATTCAAAATGACACGAAAAGAAAAGAAAAATATATTAAATAATAAACGAACCTATAGTTAATAACGAAACTTCTTTTCATAACGGGCTGCCTCATCACACACAAAATTGCGAAAATAAAATAGCGAAAAGCGAAAAAAAGAAAAAAAAAAAGAAAAAATCTATTTATCGATTATATCGAATTGGATCTGAATTTTGTCGTTTAAATTCAATATAAGTGACGGCTAAAATTAAGGTAAACATTTTCTTTTTTTTTTTTTTTTGGTTCAGTATTATTTCTACAAATCAATTTTCTTACTTCTGTTATTTTTTCCAAGTATCAGATCAGCGAAAGATCGAAGATGAATGAATAAATAAAAACCAAGAAAGAATAAATAATAATTTAAAAGAAAAAGTAATAACTAGTTCATAGCAATTGGACTGGCCGATAGTTTTGCAACCAAATTTCGAAGTTTGGTTTACAAAATGAAGAAGAAGCAGACGACTATCCGAATCAAATCGGGAGAAGATTCAAATCGATATTCTATTATTTCTCTTTTCTTTTTTCTTTTCTTCTTTTTTAGAAACATATCTTTTTTCTTCTCTTGTTAATGCTTTTCTTGTGGTTTTTTTTCTTTCTTTCTTTCTTCTTTCTTTCTTTCCATGCGATTTCTTTCTTTCTTTCTTCTTAGTTCCTTTACATACGATTTTTCTTTCTTTCTTTTTCTTCTTTCTTTCCATGCATTCTTTCTTTTATCTTTTTTCCCTACGTTAAAAGACTTCTCCTTCTATTTGTCCTTCTTTCTTTCTTTCTTTCTTTCTTTCTTTCTTTCCATGCGCTTTTCCTATTCTTTCTTCTCTTTTCTTTCCTTCTTTCTTTTCCTTTCTTTCTGTCCATGCCATTTTCTTTCTTTCTTTTCTTCCTTTCTTTCCAAGCTTCCTTTCTTTTTTTTCCCCCACGTTAGACTTCTTCTTCTTCTATTTCAGTCCCTTTCTTTCTTTCTTTTTTTTTTTCTTTCTTTCTTTCTTACTCAGTCATCCTTCTTATATTTTTAACTCCTGTCCTTTCTTTCTTTTTTTTTTCTGCCCTTCCATAATTTTTCTTCCTTTCTCTCTCGACGACTTTTTTCCCATTCCCCTCCATAGAGTTATTTCTTTTTCTTCTTCTATTCAAAAAAGGCAGGTGACCGACATGAAATTTTTCTTTACCCGCTTCTTTCTTTTTCAATTCCATAATTTTTCCCTCTCTCCTTCTCCATCTCCATTTTCTCGCTTCTCCCATTTACTTCTTTCTTTCTTTCTCTCTAGACGACTTTTCCCCCCCCTTTCAGAGTTCTTCTCTCTATTTTCA
>CM042167.1:69878422-69890922 GCA_023376005.1 Doryteuthis pealeii
TTGAATGACAATCACTCGGAAAACCAAGGTGACCTGTTCAACTTCCGAAAAATGGCAAACCGTCTTCCAACTTCGCCGGAATCCTCAACTCCTCGCTTTTTCACTGATTATTTATACATTTTTATATTCAGAATAAAAAAGATTTGGTTATTGTGCGTTAAAGTCAAGGGTTAACAATATCGTGATATGGATGTTCGGTGTTGCAAGGAATTTTCTCAAGAGATGATAATAAAACGATGAATTGTGTGTAATTCTCCAGCAAAGTTGTTTCGCCGACGGGGGCCGTATACCTCCCCTGGCCCCTTTGGTTAGTGGAAAATGATTGCTCTTGAACCAGAAAACCTTAGATGCTAAAAATAGTTGGCTCATAAAATGATGAGATTACATTTTTTGAAAATTTCTTACAAAAAAACACCGTTTTATTTCAGATGAAAGAAAAGAAAAAAGAATGACAGAAAAGAAAACCTGGAAGTAAAGGAAAGAAAGAGATAGTAAAATGACATAAAGAAGACAAGAAGACAAGATAAGGAAACAGTGCGCATGGAAAGAAAGAAAGATAAAGATAAAAAGAAAGAAAGAAGAAAAGATGAAAGAATTAAAGTATGGAAGAAGAAAGGAAGGAAGGAATGAAGGAAGGAAAAGAAGAGAAAACATAAGAAAGAAAGAAGAAGAAAGGAAGGAATGAAGGAAAAAAGAAAGAGAAACAGTAGAAAGACAAGAAAGAAAAGATAGAAAATAAGAAAAGAAAAAAGAAGGACATGGGAGAAAGAGAGAGAGAAAGAAAAAAGAAAGAATAGAAACGAAAGGGAGGGAGAGAGAGAAAAGAAATGAAGAAAGAAAGAAAGAGGTAAAGGAATTGGTGAGAAAGAGCAGAGAAAGAAAGAATAGGAAATGGAGAAATGAGGAGAAAGAAAGAAAGAAAGAAAAAGGAAGAAGGAAAGGAATGAGAAAATAGAGAGAGAAAGAAAAGAAGAGGAGAAAAGAAGAAAGAAAAAGGAATGGAGAAGAGAGAAAGAAAGGAATGAAGAGAGAGAAAAAGAGAAAGAAAGAAAGAAAGGAATGGAGAAGAGAGAGAAAAGAGAGAAGGAATGGAGAAAGAAAGAGAAAAGAAGAAAGAAAGAAAGGAAGGAAAGGAAGGAAGAGGAAAGAAAGAAAGAAAGAAAGAAAGAATGCATGGAAAGAATAAAAAAGTAAAAAGACAGACAGAAAGAAAGAGAACAAGAAAAGGTAGAATGCATGTAAAGAAAGAAAGAAAGATGAAAAGAAGGAAGGAAAGAACACCAGAGAAAGAAAGAAAGAATGGAAAGAAAGAAAAGAAACGACGGGAAGATGAAATCAAAAAGACAATAAATCAGAGGGAGAAAAAGAAAGAGAGAGAGAAAGAGAAAGAGAGAGAGAGAGAGAAAGAGAAAAAAGAAAGAGAAAGAAAGAAAGAAAGAAAGAAAAGAGAAAAGAAAGAGAGAAATAAAGAGAAAGAGAAAAGAGAGAAAGAAAGAGAAAGAAGAAAGAGAAAGAGAGAGAGAGAGAGAGAGAGAGAGAAGGGGCGGGAAGTAGATTAAATGCTGATCAATATGGAAATAATCCCATCACTCATGACAGGAATCACACACACACACACACACACACACACACATATATATATATATATATACACACACACGAACACAGATATATATATATATATATATTATATATACACACACACACACGCACACACACACACACGCGCACATATATACACACATACACACACGCACATATATACAAAACACACACACAC
The DNA here is from genome assembly GCA_023376005.1 of Doryteuthis pealeii. NCBI lineage: Eukaryota > Metazoa > Mollusca > Cephalopoda > Myopsida > Loliginidae > Doryteuthis > Doryteuthis pealeii. The sequence goes on from CM042167.1 coordinate 69,880,203, forward strand.
ACATATATATATATACACACATGAACACAGATATATATATATATATATATATATATATACACACACATATAATACACACACACGCGCACATATGTACACACACATACACACACGTACATATATACACACACACCACACACACACACACACACACACATATATATATATATATATATATTATATATAATATATAATATATATATGAAGATCCTTATACATTAAGAGTTTTTAAAATTCATAATATGCACGTATCTCAGATTTTCGGTCTTAAAGCCAAAAAATGATTCGCAATGAATTTTGAAACCTAATAGAATGAAAATCTGTCAAATTTGATTTCGAATTTTTACGATGGTCATAAAACATTGGAGATAAATTTGCACAAATCAACATTCATCTCTTTCATTTATATTGACAGGTGCGATACAACGATTTCTTCTTTTTTTTCGTGTGCTTCACTTGTGGAAAACTCGGTGTATCAGGTGTGTCTAAAAAGTTTTGAGATTCAAGTTGTATTTACCAAGCCAGAAATTATCAATGAGCGAGACTTTAATTTTCGTCAAAATACGAAATGTATTCAAAAAGTATCGAAGCTGAAGCTGTATTTACCAAAAAAAGAAATGATCGAGTAATGAAACGTTAATTCTTTTCGAAATGCGAATTGAGTTCCCAAAGCGTCGAAAGTGAAACTGTATTTACCAAGACAGAAATGAACAATAAAGGAAACGTTAATTTTCTTCAAAATATGACTTTAATTTTCGTCAAAATACGAAATGTATTCAAAAAGTATCGAAGCTGAAACTGTATTTACCAAGGTAGAAATGAACAATAAAGGAAACGTTAATTTTCTCAAAATATGACTTTAATTTTCGTCAAAATACGAAATGTATTCAAAAAGTATCGAAGCTGAAACTGTATTTACCAAGGTAGAAATGAACAATAAAGGAAACGTTAATTTTCTTCAAAATATGACTTGAGCTTAAAAAAAAGAAAAAAAAACGGATTGAGACTGAAGCTGTATTTACCAAGACAAAAATAAATAATGATTGAAACGTTAATTTTCTTCAAAATACGAGGTGATTCTAAAAGTATCGAAATGGAAGCTGTATTTACTAAGACAAAAATTAACAATGAATGAAACGTTCATTTTTATCAAAATACGAGATGTGTTCAAAAATGTCGAGACAGAATCGTACAATAACTAAAACGTTAATTTTCTCTAAAAAAAAAAAAACGATGCTAGTCTAAAAATATCGAGACAGATGCTTTTTTTACCAAGTCAGAAATGAGCAATGAAAGAAACATTAATTTTCTTCAAAATATGATGTGTGTTCAAAAAGTGTCGAGATTAAAGCTGAATTTACCAAGACAAAAATGAACAATGAATGAAACGATAATTTTCTTCTGGTAAAAACGAGGTGTCTAACAAGTATCGAAACTGAAGCTGTATTTACATTAGTTTCGATACTTTTTGAATACAGTTTGTATTTTGAAGAAAATTAACGTTTCATTCATTGTCCATTTCTGTCTTGGTAAATACAGTTTCAGTCTCGATACTTTTTTTTAAAACTTACCTCATATTTCGATGAAAAATTAACGTTTCATTCATTGTTCATTTCTGTCTTGGTAAATACAGCTTCAGTCTCGATACTTTTTTTTTAACTTACCTCATATTTCGATGAAAATTAACGTTTCATTCATTGTTCATTTCTGTCTTGGAAATACAGTTTCAGTCTCGATACTTTTTTTAAAAACTTACATCATATTTCGATGAAAATTAACGTTTCATTCATTGTTCATTTCTGTCTTGGTAAATACTGCTTCAGTCACGATACTTTTTGAACTCACCTCGTATTTCAATGAAAATTAACGTTTCTTCATTCTTCATGTCCATCTTGGTAAATACAGCTTCAGTCTCGATACTTTTTCTTTTTTAACTTACCTCATATTTCGATGAAAATTAACGTTTCATTCATTGTTCATATCCATCTTGGTAAATACTGCTTCAGTCTCGATACTTTTTGACCACACCTCGTATTTCGATGAAAACGTTTCCTACATCCTTCATGTTTATCTTGGTAAATACAGCTTTAGTCTCGATACTTTTTGAACTCACCTCGTATTTCGATGAAAATTAACGTTTCATTCATTATTCATTTCTGTCTTGGTGAATACAGCTTTCCTTTCGAGAACCTTCTGAACAAATCTTCTATATACAAAGCCGCAATACATTGTTCTATGCAATGTTGATATAAACAAATTATCTCAATTCTAAATATTGTGTCTACGTATTTACGTTTCTTGTCAGACAATTTATGGCTTTTAGTGTGTTCCGTACTGAAAATTATCCAACCACTTCCCTTGGGTTATGGAAGGGCAGAGTTTATTAGGCCCGATATCATTTATTTATTAACTAAGATTATCGAGAAAGCCATTAAAAGGTATTATCACTGTTGGCCTTATTAGAATGCTTTGCAAATTCATCTAATTTGATTATTTCAAACCAGCAATAAATTCTGTCTCGCCAAATACAAAACTTCAGCTTATAAACTCAAATTGCGAACTTGGTAACTTTCCACGTCACCCCCCCCCCTTTCGATTTTATATTTCATAATTTTGGTTTTCTGCTATTATTATTGGTGCAGAGTTTTTAAGGTTATTTCTTATAAGTCTAACATAAACAAAGGGGAACCACTCTTGATTGATAAATTATTTATTTACTTATTGATCTACTAGGAAAAAAGAAGACGGGGGTAGGGTTAAGGTTTAGGGTTAGGGTTTAGGGTTAGTTTAATGGGAAAATAAATAGATAATTCATCAGTCAAGAGTGGTTCCCCTTTGTTTATGTTAGACTTATAGGAAATAACCGTTTTTAAAACCCGCCAAAAAAGTATTATTGTTACTGTTGTGATGTTGATCCAACAGTAAAAAAGAAGTCAAGTCGAGATAGGGTAAAATAAGACAAGTGTATTTACAATAATGGTACAGGAACGACTAGCTTGTCGTTAACGGTAACAGTATAACCTTTTCACTCGGTGTCTCACTATTTATAGTGAGAACCGGTGTATATTCTCCACTGTAGGAACGGCCGGTACAACAGTTACTAGCAAATATATGCACGCTCCGGGTGCAAATACTTTTATTTACTCCTTATACAGGGTCATGCAAAATGATCTGACACATTTGTAGGTTTATTAAAATGCAAAGGAAGTAAAAAACAATGATCTGACACATTTGTAGGTTAAATAAAAGGCAAATAAAGTAAAGAAACAAAAAAGTGTTTTTATTTTTGAAAAGTACATATAATGCCATATTTTTTTTATATAATGCCATTTTGTTTTGTTTCTTTATAATGCCATTGTTTTTCGTTTCTTTTTCAGTTGCTGCCATAAATTGGACTGGTGAGCATCGCGCTTTCATTGTGGAAACGTTTATCAAAACAAACGAATCTGTAACTGCAACACAAAGAGCGTTCCGTTTGCACTTCAATCTTGGTAGACATGATCCCCAGCTCGAAACACGATCATTATGGGTTACCAACTAGAGCTACTGGGTCTGCATTGAAACGAAAATCAACCGGCCGACCTCGCACCGCCAGAACTCCAGAAAATGTGGCAGTGGTAAGAGCTTCAGTTCAACAGTCTCCACTCCGTTTCACATTTAAACGCGCCCAGGCTCTTAGACTTTCCGAAAGAAGTTTGCAAAGAATTCTTCACAATGATCTTCAAATGCATCCATACAAAATGATAAACGTTTCCACAATGAAAGCGTGATGCTCACCAGTCCAATTCATGGCAGCAACTGAAAAAGAAACGAAAAACACATTATATATATAAAAAAAAATGGCATTATATGTACTTTTCGAAAATAAAAACACTTTTTTTTTCTTTACTTTATTTGCATTTTATTAAACCTACAAATGTGTCAGATCATTTTGCCTGACCCTGTACATGTTATTTCTTTGTGAGTGTAAAGAGAAGGCTTGTTAATATAAGCCAGCCCATAGCCGCTGGCTTCTGATAAAACTTAACATACAAATAAAGTGAAAATTTCAATCTCCCTCTCACATTCTCCAATCTCTCTCGGGTCAGTTTTTGACTTAATTACGAAATACGACTACTCAGTCGGTAGAACATTCGACTAGGAGCCACAAGATTCCTAGTTCGATATCGGTCCTCGCCAACTCAGTGTATGAGTAGCGCAGGGATCTGTGTGGTAAATTAAGGAGCTAATGGTAGGTGTGGTGTCCCACCCAGACGCCAAAACAATTTCCTTGGTCTAGCGCTAGTGAAAAGGGGATAGACTCCCTCGCTACACGGTGATACCGACTTTAGGCCACCCGACGACTTCATTCATTGTTCATTTCTGTTTTGGTAAATACTGATTCAGTCTTGATACTTTTTGAACTCACCTTGTATTTCGATGAAAATTAACGTTTCATTCATTATTCATTTTTGTCTAGGTAATTCTTTCGAGAACCGAGTTAAAATGGAATTTTTTTTCAAACATAACTAAGTCCTAGACATAAGGAATATTTTGGTATTTATTTTGTGTCATTAAACTAAATAGGAAAAAAAGCCATTAGTAAATCATTGATCCACTCAGTTTTTTTAATACTGATATTATCCCATTTTATCATTATTGCTTTTTATTACAACCGTCCAGTGACGTAATCTGAAAATTGCTGGGGTAAGCAAATTACATTCTTATGTTCTTGTAGCAGGAATTAAAAGACGATAATTACAAGATTAAATCAAATTCCTCACATTAACTTCGAAATGTCAACTAGATCCTGCAATTTTTGTGTTTATCTATACCCGGTGGGAAAGATAATTGAAAAAATAACGAGGGCGGGCCACATTATTATTGTGTTCAATACTTGCTAGCCAGAACGAAAGCTCTGAGAAAAAGATGTAAAACAAAATTTATCTTTCCATGTTATATTCATGGATGAGTGCCGTAAGATGTACAAAAAATAAATTTAACCAACATTATCAAAGAACGCAACATTAGCAGAAAGGTTTAGTGAGATTTGTGAAACTGAAGTTTGCCTTTCAAGATATCGTCAATGTTTTGGTTTGGAATTGATACATCCAATCAAGAGAATTGATTTCAAATGTTTATCAGTCAATTTCGTTCGATGGGTTGATTTCACATATTTCATTTTTGAAAAGGCTTGCTTGCATACATAAGTTGTTCCAAACACTGATGTCATACCATAAAAAACAAATTCAAGTACCGTCGGTGAGTCTAATAAAATGCCTTGGCGGGCTGGATCCGGTCTGTGGGCCGTAGTTTGGTGACCCCAGATCTATACATCAATACTCGTGTTCCTTAATTGTACGATTGTTATCATCTTGAAACACCCACTGGTTAAAAATGTGACCGTCCAAGATGTAATGCAATCTATATATTAATACTGAGACCGTCCAAATCGTTCACTATGAAATGAAAAAAATGTAAATCTTGATAATCTGGTGGCGCTTATCCGCTGAATTATTATTTCTTATGAGTGTCGTCACATCAGCTAAATAATGGACCATTCTGTTTTTATCATAAAGAAAGAAAGAAAGGAAGAAAAAAGACAGAAGGAATATAATAAGAAAGTAAGAAAGAAAGAATGAAAGAGAGTAGGGAAAGATAGAGAGCGGGGTGAGAGTGGAAGCGATAACGCAAATCTGTTTCAGTCGAACATAATGAAAAGAAGGAAATAAAGAAAAAAAAAGAGTGATATATATATATATATATATATATATATATATATATATATATAGAGAGAGAGAGAGAGAGAGAGAGAGGTTCTTCACGGAACAAATGGACATGCTACTATTAAACACACTCGCCTACCCGGATTTTAACAGCATGTTAAACCCACAAAAACACTTCAACTTTTATAATTCTTCTATAATGCTCCCTTTTTAATAATCTATCAACAATTTCTTCAAATAAGAAATTTTCTCCTGACGATGATCTAAGGTCGAAACTAGTTGAGAATAAACAACATACAAGAAATATTCCTGATTGTCTTAATAATTTTTCTTCACACTATATATATATATATATATATATATATATATATATGCAATAACTCTTAAGTACACATATCAAACGTTGTAATAATCAAATTATTATACTGTGGTATATCCACAGGTCCTGCTAGTATGTTTAAATGCAAAAGCAGACAAACATCTTAAATCAAGATTATTATAGTTTTATATATTGAACTATCGTAATAGCTCTTAAGTAAACGTATCAAACGTTGTAATGAGTAAATTATCATACTGTGATATATCCACAGGTCCTGCTAGTATGAATTAAATTCAAAATAGTAACTTCCAAAACTAAATAATTCAGATTCTCGACCGTTTCACTTTCCTTGATTTTTGGGACTGTTGTCCTCATCTTTATTGTTATATACTCAACATTCCGGCCAATGTCCCCACGAGCCTTATTGTTTTCTTGTTATTTTTTATATGAGGTTTAATAATTTGTATTATTTGGATTTTTGGGACTGTTGTCCTCATCTTTAGTGTTATATACACAATATTCCGGCCGATGTGCTTTACAACCTTCTTCAGGTGTTTCTTGTTATTTTTTAGATGAGGATTGATAGTTTTTACTATTTGGGACTGTTACTCTCATCTTTATTGTTATATACACAACGTTTCGGTCGGCGTATCCTCTAGCCTTCTTCAGATGTTTTTTTGTCAAACTTGGGAGCCTTCATATCGTAACTTCAAGCCGAATCCTTTATTCAATCCACCGGGGTAGACTGTTCCCGTTAAGCATGACCGGGTACAAGTGTTAAGCTATGTTAAGTGTTCTATATTATCCGTAATCGGGATTGAACCAGCAACCTACTGATGATTGTCTCTTAGAACTGTATTAACTCAACTCCCATATCCGTTGCGCCATGTTTCCAACTGAAACATTTCACTTTCGTTTTTTTTTTTATATATGAATGGGATTTTTATGCATACGTGTTCCGTTACCTAAGTATTTATGACATATACGAGGGTGATTAAAATGTAATGCCATTTTGTTTAGGACAGGTATAATTACCAACACAGGAACATGTATCACACATCTAAATGAAGCTGGTCCTCTGTGGATCACATCCCTACTTCTCCACATAGGTGACTTAAAAAGTAATGCCATTTTGTTCAGAAACAGGTATAATTATCAACACAGTAACATGTATCATACATCAAAATGAAGCTGGTCCTCTATGGATCATATCTCTACACCACATAGTCACCATTTCTCTCAATAGCAATGTTCCACTTTCGAATGAGGGCATGTATCCCTGCCCCATAAAATTCTGTTGACTGTTCTTTGAGCCACCTCTTCACTACATATTTCACTTCCTCGTCACCGGAATAATGTTTGCCTCTCAAACCCTCTTTCATGGGGCCGAAGATATGATAGTCTGAAGGCGCTAAATCTGATGAGTATGGAGGATGCGGTAAAGTTATCCACTCGAATGAGGCGATTTTCTCCCTTGTCCTAATGCTTGTGTAGGCCTTAGTTTTATAATTAAAAAAAACTTCACATGAAATAAAGAAAATGGCATTACTTTTTTACTCACCCTTGTATTTTTGTAATTTAGATTTTGGTAAAAATCAGGTTATTTATTGAATACTCCTAGTGCCATTTTGTCGCCCCCCCCCTTGCCTCGCCACCTCCACCCCTTTTTGCCTCACCGCTCCCTAGATCTTTCCACCCACCCCCAGAGGGGGACGTTGCCGCACACTTTAGGAACCACTGCTCTAAATAATCTAATAATGTCGCGAAATAATCTAAGACATTGCCCCCTCATATCTCCTATCGGGGTCACGGTACAGACCCCTTTGAGAAACACCGATTTAATTACTTTATAAAAGACTAGAAGCGGCTACCCATCATCGCCTGGGTGGAGTCGGCGGTGGGATAAAAACCCTGGTGTATTGATTTGTTTACCTTTGAGATTTACAAATACTGGAAATTTTTAAAATAGAAATTCAATGCTATTTCTATGTATATTTATTTTTCAAATATCTTCGAATATAAATCGTCATCATCATCATCATCATCATCATCATCATCATCAAGGCATGCTGACAGCTGGGATTCTTTTGAATCTAATCTATCTATCTATCTATCTATCTAAATACACACGCACACAGGCACAGACAGATAGACATACATACATACATACATACAGACAGACAACAGACAGACACACAAACAGACATGCACACGCACACACACACACACACACACATACATACAGAGCATCGATTCTTTTGAACCTATCTATCTATCTATCTATCTTATTCTGTTCAAATCTCTCTCTATCTCTCTGTTTCTGTCTCTATCTCTGTTTCTCTATCTATCTATCTATCTATCTATCTATCTATCTCATTCTGTTCAAATCTATCTATCTATCTCATTCGGCTCAAATATCTATCTATCTATCTATCTATCTATCTATCTATCTATCTAAACAAACACACACACACACACACACACACACACACACACACACACACACACATTATATATATATATATATATACATACAGGGCATGGATTCCTTTGAACCTATCTATCTATCTCATTCGGTTCAAATCTGTCTCTCTCTGTGTCTCTCTCTCTCTCTCTGTCTCTCTATCTAAACACACACACACACATACACACACACACACACACACACACACACACACCTGATTAAAAAAAATTCATTCATTGAAACAGTTACCATATTTAAATGAGTTGGCAGCTATTAACTGTCCCATTGAAATTAATGACAGGGCGGAGGAGATATAAAAAAAGAAATCAATCAAAATACACATTAAAAAACACACACACCCATTGATTAGTTTAATCAGCTTGCGTGCAACAATAGCCAACCCCCTCGGCCCTCAGCTCTCCCTCCACACACCGCCGTTCGGAATTACTGTCCGTGGATCTAAAGACACAAGGCGGGGTGGGGGTTAATAAGATTTCAAGACAGAGGTCAACCGGTGTTTATTTCGGAGTCTCAGATTAAAAATACATATGCTATTTTTTTTTTTTTTTTTTTGCAAAACAGAAGGAAAATAACTTTATTCTGATGCGAATAAAATTAGAATCTTCCTTTTTATCAATTTCCTGAGAATAGGAGCATCTCCTTACACCCCGACCCCCAAAGATTTGGGTGACAAAGGAATAATGAGTGCCTTTCTTATAAATAGACACTTGCTTTAATGTAATTTGTTTATTCCCTTAGAAAAAACATGAGAACTAAAAAAAATAATGTGTACTAGCAAATATATGAGCCCTTCGACGGGCGTAAGTATTTAAATTTTGATGTAATAAAATATTATATTAAATTATGCAAATAGAAGAATTATATTATTGACTAAAACTATCAACAACAAATTAATAAATAATTACACATATTTTGGAGCAATTAATTCTAGAAACATAGTTTTTAATTTTTTTTTACGAGGATTTTTTTAGAAAGATTGAAAGGTAGGTATGTAGGTCTATATAACATTTAGATTGAAAAGAAAACAGTAATCAAATTCCTGGGTAAAGAGAAAGAGGAAAAAAGAACAAAAGAACACAAGGAAAGAAAGTTTTTTGAGATTCTAAGCCCTCAATGTATGTCAGCCAGAGACCGATCAATGACCCCCGAACTAGATAGAAAAAAACGGAAGTCCCAGATTTTCTACAGAAGAGCGAAAACAGATATATACCTTTCTCCACCTCGGGACCACAAACGGATGTCTTTCCTTTTTTGCTGTGGTCTCACGAGGAGACGGGCGTTGTTTTACGGGTTCCGTTAGTGTGTGTTCTGGCTACCTGTAAGTCGCAAGATGGTGGTATTGAATTGAATTTAGGATATAAAAGTTTGACCTTACTTTTCCTCTCTGAACCGATTCTTTCGTATGTTTTTTTTTAACCCACTGTCTATGTGAATGTTGCTGCTTGTGTGTGACCCACTAGCTAACCCTCCGACTACTAGACGACTTGAGCCTTTTATGACGCTGTGACCACGCTACAAATGAATAAAACAAAAACATATTCAGCATAAAATAACCCAATAGGTTGACATGTCGTAAAAACCCAACCAACCAACCAATCTACATCGCAGTGTTGTTCTTCGATATATGAATAAACCCTAGTGTTATATTTCGAAGTGAAAATTAATATAAGCCGTCTTATTTCCAGGGAAACGTTGTAATTTTCTTAGATTGAAATTCAAATATAATGGGAATGACTTAGGAGTAGTCCTTATTTTGAAATAAAAAATATATATATATTCATTCGTGGGGTGCTGTTTCCACGTCTTGTTCATGATCACCCGTAGCTTTCTTGTGCAGCTCCCATCTAGTTAATTCTCTAGTCGCTTCGTTAGGGTCCAGGTGGTGCAGCCATACAGCAACACTGATACGACAACGGCCTGGAAGAACTGTCTCTTTAAATTTTCAGGGAAACGTGGTAATTTTCTTAGATTGAAATTCAAACATAATAGGAATGACTTAGAAGTTACCCTTATTTTGACAAATGAATTTCATAAACTTGAAATTTCATAAACCTATGACTTAAAAGCAAGATAGACTTATACATGAGTATCTCCGACATATTTTTGGCAATTGTTTATTGTCCTAAAATAATCTAAAAATCAAAAACCTTCCAATTTAATGAACCGTAATGAAGAAGCCCAATTTTTGTTAATATAGAACGGCAATTATCT
>CM042167.1:69893422-69911941 GCA_023376005.1 Doryteuthis pealeii
GCCATTTTATTGCAATTTTCCACCTCATATTTATGTGAACTGGGATGTTCAACCCTCGCAACAATTAAGTGTAAAAAGAGAGGAACTCTTTAATGCATTGATAAAGAAATGAGAGCTTGTCTCTCAAACATAAGACCAAACATTGAAGAAATCGCAAGGTCTCATCAAGCTCATGTTTCTCATTAACACAGGAATGAATAAACTTCATAGGGTATGTTAAGTTTGCTTTTGTTAAATGTGTTATTTTAAAAAAAATATATTTAACAGTTAACTTAATAACATATTAGTCCTATTTTGTATACAGTGCGCTATCAAGTATTTGTAGTACTGTCAGTGCGCCCAGACTGTATAAAGTTTGAGAACCACTGATCTAGACTCAACTCAACTAATTTCTGACCATATTTTCCCAGCATTGCACGATCAAGGCCAACCAGAGTCCCCGTCCCCGATCGCACAGTCCGCTGGGACAGAAATATATGCCAGCTGCACCCCTGCAGATGGGCCACCTGTTGGCCGTGGGTGGTGACCCGTGATGCTTAAGGACGGAATCTTGGGAGCTGAGCAGTCCATGACGTCCAACACTCCACTTTGGCCCTTACTTAGGCTAGTCGGACAGTCGGGCGGTCGGAGAACCCATCCGAACAATCAAGCCCTAGCACATATATGATTGTCTCGCCCCAATTGCCCTTATGGCAAGCTGCGACCGTTTTTATCATATATGTGCTAGAAGCCGATGGCTGAGGGTCTTAGTTGTCTGGGCATGACGTTAAACTGTATCATATAGTGAAGTTCCAATCCAGCTGCTCTGGGGAGTGTGGAGTACTCATTTATCACAATTACTACCAGGTCCACTCTGACCCGGAAAGATTGATTGATTGATTGATTAATAGAAGAGAATGATAGCGACAGATAGATAGATAGATAGATAGATACACACACACACATAAACACACACATGCACACAAACATACACATTTACATAGACGAATAAAATCATACAATCACCAGCGTACACTCACACAATCACTTATAGCCACATAATACATATAAATGCACACACATAAACATACTCAAACACGCACACATACACACACACACACGCATCCACATTTACATACACTCACAAAATCCTGCAAACATAAACGTACACCCATTCACTTACACACTCATAAATAGATATATATACATATACAAATACACACAGATAACAATAACACCCTCAGTCACCGCCTTCTAGCACATCTATACATATATAAAGGGCAGTTGTGTATATGTATGTCCGGAGGAAACTTCGAAAATAAAACAATTAACGACAAAGTAAATATATATACACATTAAATATCACCAGGGCTTGGTTTTTGAGCAAAAATGATAGAGATCTGATTTATATTCGTGAAGTTAATTAAAAAATAAAATTTAAATGATAACAGCATGGATTTTTTTTTTCATTTAATATTTTAGATATTAGACATTAACATTCCTTTTCAGAGTAGCTGGATCAATGCAAGGTCTATGTTTTTACATAGGGATTTAAATGGGACATCCCACGAGGATTCAACTCACGATTCAGTAATAATGGATCTGCGGGACTAACTTAAAAAATCTCCCTCTACACAGGCGACACCGGGTAGCCGCTGCTAGTATATGATAAAAAAAAATATTTTATAAACATATTATTGTTAACTCATTTTTTAAATTTAACCCATAGATGGGACCCGAACAGGTACTGATATTCCGGGTCAGAGTGGACCTGGGAGTAATTAGGATAGATGAGTACTCCACACTCCCCAGAGCGGCAGAATTGGAACTTCATGTGACAGAGAACACGTGGTGAGTGGCGGGCGTGAAGGCTTGCCGTATTCTCGAAGGAAGCGGGCTAGGCTTTGCCTAGCGTGTAGAACCGATCTAGAATCGAACCCGCGTCCTTCAGAATGCGAAAGGGCGACACATTGGCGCGGGCACCGGAGGAAATGCCACAGTCCCTTATGTGAGCGCAGACGCCCGGATGATTGGGGGAAACGGTGTATAAGTAGTTGAACTACGCGAGACTGCAGTCAGTGAAGAAATCCTTTGTGGACGACCATGCATCTGAATTTGTTTTTAATTCAACATCATCATCATCATCATCATCATCATGTCGTGCAATTTGCACGGATATCCATGACGATCTCTCGCCAACCTTCCCTATCATTCATCGACTCTGGGAGCTTCTCCGTGCAGCAGCCAGTATCCCTACATAGTTGGTCAATGTAGGACCTGGCTGGGCGTTCAACTGAACAGCCGAAACAGAATAAGTTTAATTTTATATTTTTGTTGAATTAATTTTTAAAGACTGTAACATTCAAAATATAATTTTGTTTCGTGTTTAAAAATGTTTGCAAATCAGCTATATTTTCTTCATTTTTTTCGCTGTCATGTTAAAATATCAATTCAACATATTTCAGCATAATATATCATTCTCTTCAATCTATCTACCTATGTGTGTGTTTGAGATTGTCTATGTGTGTGCAATTATGTGTATTTGTAGGTGTTTATGTGTCTCAGTCGGTAGAGCGTTCGGCTAGAAACCACAAGGTTCCTAGTTCGATACCGGTCGTCGCCAACTCAGCGTATGAGTAGCACAGGGATCTGTACGGTAAAGTAAGGAGCTGATGGTAGGTGTGGCGCTCCACCTCAGATGCTAAAACAATCTCCTTTGGCTGGCGCTAGTGAAAAGGGGATAGACTCCCTCGCTGACTGGCTGATATTGACTTTAGGCCGCCCTCACGACCTTTTACTTTATGTGTCTGTTTATAGGTGTTTGTGTGTGGGTGTGTACGTTTGTGGGTGTACGAGTTTGTGCGTATATGTAACTGTGTGTGTGTGTATATATATATATGTCCGTACTCGGGCAATGAAATGCACGCGTCGCACTTATTCAAAAACTGTTACAATACAATCTTATTATAATGGAGATTATGTGTTTTTCTGTCTGTCGCCGAAACTATATCACTACTCATGTCACAATTCCCTTTAATCTCAATTATTAATAAAATTGTTTTACATTATTGATACTGCTGGTTTTACCTACATACTAATAACATGCAATTGTATTTATATATATTTATTTACCAGCCCCTCCGCACGAGCCGGATGTGACACAGGGTTAATTTCTTAAGCGGAGTTTAACAGGTTTGAATTCAATCTTCCTTGTAGATTGGTTGTTTAGGTTTGAATTCAGAGTTTTCCCTTTCCTAGACCGGTTGCCTAACCAAAGTTAAAGAGCCCTGTCTGCCCTACTATTTACCCATAGCTGGAGGGAGAGTAGGATTCATACCTTTCCCAAGGGTATTAGCGCTAAGTGAAATGCAATTACCACGTCCAGGATTTGAACTCGGGGCGACGAGTCCATTTCCCATGACTTTAACCATTACACCACGCGCTTGTAAATATAATCGCGAGATAGTTGATTGGCATTGTATTCAGAGATTTCACGTTTCGTTTTCTTTTCACATTTCAGAACAGAAACAACAACAACAACAACAATAAACTACTACTACTACTACTAAAGCTAACAAATGCTGCAGATCTATCAGATAGACCGACCGACCTACAGACAGACAGACATACACGTTCCTTGCAACTGTGATACAGTTACCGAATACGTAGAGCAGTAACTGCACATGCCAACAATCCGATTACATTGGTCTGTCATTTCAAAAAGTTACATGAGAATTTAAGATTATTCACTAATCTTATCGCACCGAAGGAAAAGTTAGTTGTTTTTAATTTTCTTTTTAAATTAAAATTTGGAGAATTTAAACGAAAAAAAAAAATTATTTGTTTTCAAGATTTTCAAATGATTGCCTTTTTTGTTTTTTGTTTCTTTATTGTTTTTTTTTGGGTTTTTTTCTTCTTTTTTTTTCATTTTATTGCCAAACATTTTCCCCCATTTCCATTGGTTGATCAATCTTCTTTGTGTTGCTATTGCTCATTGGTTGAATTATTGGCATTTTTTTTTTCAAAATTACATTAATTATTTCTTAGCTACTTTTTTTTTGCTTAAACATAATCTTTACTTTATTAAGAAAAATTCTTTTACTCATTTAAAAAATATATATATTAGAAAATAACCCTTTCATTCCCATCGAGATATCTTTCTCTTTCCATTTTATTATCTTTTTTTAAATCTACCTGCTCAGTTTATCTAGCCACCTAATTAAAACTACTATACACACACATACATGTATGTTCACACACACACACACACACACCACACACACACACACACACATATATATATATATATATATATATATACGTACATGGATGTGCTCGTATACAATGGCCCATAACCTGTTACGATTTTATGGACCATCTTTTAGGCTTCAAGCAAGAGCGCTTGTCCAACGGAAATCCTTGGTAAAGAATCCTTTGGTTGTTCCTTGGTGCTCCTCAGTATTGCAAGCCCTTCGTCAATGATTGCAAATGAACGTCTCTCAGTATCAGTGATTAAGTAGTAAACCAGCCACGCATTCGGGCTGTTAATTGGCTGACGCTTAAACCACGTGACCTCGCTTAGTCTATAAATTTAAGTGGTGTATTGTAGCACGGCTTATATGCCACAAATAATCCAACAATCGTCGTAGGAAATAAGCTCGGTAACCCGAGTTCAAATTTTTGACGAGTCATTCCACACGGCACTAATACCCTTGGGAAAGGTAAGCGTTTACCCAACCAGAAACACAAGATTGCAAGTTTTTTTTTATTGCCAAGCATTTTCCCATTTTCCATCGGTTGTGTGATTTTCTTTGAGTTGCTATTTTCATTTGTTGAATTATTTGCTATTTTTCAATTTTTTCAAAATTACATTCATTATTTCTTATCTTCTTTTCTTGCCTAAACTTAATCCTTACTATATTAGGAAAAAATTTCCATCTCATTTTGATAAATATATATTAGAAAATTACCCTTTCATTCCCATCGAGATATCTTTCTCTTTCTATTTTATTATCGTTTTAAATCTGCCCACTCGGCGATCTAATTAAAACTATTATACACACACATATATGTATGTTCACACACACATACACACACACACACACACACACACACATATATATATATATATATATATATATATATATATATATAACTACGTACATGGAGGTGCTTGTATGCAACGGTTATCGTGGTAGGAAATGGACTCGGTGACCCGAGTTTAAAACTTAGCAGGTCATTTTTTAGCGGAGTTTAACAGATTTGAATTTAGAGTTTTCCTTCTCCTAGACCGTTTGATATACAAAGGTTAAAGAGCCCAGTCTGCCCTACTATTTACCCATTTACTTACCTGGACTAGTGTCTGTGTGTCCATTGGCCATTAGACTGGTAAGATATTTAATATTGTGATTCCAGGTGGGGCACCCACTCCTGACAACACCTGCTCCGTCAATTTAAAGGGATAGAGCTGGGTTGATGGCCCAGTGCTTGAGGCACCTCAAAACTAACCAGCGTATATATTAAAATATATACGCAAAAATTTCTAAGTACCTTTGAGTCCACAATTTTGGTTAAATCCTATCATAGAAACACTTGATATCCTTCATATATATATATATATATATATATTTCCGCATAGAAATGCACCAATTAAATATTCTCCTATATTTGACAGCCGCTACTGGCCGCATGGGTAAGAGACTTGGCAGACGAAAATTCATTCAGGTCTCAAACCCTGCCAGAGGTAGCTGTTAAGGTGTAGCCACACTGATGAGAGGTGAAACCTCGAAACACGTGTCTGTGGACAACTTATTTATTAATATATATATATATATATATATATATATATAAGTGTTGTACCGGCCGTTCCTACAGTGGAGAATATACACCGGTTCTCACTATAAATAGTGAGACACCGAGTGAAAAGGTTGTACTGTTACCGTACTGTTACTGTTTAGCGGCAAGCTAGCCGTTCTTGTACCTTATTGTAAATACACTTGTCTCTTTTTACCCTACCTCGACTTGACTTCTTTTTTTACTGTTGAACTAACATCACAACAATAAGTGAAAAATATAACAGAAGATTTAGATTTTTTGCGTTATAGCCTATTTCAGGAAGCCTAGACCGAGTGTCTAAAGTACCCAAACATCAGATGCGAATGATGAATTCTTTATTACTTTTAAGGCAGTTGAAAATATATATTTTTTATTATCATGTGTTCCTCTGTGTATACCCCTCAGAGGAACATAGGATAATAAAAAAAATCTGTTTTCAACTGCCTTAAAAGTAATAAAGAATTCATCATTCGCATCTGATGATTGGGAACATTAGACACTTAGTCTAGGCTTCCTGAAATAGGCTATAACGCAAAAAATCTAAATCTTCTGTTATACTTTTTACTTATATAATTTTACTCTGTGACTCTGACAATAGGAGCACATATTGAGCTCTGCAAACTACGACACTTAAAAAAAAAACTTCTATGTCGTAAGGAAGATTTCTTATCCGGATTTATGAAACAGCAAATTTGTTCTATGTTCCCTAACATATTTAAATACTCACTTTGATTTTACTAAAACAACAATTTTTAACTAGAAAATCACTATAATGCCATTATTAACAAATTAATAAATTAACCACCAACAAATCACACATACGTATAATTTCTATTTAAAAAAAAAATATCCCTCATGCTTTGAAAATTAAAATTCCACAAAACTTTATTCCAGCCATCTTCTCTCCACTTCAAAATCCGTCGCATGCGACATGACGTCATTACAACCGTCTTTCATGCCCGCGTTTGAACACTCTCTTCACGTGATTTTATTAAAAAGTTATTTTTCGAACATTTAAAAAATTCTTCACTTTCCAACAAATTTCACTAAAAACAAATAAGGATTTACTCTGAGAAAGGTCAAATCTTCTTTGAGTGCGGAACATTTCTACATTTTTATGTACATTATCATTATTTCATTTCATTCGGTTATTTTAAAATAATAATAGTTTGAATAATGTACACATGGATAAACTCCTGACCGAAACACGTGTAAGTAAAATTGATTAAAATATCCTATTTTATCCATTTTATACTTTCTTTCCTTTATCTATTTTTTCAACACACACACACACACACACACACACACACACATATATATATATATATATATATATATATATATATATATATATATATTAAACGGAAGGTGAGTTCTTTTCAACTGCCTTAAAAGTAATAAAGAATTCATCATTCGCATCTGATGATTTGGGGGTGTTAGAAACTTTGTCTAAGCTTCCTGAAATAGGCTATAACGCAAAAAATCTAAATCTTCTGTTATACTTTTTACTTATATAAATTTTCTCTGTTACTCTAACAATAAGAGTACACATTGAGCTCTGCAAACTACAGCACTTAAAAAAAACTTCAATGTCGTAAGGAAGATTTTTTCTCCGGATTTTTGGATTATATATATATAAATATATATATATATATATGTAGAAAATATTTTCAAAAAATATAACAAACACAGGATGTTACGATCAGAGGAAACAATTTTATGTGTCTATACTTAAGTATTTCGGTATTAAACCATCACCAGGACACTGTAACAGAAATTTTTTTGAGGGAGAAAAATGAAAAATGTTAAGTGTATAGTGAATGTGTGAATATAATGTTATTAACCGTTATTCACTATACACTTAACATTTTTTATTTTTCTCCCCCAAAAAGATTTCTGTAACAGTCTCCTGATAATGGTTTAATACCAAAATACTTAAGTATAGACACATAACATTGTTTCCTCTGATCGTAACATCCTGTGTTTGTTATATTTTTTAAAAATATTTTCTACATATATATATATATATATATAATGTGTGTGTGTGTGTGTGTGCGCGTGTGTGTGTGTATAGATATATAAATATATATATATACATATATATACATATATATGTGTGTATATATATATATATATATATATATACATATATATATATATGTATAGACACATAACATTGTTTCCTCTGATCGTAACATCCTGTGTATGTTATATTTTTTGAAAAATATTGTCGGATTAATTTCCTCATCCTATTTATATATATATATATATATATATATATATATATATATATATATATATATATTAAACGGAATGTGAGTTCTTATTTATTAAGTAAGCAAAATGTCCTTCCATTTCTGTAATGTGCATCTTTTCCATTGCACTGATGGTGCAAATGCAGTTTCATCGATTTAGTTGGACCTTAATGCAACTATCTGACACATTTGGTACAAATTAGATTTAACACCTGTTAAGCGTCCATCTTTAACAACCATCCCTTTTAAGGTGCACCTTCAAATGTCTCATTTGCATCTGAAACCCTTACAACCGCTTAAGAACAAACTGAATTATCTAAAAAAATACTGTGCATGTTCTATTATATATATATATATATATATGTGTGTGTGTGTGTGTGTGTGTGTGTGTGGGTGTGTGCGTGTGGAGAAAAGTAGACAAACACGGGATGTTGTACTGGATGGAAGTTTATTACTGGTGGCGATGTCGAAGCTATAACGTTTCGGTCTATCAGACACGTTCTTCCTGTTCTTCAGGACACGAGCTGAGTTCTTGTATTGAAAGGTTCAGTTCTTGTTTGGGAAGGTAGTAGGTTTTTTTTTATGTCATTGTTGCGGTGGTGTTAGTGGCTACTGGGTCACGGAGTGGACTTGGGGGCAAATATTTTGGGTTGAAAGTGTGTGTGTGTGTGGGGGGGGTTGTCTGTGTATAGTAGATTTTGGGTCTAGTGTGTTGAGAATTTTCACATATATATATTTACCAACTCCTCCACACGAGCAGGATACGACACAAGGTCAATTTCTTAAGTGGAGTTTAACAGGTTTGAATTCAGAGTTTTCCTTCTCCTAGACTGGTTACCTAGCCATGGTTAAAGAACCCAGTCTGCCCTGCTATTTACCCATAGCTGGAGGGAGAGTAGAATTCATACCTTTCCCAAGGGTATTAGCGCTAAGTGAAATGCAGTTACCACGTCCAGGATTTGAACTCGGGGCGACGAGTCCATTTCCCATGACTTTAACCATTACACCACGGGCTTCCTAAATTTTCACATATAAGGTGTGTGTTAAAAGCCCACTCCTACTTATAGACTAGTCCACAATCATGTGATCTATCTCTTGGCCAATCACTGGCAGTACTCTGAGGTTGATACTATACTTAACCGACCCTAATGGTCATAATTACTGTAACATTCATGGACGACGGACATAGGATTAAAACACTGGACCTTTACCAATACGCAGGATAGGACTTATACGCTTACCAAAGGATTCAATAACACAGGACTTTCTTTAAGCCCTTTTCAACTGGCCAAAAGGATGGCATTTAAAAACTTTACAGGATAAGAATATGGGTCGTCTATGAGTAGGAAATAGTAGAGTGGATTTTATTTGTTTGTTTATTTATTTATTTATTATCTATTTATTGTGTTGTGTTATTGTTTGTCGCTCTTTTGTTGATGACAGCTTTGTCTAGAAAAGAAAAACGTTAATTAGTTAAGGTATCTAAAGTAAATGAAACGATATTTTATTAAAATCCACAACTCTAATTGATAAAACGAACATACGGATTTGGTTTAGACTTAATCAATATATACATCTTTAAAATCTCTACTAATTCGTTCCACATGTGAATTTCTTATATCATACTTGTCCGGGAACAATCATCAATTTAATTACGAAGTCTGACTTTTTTCAGGCTTGAAATAACAATGTATGTCGGCAAACAATTTTCCTTAGCAACTCTACATGATTTCTAAATAAAATTCAATTAATTCAAATATTGTTACACCCCATATATATATATATATATATATATATATATATATATATATATATATACAGGAGAATTTGTATGTACTAAAAGTGGAGGAATCATATGTAATTAGGGAGATGATATTTTATTAAGGAATAAAATATAAAATAAAGGGGGATACACGAAGGTCTTTTCAACTGGTACTTTTCAAGTGTGTACACCGGCGACGAATAAAGGTCAGATTGTATAGGACATTTATCAGAAACGAATGGGGTGAGCCAGAGTTTCAACCTAGGGTTCATACATACCCCCTTCTCTTTCCCCCTTTCTTTTTATTTATTTGTTCCCCCTCTGGCTCACCCCATTTTCGTTGAAAAGGCCTTCGTGTATCCACCCTTTATTTTATATTTTATTCCTTAATAAAATATTTTCCCTAATTACATATGATTCTCCACTTTTAGTGCTATATATATATATATATATATTATATATATTATTATATATATATATAATGCATACAATCTCTAAATATCTACCCAAACACAAGCACAGATACGCATATAAAAATACATACACGCACACATCTTTGCCTCGAGATATCGAAGAAGCCAGATCTACAATTAACATTCTGTGTGTTACCTATATAGCACTGGCTTCGAAAATTTGCCTTAATCGTTTGTTTTGGATGCCTATCACTTTTCTCCTCTCTGTATATATCTTGATTACCTACTCGTTATATATGTTAGTTTCTCTGTGAGTTTAAAGAGGGTGATTTAGAGAGTACGAAATATATTTGTATGTTAAGTTTCATAGCAGTTAGCCCGTAGTTTTAATTAGGTTTCTTAGAAATCATACAAAATGATCTTAATGTTTTATTTTAATTTTCCAGTCGTTTTTTTTTTTAATTTAATTCGCTTTGCAAACTAAGTTTTCCCTAATCACAATTATCTACCCAGAGCTCAATGGTTGAACCAACGGGTCATGTTTTGTGTAGTATATATATATATATATATATATATGTATATATATATGTGTGTGTGTGTGTGTGTGTTTGTGTCCGTATGTGAGTGTGTGTATCTGGCCAGTGTTTTTTTAATACATGGATTTTTAAACAAGACAAATATCTTGTGTTTACGAGTTGTTTTTTTTTCGATCCATTCGAAAAATTAATAAAACAATTGTCTGTTTATTGCAACTATTATATATTATATATATATATATATATATATATATATATATATATATATATATATATATATATAAAGCTTAACAAAGTGATAAGACAAATGGGAATATTTCTTTCATATTATTCAGTTTTTGATTGTTCTCTACTAATTTCGAACTTATATCACTGTCACGAGAAAAAGTTTTACGAAAAAAAAAAAAAGTTTTTAGAAAGTTTTTTAAAAAGTTTTCAAAGTAGATGATATCCACAAAAGAATTGACGAATATATATATATATATATATATATATATATATATATATATATATATATATATATATATATATATATATGAGAGAAAGAGAGAGACATAGCGAGAATGAGAGAATAACTTTGGCATAAAGATGCATGAAAAGAAAACGAACACAACTTATCACGAGATAATAATGCAGAAAAATCCACGAGTTCCCTACAGTTCATTTACGTCCTCGAGGTTTACGATATATACCTCTGACCTCATCAAATTAATTCTCATGGAAGGTGGCTTACAAAACGACACAGACAAAAAATAATATAGATAGATAAATAAATAAAAGTAAATTAATTAGTCGAATTATCACGCTTCTCAATATCAGTTAATTTTTAATTAATTTTGATCATGACAAACCTTTAGCAAAACATGTTAATATGTTATTAATAATAATAAATTTATTAGTAAGTATAGAAATATTAAACAAAACAAAAAAAATATTCAGAGGATGTATTTATTTGTAAATGACTAAATAATTATACCTACTTTCGAACGTTTCGACTTATATATATATATATATATATATATATATATATATATGAAAGTAAAATGTATGAATCCGACAATATGTTTTAAAGTTTTGTTGAAGAGAAATCTGTTTCAACCATAATTTTAAATACAAATAAAATAACAATAAACAATAATAGAAAAAATTACAGAAATGTTTTAGTATACAAAGAAATAGCGGCCTTCGTCAGTGTAACTCCTTATTGTTTTATATGAAAACGGTTGAAATATGGAGAATTTCTGAGATGTTCGAAAAAAGAACGTTTTGAAATCGCTTAAAGAAAGTGTTCTAACGCGATGGAGAAAACAGTTATGATGACGTCATCGTCGTATGCGACGGATTTTGAAAAAGGAGAGACGATGGCTGGAGAATATAAGGAACAAAGTCAGGTGGAATTTTAATTTTCAAAGCATGAGGATATATATATATATATATATATATATATATATATATATATATTAAGATTCTGCCAATTTTGACTTCATTGACGTACATTTCAAAATAAATTCCCCCCACCCCCTGTTTGAAAAAAATTACCAAAAATTACCATGAGATTTTTACGAAATTTTCAGTGTTGATTTATCAATAGATTAATTTCACAATGCACCAGTAATTTTATTTCAAAACTTTCTGATTTTTTTTCAAGTCACTTAACTTTGACCCCCTTATTTTGGGGACGCAAAATATCGGTGGGGTTATATACTTTCGAAACTAATTACAGTATGAATAAAAAGACCAAAGGTGTAAATAGAAGTCTATCCCCTTTTCACTAGCGCTATACCAAGGAGATTGTTTTTGCGTCTGATGTGGAGCGCTAAACCTACCATCAGCTCCTTACTTTAACGCACATATCCCTGTGATACGCTGAGTTGACGAGGGCCGGTATCGAACTAGGAACCACAAGGTTCCTAGTCGGACACTCTACCGACGGAGCTAAACCGGCCTAATCTATTATTATTATTTCACCCCATTCGAGTTTTTCACAGCTGCAGTAGCTGGTGGTTCAATGAAGGCTGAGTGACAGCAAGTCTCCTCAGGTCTCCAGGACTCTTCTGAGTATTCCAGCCGATTTCAATAATGCAATAGTCTGGATGGTCTCAATCCTTTCTCCAATTTTCAATTCATCCAGACTCTTTTCCAAACTCCTGGAGATCGTCACAAGGGCCCCAATTACAATTGGTACGACATTCACCCTCATGTTCCACAGTTTTCTCAGTTCCCTGGCAAGGTCCAAGTATTTATCAATCTTTTGGCTCTCTTTCATTTTCACTCTGTGATCGACCGGGACGGCAAAATCGTCGAGATGACAAGTCTTCCTCTTCTTGTCAATCAAAACTAGGTCTGGTCTCCTAGCCGGGATTAGGTAATCCGTCTGTACCTCAAAGTCCCAGAGAAATTTGTGTGTCTCATTCTTCTTCTTCTTCTTCTTCTTCTTCTTCTTCTTCTTCTTCTTATTATTATTATTATTATTATTATTATTATTATTATTATTATTATTCACTCCTTTTGAGTTTTCACACCAGTGTTAGCTGATGGTATTTCACTGGAGTCTGAGTGACAGCAGGTCTCCAGGACTCTTCTGAGTATTCTGGCAGATTGCAGCAGTGCAGTATTCTGAATGGTTTCAATCGTTTCCTTTGATATCCAAACTTTCCAAACCCTTTTCTAATCCTTTTGGGACTGTTCCAAGTGCACCATCCACAATTGGTATCACTTTCACTTTCATGGTCCATAACTTTTTCAGTTCTCTGGCAAGGTCCAGATATTTGTCCATTTTTTCATTTTCCTTTAGCTTCACCCTGTGATCTGCTGGCACTGCAAAATCCACTAGTTGACAAGTTCTTTCTTTTTTGTTTATCAACACTAGGTCTGGTCTTCTTGCTGGGATAAGGTGATCCGTTTTTATTTCAAAGTCCCAGAGAATTTTATGCGTTTCGTTCTCAAGAACAGATTCTGGTTTATGCATATACCATTTTTTTGCATGGTCAGAATTAAATTTTTTGCATAATTCCCAGTGGATCACCTTCCCAACCCAGTCGTGTCTAGTTTTGTATTCTCGTTGTGCTAGTTTGCTACATTCGCAGAGTATATGGTTTACAGTCTCATCTCTATTACCACAAAGTCTACATTTACTATTTTGTTGGGTCTTATCAATTTTCGCATTTATATAGTTTGTCCTTATGGCATTATTTTGTACAGCAATTATTAATGATTCTGTTTCTCTTTTGAGGTTTCCTTTTCTTAACCATGTCCAAGTCTTTCCATGTGCAACCGCTTTGATTTGTCGTTTGAAGTGTCCATATAATTGTTTTTCTTCCCATTTTTGTTTTCTAATCTTTGTTATTTTTCTGTTTGTCCATCTGTCACATCTACTATTGTTGGCCGCCATAAGTAATTTGTCTTTGCTCTTTCTTGTGTAATCCTCAAGTTGTTGGATAGTGGTTTCTACGCAGTCCTCTATGTTGGCAAGACATCTTCCCCCTTCCTTTCTTGACACATATAATCTATCTCTGTCGTCTCTAGGGTGAAGAGCCTTGTGCATGCTCATTAACTTTCTCGTTCTTTGGTCAATCTGTCTGAGTTCTTCTTTTGTCCATTTTAAGAATGGTCCTGAGTATCGTATTATGGAGACGGCCCAGGTATTAATTCCTTTGATCAAATTTCTGCTGTTAAGTTTCGTTTCTAGAAGTTTTCTAGTTCTCCTGAGATATTCTTTTTTAACTTTTCCTTTCATTTCTGCTTGCATCATATTGTCCGCTTCTAAAATTCCTAAGTATTTGTAGCCTTCATTTTCATCAAGAGATTTTATTGTTTCCTGATTTGGCAGTTGTATTCCATTCATTAATTTTCTTTCACTCCGTTTTATTACAAGCATAGCACATTTTTCGATTCCAAATTCCATCCCTATATCCTGGCTATATAATTATTATTATTATTATTATTATTATTAGTAGTAGTAGTAGTAGTAGTAGTAATAGTAGTAGTAGTAGTTGTTAGTTTCTTGAATCTTTTACATATAGTATTGTCATTATCATTCATTTTTGACTAGATCCTTCTTTCACGTTGTTTCTCTTTCTTTTATCTCAAGGCTTTTGACGTAAGACAAGAAGATTCGGTTTGTGCCAAAACAGATACAAATTCCAAGAGTCTCGTTCTTTTTTTTGGGGGGGTAGCAGCATCCCTGTGTTCTTCTCCTACTGTTTCCCTTGATGAAATATTGTCCGACTTGACAGATGCTCTAGAAATGGCGGCTTTCTCCAAACACCCCCACCCACCTCTAGCACCAATAACACCTCGTGCCCCCCTACTACACCCCATTACGAAGACAATTCCCAAGTGGCAGAAAACAATGCCAATACGTATAAACGAAAATGGTTGGAATCCTTGTTTTGCTATTTCTTACAGTATGTCAAAAGAATGTGTTTTTCGAGAAATATGTTTTATTTTCTTCTAGAATATTCATGACGTCTTTTCTCTTTATTTTTTTAATTCTTTTGTTTGTTTGTTTGTTTTGTTTTGTTTTACGGCATATCAACCTCAGTGGGTCATTTAATGCCTATAAAGTTTTAAAATAAATCAATTCTTAATGGATAATACAATTTTGTTTATCAACTCATGTTTTTCTATTTAACCCGTAGATGGGACCCTAACAGGTACTACCACTCCGGGTCAGAGTGGACCAGGGAGCAATGGTGATGAAGGGGTGCTCCACATTCCCCAAACCTCCAGAACTGGAACCTCACCATCAGATAGAGTTTAATGTCATTCCCAGGACATGTACACCCTAAGTCACCGCCTTCTAGCACCCATATCATAAAAAGGGGTTTGGAGCTTGCCGTAAGGGCAATAGAGTTGGGAAAATCATATAGGTGCTAGGGCTTGACGTGACCAGCCGATTGATCGGAGGGGCCTCTCCGACCGCCCGTCTAGCCCAAGATAGGGCCAAAGTGGAGAATTACAAGTCATGAACTGCTCATCCCCCTGGGTTCTATCCTTAAGCATCACGGGTCGCCACCCACGGCAAACAGGTGGCCCCATTGTGGGAGTCTTACCCCTCTGCAGAGGTGCAGTCGGTGCATTCTAATGCCCCAGTCGACAGGGCAGTTTTTTATTCTAAACTTTCTATTATTCATTATGTCTTATGTTTTAAAAAAATCTTTTCTCTGTTGAATTTTCTTTATATGTACTAGCAAAGTATACGCCCTCCGCCAGGCGTAAGTATTTAAGTTTTGAGATAATGAAATATATTAAATTAGAAAGACTAATAAAATTAAATAAGAACACATATAAAAAGATTACACTTATTTTAATTGTATATTTTATATTTTAATTGATTTATATATGAAATTATTCATAGTATTGATTTTAATATTTTGGAGAATGAGATAATGATATTAGAGATCAATAACACAAAGTAATCATTTATCAAACCCGATTTTGTTAAAACCAGTATGCAAATTAACCATATATTATGTAAACCTTTATTTCTTAGTGGCGTATAAGACACATTGCAGGATTGTCTATTCGTTTCTTTCTTTTTTCTTTCTTTCATTCTTTCTTTCTTTCTGATTTTCTTTTCATTTTTTTTCATGTTTTCGTTCTTTCTTTCTTTCTTTCTTTCTTTATCTCTGTCTTTCTTCCTTTTATTTTCATCTATTTCTTTTTTTCTTTTTCTCTTTCTTTCTTTTCCCCTTCTTTTCTTTCTTCTCATCTTTTAATTTATTCCTTCTTTCTTTCTTTCTCTTCTCTTCTTTTCTTTTTATGTGTTTCTTTCTTCTTTTTAGTTTGATCTTCTTTATTTCCTCATTTCTTTCTTTCTTTTCTTTCAATGATTTCTTTCTTTCTTTCTTTCCATGCTTCCTTGTTTCCACGTTTTCTTCCTTCCTTCCTATGCTTTCTTTTCTTTCTTTTTCTTTCTTTCTTTCTTTCTTTCTTTCTAGCTTTCTTTCGTTTTTTCTTCTCCTCCTGTTTTTTGTCCATACTTCTTTTCTTTTTTCTTTTTTTTTCCTTTTTCCTTTCCTTTCTTTTTTTCTTTCTTTTCTTTCTTCTTTCTTTCTTTCTTTCTTTCTTTCTTTGTTCGGATTTTTTCCCTTCTTCTTTCCTCTCTAAATATTCCATTCTTTCTTTCTCTTTTTATTCTTCCTCATTTCCATTACTTCTTTATCGGCTGTTATAATAAAATAGACTGAACAAAAATATAAAAACATTTCACCAGTTCCATTTCCCATTCTGAGTTACCGCCCTTTGTTTTTCCTTCAGCTACTCTCTTAACATTAAAGTTACAAATAGACGGAAGGTTTCAAATGTTAAGTTTTCAAAACCAAAGGTCATGTGACGTGCTTCATTTTCACCTGTCTTTTTCAATCACGGAAGTTAAAAACGATGGAAACATTCTTTAACGACCGGACGGCCATTATGCAAAGAGATTTCATCACCTCCCGCCATCTTGGACAATATCTCTCCTAATATAATTCTTTCTTCTTCAACATGGCGGACTACACTCCCATCGCTATAATCCACGCTCTTTATGTTCATCGAGAGATTTTTGCTATGGAAACACACCCCTCCGTATACGAGAGGAAAGCACGTGGTGTAATTTTTAGTGTCATGGGAAATGGACTCGTCGCCCCGAGTTCAAATCCTGGACGTGGTAATTGCATTTCACTTAGCGCTAATACCCTTGAGAAAGGTATGAATCCTACTCTTCCTCAAGCAATGGGTAAATAGCAGGGCAGGCTGGGCTCTTTAACCATGGGTAGGTAACCAGTCTAGGAGAAGGAAAACTCTGAATTTCAAACCTGTTAAAACTCCCGCTTAAGAATTGACCTTGTGTCGCATCCTGCTCATGCGGGGGAGTTGGTAAATATATATACGAGAGGAAAGAACTCTGAATCTCAATTTCATTAGACTTCGTTTTGACTCGTTCCAATTGAGAGAACCGTTATCACACATTCTGTTTTCTTTTCTGTTTCTTTTCTGTGACGGCATTCACTCTGGGTTGGTAAAGCGGCTCCATCCAACGAATTCCCCTGTGGTGAATTCATGGAGAGGAGTCTCACAGGGGGAATTTGAAATTCCACAAGCGGTCCCAAACCCACATCATATCCCGGTCAGGGAAAGAGATTACCTTGTTTGCCGGCAATTTTCCACAGACGCAGTGATAAGTACGCCAAAGCTATAAAATTCTGACAAATGATAGAGATCTCCTTTGGATTTTCGCCAGAGACCCCTTTGGTCGGGTTATGGCCCTTAATTACCACTAGGTGTCAGACCTATCCACCTTGGGTAACCCAACTATGCACTTAAGATCCGACGGCGTATATCTGACACTATCAAGTTTATACGGCCCTGTCCTGATGTGGAGGGTGTGAACTTTAGAAATAATGTGCTAGATGACCGTTGAAAAAAGAGCTTTCTTCCCGCCTTTTACAGATCTTGTTTTCGTTCCGTCGGGTGTCTAGCTACCCTCTCACTCAAAAAAAAAACTGTCGGTTTACCGGTTTAGTCGCCGATGATCCGATTATGAAACAGGTAGTACGGGGTTTATCATAGATCAGTAGTACATTGAGCTCGACCTGACTCATAAAATATGATATATTCTATAAAAAAATGAGATAATACTCACTGCATATAATAATCAATGTACGTGTGTGTAGGGAACTACTAGTCCTGTGTGTGTGTAATGCGTGTATATGATATATATATTATATATTATTATATATTATACACGCATACAC
>CM042167.1:69912041-69932041 GCA_023376005.1 Doryteuthis pealeii
GGTTCCAGATTCGATACCGGTCCTCGCCAACTCAGGCGTCATGCAGTAGCACAGGGATCTGACGCGTAAAGTAAGAGCTGATTGGTAGGTGCTGGCGCTCCACCTCAGATGCTAAAACAATCTCCTTTGTCGGCGCTAGTTGAAAAATGGGGATAGACTCCCTTCGCTGGAACTGGCTTTGATACTGACTTAGGCCGCCCTACGACCTTTACTTTTATGTGTCTGTTATAGGGTGTTCTGTGTGGCGTGTGTGTGTGTACGTTTGTGGGGTACGAGTTTGTGCGTATATGTAACTGTGTTTGTGTGGTTGTGTGTTGTATAAATGTATTAAATATATATATGTCGTACTCGCGGCAATGAAATTGCACGCGTCGCACTTAATTCAAAAAAACTGTTTACAATACAATCTTAATTATATGGAGATTATGTTTTTTCTGTCTGTCGCCGAAAACTATATCACTACTTTCATTGTCACAATTCCCTTTTTTAATCTCAATATTAAAAAATTGTTTTACATTATTGATACTGCTGGGTTTACCTACTATACTTAAAATAACAGTTGCCAATGTATTTTATTATATATTTATTTACCCAGCCCCTCCGCACGAGCCGCGATTGACCACAGGGTTAATTTCTTTAAGCGTCGAGAAGTAAACAGCGTATTGGAATTCAATTTCCCTTGTAGGATCAGGGTTGTTTAGGTTGAATCAGAGTTTTCCCTTTCCTAGACCGGCTTGCCTAACCAAATGTTTAAAAGGCCCTGCTTGCCCCTTACCTATTTTGAGCCCATAGCTGGAGGACGAGAGTAGGATTCATACCTTTTCCCAAGACGCGTAATTAGCGCCCTAAGTGGAAATGCAATTTACCACGTCCAGGATTTGAACTCGGGGCGACGAGTCCATTTCCCATGAAACTCTTAAACCATTACACCACAGCGCTTGTTAAACATTATAAATCCGAGATAGTTGCATTGGGCATTTTGTATTTCAGAGATTTCACGGTGTTTCGTTTTTCTTTTTCACATTATCCAGAACAGAAACAACAACAACAACAACAACAATAACTACTACTACACATAAAGCTAACAAATGCTGCAGATCTATCAGAATAATGTAGACCGACCGTCCGACCCTTACAGACAGACAGCACATACACGTTTTCCTTGAAACTGTGATAACAGTTACCGAATACGTAGAGCTAGTTACTTGCACATGCCAACAATCCATTACATTGGTCTTCATTTCAAAAAGTTACATTGAGAATTTCAAGATTTTCACTAATCTTACGCCACCGAATGAAAAGTAGTTGTTATTTATTTAATTTTCTTTTTTTTAAATTAAAAATTGGAGAATTTAAAACGAAAAAAAAAAATTTTATTTGTTTTTCAAATTTTCAAATTATTGCCTTTTTTTGTTTTTTTTTTGTTTCCTCTTTATTGGTTTTTTTTTTTCTTTTTTGTTTTTTACTCTTTTTCATTTTTATTTAGCCAAACATTTTCCCCCATTTCCATTGGTTGATCAATCTTCTTGTTGTTGCTATTGCTCATTGGTTGAATTATTGGCGTTTTTTTTTTTTTCAAAAATTACATTAATTATTTCTTAGCTACTTTTTTTGCCTGCTTAAACATAATCTTTACTTTATTAAGGAAAAATTATTTTTACCTCATTTAAAAAAGTATTATATTTAGGAAAATAACCCTTTCATTCCATCGAGCATATCGTTCTCTTTCCATTTTATATCTTTTTTTAAATCTACCTCTCAGTTTATCTAGGCCACCTAATTATAAAACTTACTATAACACACACATATATGTATGTTCTTCACACACACACACACACACACCACCACACACACACACACACACATTATATAATTATAAATATAAATATAATTATATATATATAGTATACGTACATGATGTGCTTGTATACCAATGGCCACATAACCTGTTACGATTTATGGCCATCTTTTAGGCTTCAAGCAAGAGCGCTTGTCCAACGGAAAATCCTTGGTAAAGAATCCTTGGTTTTGTTCCTTGGTCCTCCTCAGTATTGCAAGCCCTTTCGTCAATGATTGCAAATGAACGTCTCTCAGGTAATCAGTGATTAAGTAGTCAACCAGCCACGCATTCGGGCTGTTGATGGCTGTTGGTTTAAACCCCACGTGACCTCGCTTAGTCTATAAATTAAAGTGATGTATTGTAGCACGGCTTATATGCCACAAATAATCCAACAATCGTAGTAGGAAATAAGTTCGGTAACCCGAGTTCAAATTTTTGACGAGACATTCCACATGGCACTAATACCCTTGGGAAAGGTAAGCGTTTACCCAACCAGAAACACAAGATTGCAAGTTCATTTTATTGCCAAACATTTTCCCCCTTTTCCATCGGTTGTGTGATTTTCTTTGAGTTGCTATTTTCATTTGTTGAATTATTTGCTGTTTTTCAATTTTTTCAAAATTACATTCAATATTTCTTATCTTCTTTTCTTGCCTAAACATAATCCTTACTATATTAGGAAAAATTTTCCATCTCATTTTGATAAATATATATTAGAAAATAACCCTTTCATTCCCATCGAGATATCTTTTTTTTTTCTATTTTATTATCGTTTTAAATCTGCCCACTCGGCGATCTAATTAATACTATTATACACACACATATATGTATGTTCACACACACACACACACACACACACACACACACATACATATATATATCATCATCATCATGCGCTATTATTATCCATGACAATCCCTCGCCAACATTTCTTATCATTCATTTTCCCAGGGAGGTCCTCTACGCAGCAACCTGAATCTTTACTTAGTTGGTCAATGTAGGTCCTTGATGGGCGGCCCACACTAGCATGTCCGTGTGTTGGCTTCCACAGGAGAACGTCACTTATGAGCTCATCCTTGCTTCTCCAGCAGTGCCCGGCATGCCTTATCCGTCTCACTCGAATGGTTTGTGAGATGGGGGGCAGGTGGCCATATAGCTGTTTCCTCGTGGGGTGCTGCTTTATATATACACTAATACGTACATGGAGGTGTTTGTATGCAACGGTTATCGTCGTAGGAAATGGACTCGGGGACTCGAGTTTAAAACTTAGCAGGTCATTTTTTAGCGGAGTTTAACAGATTTGAATTTAGAGTTTTCCTTCTCCTAGACCGTTTGTTATACAAAGGTTAAAGAGCCCAGTCTGTCCTACTATTTACCCATTTACTTACCTGGACTAGTGTCCGTGTGTCCATTGGCCATTAGACTGGTAAGATATTTAATATCGTGATCCCATATGGGGCACCCACTCCAGACAACACCTGCTCCGTCAATTTAAAGGGATAGAGCTGGGTTGATGACCCAGTGCTTGAGGCACCTCAAAACTAACCAGCGTATATATTAAAATATATACGCAAAAATTTCTAAGTACCTTTGAGTCCACAATTTTGGTTAAATCCTGTCATAGAAACACTTGATACCCTTCATATATATATATATATTATATATATATATATATATATATATATATATCCGCATAGAAATGCATCAATTAAACATTCTCCTATATTTGACAGCCGCTACTGGCCGCATGGGTAAGAGACTTGGCAGACGAAAATTTATTCAGGTCTCAAACCCGACCAGATGTAGCTGTTAAGGTGTAGCCACACTGATGAGAGGTGGATCCTCGAAACACGTGTCTGTGGATAACTTATTTATTAATATATATATATATATATATAAGTGTTGTACCGGCCGTTCCTACAGTGGAGAATATACACCGGTTCTCACTATAAATAGTGAGACACCGAGTGAAAAGGTTGTACTGTTACCGTACTGTTACCGTACTGTTACTGTTTAGCGGCAAGCTAGCCGTTCTTGTACCTTATTGTAAATACACTTGTCTCTTTTTACCCTACCTCGACTTGACTTCTTTTTTTACTGTTGAACTAACATCACAACAATAAGTGAAAAATATAACAGAAGATTTAGATTTTTTGCGTTATAGCCTATTTCAGGAAGCCTAGACCGAGTGTCTAAAGTACCCAAACATCAGATGCGAATGATGAATTCTTTATTACTTTTAAGGCAGTTGAAAATATATTTTTTTATTATCATGTGTTCCTCTGTGTATACCCCTCAGAGGAACATAGGATAATAAAAAAAATCTGTTTTCAACTGCCTTAAAAGTAATAAAGAATTCATCATTCGCATCTGATGATTGGAAACACTAAACATATACTCTAGGCTTCCTGAAATAGGCTATAACGCAAAAAATCTAAATCTTCTGTTATACTTTTTACTTATATAATTTTGCTCTGTGACTCTGACAATAGGAGCACATATTGAGCTCTGCAAACTACGACACTTAAAAAAAACTTCTATGTCGTAAGGAAGATTTCTTCTCCGGATTTATGAAACAGCAAAATTTGTTCTATGTTCCTTAACATATTTAAATACTCACTTTGATTTTATTATTAAAACAACAATTTTAATTAGAAATCACTATAAATGCCATTATTAACAAATTAATAAATTAACCACCAACAAATCACACATACGTATAAATTCTATTAAAAAAAAAAAAAAATCCCTCATGCTTTTTGAAAATTAAAATTCCACAAAACTTTATTTATTCCAGCCATCTTCTCTCCGCTTCAAAATCCGTCGCATGCGACATGACGTCATTATAACCGTCTTTCTTGCCCGCGTTTGAACACTCTCTTCACGTGATTTTATTAAAAAGTTATTTTTTCGAACATTATAAAAAATTCTCCGCTTTCCAACGAATTTCATTAAAAACAAATAAGGATTTACTCTGAGAAAGGTCGAATCTTCATTTGTGTGCGGAACATTTCTACATTTTTTCTATTATTATTATTTCATTTCATTTGGTTATTTAAAAATAAGAATAGTTTGAATAATGTACACATGGATAAACTCCTGACCGAAACACGTGTAAGTAAAATTGATTAAAATATCCTATTTTATCCATTCTATACTTTTTCCTTTATTTCTTTTTTCAACATATATATATATATAATATATATATATATATATATATATAATATATATTATATATATTAAACGGAAGGTGAGTTCTTTTCAACTGCCTTAAATGTAATAAAGAATTCATCATTCGCATCTGAAATAGGCTATAACGCAAAAAATCTAAATCTCCTGTTATACTTTTTACTTATATAAATTTTCTCTGTTACTCTAACAATAAGAGTACACATTGAGCTCTGCAAACTACAACACTTAAAAAAAAAACTTCTATGTCGTAAGGAAGATTTTTTTCTGGATTTTTGGATTATATATATATATATATATATATATATATATATATGTAGAAAATATTTTCAAAAAATATAAGAAACACAGGATGTTACGATCAGAGGAAACAATGTTATGTGTCTATACTTAAGTATTTCGGTATTAAACCATCACCAGGACACTGTAACAGAAACTTTTTTGAGGGAGAAAAATGAAAAATGTTAAGTGTATAGTGAATGTGTGAATATAATGTTATTAACCGTTATTCACTATACACTTAAGATTTTTTTTTTCTCCCTCAAAAAGATTTCTGTAACAGTCTCCTGATGATGGTTTAATACCGAAATACTTAAGTATAGACACATAACATTGTATCCTCTGATCGTAACATCCTGTGTTTGTTATATTTTTTGAAAATAATTCTAATATATATTAATATATATATATATATATATACATATTATATATATATATGTGGTATAGATATATAAATATATATATATATATATACATATATATATGTGTATAGATATATAAATATATATATATATATATACATATATAATGTGATAGATATATAAATATATAATATATATATATATATATATATACATATATATATATGTGTATAAGATATATAAATATATATATATATATATATACATATATATATATACATATATATGTATTATATAAAATATATATATTATACATATATGGATATATATATGTATAGACACATAACATTGTTTCCTCTGATCGTAACATCCTGTGTATGTTATATTTTTTTTTGAAAATATTGTCGGATTAATTTTCCTCATCCTATATATATATATATTATATATATATATATATATATATATTAAAGGAATGTGAGTTCTTATTTATTAAGTAAGCAAAATGTCCTTCCATTTCTGTAATGTGCATCTTTTCCATTGCACTGATGTGCAAATGCAGTTTCATCGATTTAGTTGGACCTTAATGCAACTATCTGACACATTTGGTACAAAAATTAGATTTAACACCTGTTAAGCGTCCATCTTTAACAACCATCCCTTTTAAAGTGCACCTTCAAATGTCTTCATTGTGCATCTGAAACCCTACAACCGCTTAAGAACAAACTGAATTATTTTAAAAAAATACTGTGCATGTTCTATTATATATATATATATATATGTGTGTGTTGCGTGTGTGTGGTGTGGTGTGTGTGGAGAAAGTAGACAAACACGGGATGTTGTACTGGATGGAAGTTTATTACTGGTGGCGATGTCGACGCTATAACGTTTCGGTCTATCAGACATGTTATTCCTGTTCTTCAGGACACGAGTTGAGTTCTTGTATTGAAAGGTTCAGTTCTTGTTTGAGAAGGTAGGTTTTTTTTATGTCGATGTTGCGGTGGTGTTAGTGGCTACTGGGTCACGGAGTGGACTTGGGGCAAATTATTTTGGGTTGAAAGTGTGTGTGTGTGTGTGTGGGGGGGGTTGTCTGTGTATAGTAGACTTTGGGTCTAGTGTGTTGAGAATTTTCACATATATATATATTTACCAACTCCTCCACACGAGCAGGATACGACACAAGGTCAATTTCTTAAGCGGAGTTTAACAGGTTTGAATTCAGAGTTTTCCTTCTCCAAGACTCGTTACCTAGCCATGGTTAAAGAACCCAGTCTGCCCTGCTATTTACCCATAGCTGGAGGGAGAGTAGGATTCATACCTTTCCCAAGGGTATTAGCGCTAAGTGAAATGCAGTTACCACGTCCAGGATTTGAACTCGGGGCGACGAGTCCATTTCCCATGACTTTAAACCATTACACCACGGGCTTCCTAAATTTTCACATATAAGGTGTGTGTTAAAAGCCACTCCTACTTATAGACTAGGCCACAATCATGTGATCTATCTCTTGGCCAATCACTGGCAGTACTCTGAGGTTGATACTATACTTAACCGACCCTAATGGTCATAATTGCTAACATTCATGGACGACGGACATAGGATTAAATCACTGGACCTTTACCAATACGGCAGGATAGGACTTATACGCTTACCAAAGGATTCCATAACACAGGACTTTCTTTAAGCCCTTTTCAACTGGCCAAAAGGATGGCATTTAAAAACTTTACAGGATAAGAATATGGTCGTCTATGAGTAGGAAATAGTAGAGTGGATTTTTATTTGTTTGTTTATTTATTTATTATCTATTTATTGTGTTGTGTTATTGTTTGTCGCTCTTTTGTTGATGACAGCTTTGTCTAGAAAAGAAAAACGTTGATTAGTTGAGGTATCTAAAGTAAATGAAACGATATTTTATTAAAATCCACAATTCTAATTGATAAAACGAACATACGGATTTGGTTTAGACTTAATCAATATATACATCTTTAAAATCTCTACTAATTCGTTCCACATGTGAATTTCTTATATCATACTTGTCCGGGAACAATCATCAATTTAATTATGAAGTCTGAATTTTTTCAGGCTTGAAATAACAATGTATATCGGCAAACAATTTTCCTTAGCAAGTCTACATGATTTCTAAATAAAATTCAATTAATTCAAATATTGTCCCCCCCCTATATATATATATATATATATATATATATATATATATATATATATAATGTATACAATCTCTAAATATCTACCCGAACACAAGCACAGATACGCATATAAAATACATACACGCACACATCTTTGCCTCGAGATATCGAAGAAGCCAGATCTACAATTAACATTCTGTGTGTTACCTATATAGCACTGGCCTCGAAAATTTGCCTTAATCGTTTATTTTGGATGCCTATCATTTTTCTCCTCTCTGTATATATCTTGATTACCTACTCGTTATATATGTTAGTTTCTCTGTGAGTTTAAAGAGGGTGATTTAGAGAGTACGAAATATATTTGTATGTTAAGTTTCATAGCAGTTAGCCCGTAGTTTTAATTAGGTTTCTTAGAAATCATACAAAATGATCTTAATGTTTTATCTTAATTTTCCAGTCGTTTTTTTTTTTATTTAATTCGCTTTGCAAACTAAGTTTTCCCTAATCACAATTATCTACCCAGAGCTCAATGGTTGAACCAACGGGTCATGTTTTTGTGTAGTATATATATATATATATATATATATATATTATATATGTGTGTGTGTGGTGTGTGTGTCCGTATGTGAGTGTGTGTATCTGGCCAGTGTTTTTTTAATATATGGATTTTTTAAACAAGACAAAATATCTTGTGTTTACGAGTTGTTTTTTTTTTCGATCCATTCGAAAATTAATAAAACAATTGTCTGTTTATTGCAACCATTATTATATATATATATATATATATATATATATATATATATATATATATATATATATATATATATATATATATATATATACATATATATATAAAGCTTAACAAAAGTGATAAGACAAATGGGAATATTTCTTTCATATTATTCAGTTTTTTGATTGTTCTCTACTAATTTCGAACTTATATCACTGTCACGAGAAAAAGTTTACGAAAAAAAAAAAATGTTTTTAGAAAGTTTTTTAAAAAAGTTTTCAAAGTAGATGATATCCACAAAAGAATTGACGAATATATATAATATATATATATATATATATATATATAATATATATTGAGAGAGAAAGAGAGAGACATAGCGAGAATGAGAGAATAACTTTGGCATAAAGATGCATGAAAAGAAAACGAACACAACTTATCACGAGAATAATGCAGAAAATCCACGAGTTCCTACAGTTCATTTACGTCCTCGAGGTTTACGATGTATCCCCTGACCTCATCAAATTAATTCTCATGGAAGGTGGCTTACAAAACGACACAGACAAAAAATAATATAGATAGATAAATAAATAAAAGTAAATTAATTAGTCGAATTATCACGCTTCTCAATATCAGTTAATTTTTAATTAATTTTGATCATGACAAACCTTTAGCAAAACATGTTAATATGTTATTAATAATAATAAATTTTTAGTAAGTATAGAAATATTAAACAAACAAAACAAATATTCAGAGGATGTATTTATTTATAAATGACTAAATAATTATACTTACTTTCGAACGTTTCGATATATATATATATATATATATATATATATATATATATATATATATATATATATGAAAGCTAAAATGGATATGAATCCGACAATATGTTTTAAGTTTTGTTGAGAGAAATCTGTTTCAACCATATTTTAAATACACAATAAAATAACAATAACAATAATAGAAAAAATTACAGAAATCTTTTAGTATACAAAGAAATAGCGGCCTTCGTCAGTGTAAATCCTTATTGTTTAAAAAGAAATCGGTTGAAATACGGAGAACTTCCGAGATGTTCGAAAAAAGAACGTTTTGAAATCGCTTGAAGAAAGTGTTCTAACGCGATGGAGAAAACAGCTATGATGACGTCATCGTCACATGCGACGGATTTTGAAACGAAGAGAAGATGTCTAGAAAATATAAGGAACAAAGTCAGGTGGAATTTTAATTTTCAAAGCATGAGGAATATATATATATATATATATATATATATATATATATAATATATATATTAAGAGATTCTACCAATTTTGACTTCATTGACGTACATTTCAAAATAAATTCACCCCCCCCCCCCCACCTGTTTGAAAAAAATTACCAAAAATTACCATGAGATTTTTACGAAATTTTCAGTGTTGATTTATCAATAGATTAATTTCACAATGCACCAGTAATTTTATTTCAAAACTTTCTGATTTTTTTTCAAGTCACTTAATTTTGACCCCCTTATTTTGGGGACGCAAAATATCGGTGGGGTTATATACTTTCGAAACTAATTACAGTATGAATAAAAAGACCAAAGGTGTAAATAGAAGTCTATCCCCTTTTCACTAACGCTATACCAAGGAGATTGTTTTTGCGTCTGAGGTGGAGCGCTAAACCTACCATCAGCTCCTTACTTTAACGCACATATCCCTGTGATACGCTGAGTTGATGAGGGCCGGTATCGAACTAGGAACCTTGTGGTTCCTAGTCGGACACTCTACCGACGGAGCTAAACCGGCCTAATCTATTATTATTATTTCACCCCATTCGAGTTTTTCACACCAGCAGTAGCTGGTGGTTCAATGAAGGCTGAGTGACAGCAAGTCTCCTCAGGTCTCCAGGACTCTTCTGAGTATTCCAGCCGATTTCAATAATGCAATAGTCTGGATGGTCTCGATCCTTCCTCTAATTTCCAATTCATCCAGACTCGTTTCCAAACTCCTGGAGATCGTCCCAAGGGCCCCAATTACAATTGGTACGTCATTCACCCTCATGTTCCACAGTTTTCTCAGTTCTCTGGTAAGGTCCAAGTATTTATCAATCTTTTGGCTCTCTTTCATTTTAACTCTGTGATCGGCCGGGACGGCAAAATCCACGAGATGACAAGTCTTCCTCTTCTTGTCAATCAAAACTAGGTCTGGTCTCCTAGCCAGGATTAGGTAATCCGTCTGTACCTCAAAGTCCCAGAGAAATTTGTGTGTCTTCTTCTTCTTCTTCTTCTTCTTCTTCTTCTTCTTCTTTTGAGTTTTCACATCAGCATTAGCTGATGGCCTTTCACTGGAGTCTGAGAGACAACAAGTCTCCTCAGGTCTCCAGGACTCTTCTGAGTATTCTGGCAGATTGCAGCAGTGCAGTGTTCTGAATGGTTTTAATCCTTCCTCTGATTTCCAAACTTTCCAGACCCTTTTCCAATCCTTTTGGGACTGTTCCAAGTGCACCAACTACAATTGGTATCACTTTCACTTTCATATTCCATAACTTTTTCAGTTCTCTGGCAAGGTCTAGATATTTGTCCATTTTTTCATTTTCCTTTAGCTTCACCCTGTGATCTGCTGGCACTGCAAAATCCACCAGTTGACAAGTTCTTTCTTTTTTGTTTATCAACACTAGGTCTGGTCTTCTTGCTGGGATAAGGTGATCCGTTTTTATTTCAAAGTCCCAGAGAATTTTATGCGTTTCGTTCTCAAGAACAGATTCTGGTTCATGCATATACAATTTTTTTGCATGGCCAAAATTTAATTTTTTGCATAATTCTCAGTGGATCACCTTCCCAACCCAGTCTTGTCTAGTTTTGTATTCTCGTTGTGCTAGTTTGCTACATTCGCAGAGTATATGGTTTACAGTCTCATCTCTATTACCACAAAGTCTACATTTACTATTTTGTTGGGTCTTATCAATTTTCGCTTTTATATAGTTTGTCCTTATGGCATTATTTTGTGCAGCAATTATTAATGATTCTGTTTCTCTTTTGAGGTTTCCTTTTCTTAACCATGTCCAAGTCTTTCCATGTGCAACCGCTTTGATTTGTCGTTTGAAGTGTCCATATAATTGTTTTTCTTCCCATTTTTATTTTCTAGTCTTTGTTGTTTTTCTGTTTGTCCATCTGTCACTTCTATTATTGTAGGCCGCCATAAGTAATTTGTCTTTGCTCTTTCTTGTGTAATCCTCAAGTTGTTGGATAGTGGTTTCTACGCAATCCTCTATGCTGGCAAGACCTCTCCCCCCTTCCTTTCTTGACACATATAATCTATCTCTGTCGTCTCTAGAGTGAAGAGCCTTGTGCATGGTCATTAACTTTCTCGTTCTTTGGTCAATCTGTCTGAGTTCTTCTTTTGTCCATTTTAAGAATGGTCCTGAGTATCTTATAATGGGGACAGCCCAGGTATTAATCCCTTTGATCAGATTTCTGCTGTTAAGTTTCGTTTCTAGAAGTTTTCTAGTTCTCCTGAGATATTCTTTTTTAACTTTTCCTTTCATTTCTGCTTGCATGATATTGTTTGCTTCTAAAATTCCTAAGTATTTGTAGCTTTCATTTTCATCAAGAGATGTTATTGTTTCCTGATTTGGCAGTTGTATTCCATTCATTAATTTTCTTTCACTCCGTATTATTACAAGCATAGCACATTTTTCGATTCCAAATTCCATCCCTATATCCTGGCTATATAATTATTATTATTATCATTATTATTATTATTATTATTATTATTATTATTATTATTAGTAGTAGTAGTAGTAGTTGTTGTTGTTAGTTTCTTGAATCTTTTACATATAGTATTGTCATTATCATTCATTTTTGACTAGATCCTTCTTTCACGTTGTTTCTCTTTCTTTTATCTCAAGGCTTTTGACGTAAGACAAGAAGATTCGGTTTGTGCCAAAACAGATACAAATTCCAAGAGTCTCGTTCTTTTTATTGGGGGGGGGGTAGCAGCATCCCTGTGTTCTTCTCCTACTGTTTCCCTTGATGAAATATTGTCCGACTTGACAGATGCTCTAGAAATGGCGGCTTTCTCCAAACACCCCCACCCACCTCTAGCACCAATAACACCTCGTGCCCCCCTACTACACCCCATTACGAAGACAATTCCCAAGTGGCAGAAAACAATGCCAATACGTATAAACGAAAATTGTTGGAATCCTTGTTTTGCTATTTCTTACAGTATGGCAAAAGAATGTGTTTTTCGAGAAATATGTTTTATTTTCTTCTAGAATATTCATGACGTCTTTTCTCTTTATCTTTTTAATTCTTTTGTTTGTTTTGTTTTGTTTTGTTTTACGGCATATCAACCTCAGTGGGTTATTTAATGCCGATAAAGTTTTGAAATAAATCAATTCTTAATGGATAATACAATTTTGTTTATCAACTCATGTTTTTCTATTTAACCCATAGATAGGACCCTAACAGATACTACCACTCCGGGCCAGACTGGACCAGGGAGCAATGGTGATGAAGGGGTGCTCCACATTCCCCAAACCTCCAAAACTGGAACCTCACCATCAGATAGAGTTTAATGTCATTCCCAGGACATGTACACCCTCAGTCACCGCCTTCTAGCACCCATATCATAAAAAGGGGTTGGAGCTTGCCGTAAGGGCAATAGAGTTGGGAAAATCATATAGGTGCTAGGGCTTGACGTGACCAGCCGATTGATCGGAGGGGCCTCTCCGACCGCCCGTCTAGCCCAAGATAGGGCCAAAGTGGAGAATTACAAGTCATGAACTGCTCATCCCCCCTGGGTTCTATCCTTAAGCATCACGGTTCGCCACCCACGGCCAACAGGTGGCCCCATTGTGGGAGTCTTACCCCTCTGCAGAGGTGCAGTCGGTGCATTCCAACGCCCCAGTCGACAGGGCGGTTTTTTTATTCTAAACTTTCTATTATTCATTATGTCTTATGTTTAAAAAAAATCTTTTCTCTGTTGAATTTTCTTTATATGTACTAGCAAAGTATACGCCCTCCGCCAGGCGTAAGTATTTAAGTTTTGAGATAATGAAATATATTAAATTAGAAAGACTAATAAAATTAAATAAGAACACATATAAAAAGATTACACTTATTTTAATTGTATATTTTATATTTCAATTGATTTTTATATGAAATTATTCATAGGATTGATTTTAATATTTTGGAGAATGAGATAATGATATTATAGATCAATAACACCAAGTAATTATTTATCAAACTCGGTTTTGTTAAAACCAATATGCAAACTAACCACATTATATATTATGTAAACCTTTATTTCTTAGTGGCGTATAAGACTCATTGCAGGATTGTCTATTCGTTTCTTTCTTTTTTCTTTCTTTCATTCTTTCTTTCTTTCTGATTTTTTTTTCATGTTTTCGTTCTTTCTTTCTTTCTTTCTTTATCTCTTTCTTTCTTCCTTTTATTTTCATCTATTTCTTTCTTTCTTTTTCTCTTTCTTTCCTTTCCCCTTCTTTTCTTTCTTCTCATCTTTTAATCTATTTCTTCTTTCTTTCTTTCTTTCTTTCTCTTCTTTTCTTTTTATCTGTTTCTTTCTTCTTTTTAGTCTGATCTTCTTTCTTTCCTCATTTCTTTCTTTCTTTCTTTCTTTCTTTCTTTTCTTTTCTTTCAATGATTTCTTTCTTTCTTTCTTTCCATGCTTCCTTCTTTCCATGTTTTCTTCCTTCCTTCCTATGCTTTCTTTCTTTCTTTCTTTCTTTCTTTCTTTCTTTCTTTCTTTCCGAGCTTTCTTTCGTTTTTTCTTTCTCCTCATGTTTTTGTCCCATACTTTCTTTGCTCCATTTTTCTATTTTCCTTTTCTTTCTTTCTTTCTTTCTTTCTTTCTTTCTTTTTTCTTTTTCTTTCTTTCTTTCTTTCTTTCTTTTTTTCTTTCTTTTTTTTCAGTGTTCGCGCATTTTTTCCTTTCTTTCTTTCCTCTCTAAATATTCTATTCTTTCTTTCTCTTTTATTCTTCCTCCATTTCCATTACTTCTTTATCGGCTGTTATAATAAAATAGACTGAACAAAATATAAAACATTTCACCAGTTCCTTTTCCCATTCTGAGTTACCGCCCTTTGTTTCCTTCAGCTACTCTCTTAACATTAAAGTTACAAATAGACGGAAGGTTCAAATGTTAAGTTTTCAAAACCAAAGGTCATGTGACGTGCTTCATTTTCACCTGTCTTTTCAATCACGGAAGTTAAAAACGATGGAAACATTCTTTAACGACCGGACGCCATTATGCAAAGAGATTTCATCACCTCCCGCCATCTTGGACAATATCTCTCCTAATATAATTCTTCTTCTTCAACATGGCGGACTACACTCCCATCGCTATAATCCACGCTCTTTATGTTCATCGAGAGATTTTGCTATGGAAACACACCCCTCCGTATACGAGAGGAAAGCACGTGGTGTAATTTTTAGTGTCATGGGAAATGGACTCGTCGCCCCGAGTTCAAATCCTGGACGTGGTAATTGCATTTCACTTAGCGCTAATACCCTTGAGAAAGGTATGAATCCTACTCTTCCTCAAGCAATGGGTAAATAGCAGGGCAGGCTGGGCTCTTTAACCATGGGTAGGTAACCAGTCTAGGAGAAGGAAAACTCTGAATTCAAACCTGTTAAACTC
Organism: Doryteuthis pealeii; assembly: GCA_023376005.1. Taxonomy (NCBI): domain Eukaryota; kingdom Metazoa; phylum Mollusca; class Cephalopoda; order Myopsida; family Loliginidae; genus Doryteuthis; species Doryteuthis pealeii. Next base: position 69,927,226 of record CM042167.1, read on the forward strand.
CGCTTAAGAAATTGACCTTGTGTCGCATCCTGCTCATGCGGGGGAGTTGGTAAATATATATACGAGAGGAAAGAACTCTGAGATCTCAATTTCATTAGACTTCGTTTTGACTCGTTCCAATTTGAGAGAACCGTTATCACACATTCTGTTCTTTTCTGTTTTCTGTTTCTGTGACGGCATTCACTCTGGGTTGGTAAAGCCGGCTCCATCCAACGAATTCCCCTGTGGTGAATTCATGGAAGGAGTCACAGGGGAATTTGAAATTCACAAGCGGTCCCCAAACCCCACATGCATATCCCGGTCAGGGGAAAGAGATACCCTTGTTTGCCGCAGATTTTCCACAGACGCAGTGATAAGTACGCCAAAAGCTATCAATTCCTGACAATGATAGAGATCTCCTTTGGATTTTCGCCAGAGACCCTTTGGTCGGGTTATGGCCCTTAATACCACTAGGTGTCAGACCTATCCACCTTGGGTAACCCAACTATGCACTTAAGATCCCGACGGCGTATATCTGACACTATCAAGTTTATACGGCCCTGTCCTGATGTGGAGGGTGTGAACTTTAGAAATAATGTGCTAGATGACCGTTGAACAAAGAGCTTTCTCCGCCCTTTTACAGATCTTGTTTTCGTTCCGTCGGGTGTCTAGCTACCCTCCTCACCAGAAAAAACTGTCGGTTTACCGGTTTAGTCGCCGATGATCCGATTATGAAACAGGTAGTACTGGGTTACATAGTAACAGTAGTACATTGAGCGACCTGACTCATAAATATGAATGTCTATAAACAAAATGAAATACTCACTGCATCATAATATCAAGTACGTGTGTGTAGGGAACTAGTCTGTGTGTGTGTATGCGTGTATATATATATATATAATTATATATATATATATATATATACACGCATACACACACACACTAGTTCCCTACACACACGTACGCACACACACACACACACACACACATACATATATATATATATATATGTGTGTGTGTGTGTGTGTTTGCATGTGTGTGTGTGTGTGTGTGTGTGTGTGCGTACGTGTGTGTAGGGAACTAGTGTGTGTGTGTGTATGCGTATATATATATATATATATATATATATATATATACACGCATACACACACACACTAGTTCCCTATGTGTGTGTGTGCGTACGTGTGTGTAGGGAACTAGTGTGTGTGTGTGTATGCGTGTATATATATAATATATATATATATATATATATATATATATATACGCATACACACACACACTAGTTCCCTAGTGTGTGTGTGTGTATGCGTGTATATATATATATATATATATATATATATATATACGCATACACACATACACTAGTTCCCTACACACACGTACGCACACACACGCACACACACACACACACACACACACATATATATATATATATATATATATATATACATATATATGAGTATTTGAATCTGTTTTCTCTCACAATATAAAACCTGGAAAATTCTCAAGAAAATCCATACTTTAGAATTTAAAAAAATAATAAAAGTCACCTTTGATCCAGATCCCATCTAATCCACCAAGTGGCCTCTGCCATATTCTGGGCATTGCCATTCAGCCCCACCCCACCCCTGACACTCGACTCCATTCTTGGCTTGATTATTTCCTTTCCCGACTCTGACAACCCGGCCTTAATCAGAATCCACTTTTTCCCTAGAAAGATTTCCCCTCGTGGGATTTATCACAACGAAGATCGGAAATCAGAAACATCTATAAACATTTCGAAAAATTTACAATAAAAAAAACCCCCCGGATAATCTTAGTTAATCTATAATTCTTAATCTTATGATTGATTCATGATTTTCATTCGATCAGATATTGATTGGTTCACGGATTTGGATCAATCAAATTTTGATTGATTATCATTCGATAAAAATTCACATAAAATACAGATTCGTAAAATACAGATTGCTTTTTAACTGATTCCAAACTTAACCAAATTTAATCCGTAATTTGAAACGCATACAACAAAAAACGTCGATTAAAACAATTGTGTGTATTTTTTGTAGCTTCATGGATAGGATCATTGGAAAGGAGGTTATGAGGTTTAACGTTCAATGTAAAAGTTGCGTTGGATCAGTAAAATACGTCCGTTTCTATGTATGGAGTTGAGTGAGGAAGAGCCTTTCTATGACTGGACATAGCAATCACGTGTCGCATACAGTGGTTTTGGATTTATCACAACAATTGTGTGTATTTTTGTAGCTTTATGGATAGGATTATTGGACAGGAGGTTATTAGATTTAACGTTCAATGTAATAGTTGTGTTGGATCAGTAAAATACGCCCGTTTCTATGTATGGTGTTAAGTGAGTGAATGAGAGAGAGAGTCTTTCTGTGACCAGACATAGCAATCACGTGTCGAACACAGAAGTTTTGGATCTATCACAACAATTGTGTGTATTTTTGTAGCTTCGTAGATGGGATTATTGGAGAGGAGGCTATGAGGTTTAACGTTCAATGTAATAGTTGTGTTGGATCAGTAAAATACGTCCGTTTCTACATGTGGAGTTAAGTGAGTAAGAGCCTTTCTGTGACTGGACATAGCAATCACGTGTCGAACACAGAAGTTTTGGATCTATCACAATTGTGTGCATTTTTGTAGCTTCAAGGATAGGATTATTGGGCAGGAAGTTATGAGGTTTAACGTTCAATGTAAAACGAAGTGAATTAAGTAGATAAGTTGTGTTTGATCAGTAAAATACGTCCGTTTCTACATATGGAGTTAAATGAGGCTTTCTGTGAGTGGACATAGCAATCATGTGTCGTTTTGAATTCATCGCAACGATTGTGTGTATTCTTTTGTGTGCATTTTTTGTAGCTTCGTGGATAGGATTATTGGACAGGAGACTGTGAGGTTTAGCGTTCAATGTCTACTTCCATAAAAACGAGGTCAGTTTAAGTAGATTGTTGTGATCAGTTAAATACGACTACTTCTATATATGGAGTTAAATGGTTGGTTGTTTTGATTAAAGATATTTTCTTTCTTTTCTTTCTTTTGCCATCTCTTACGTTCTTTCTTTCTTTCTTTCTTTCTGTGGTACCTTCTTTCTTTCTTTTTTTCTTTGTCTTTCAACTTTTTCCTTTAACTTTCTTTCTTTTTTTTCTTTCTTTCTTTCTTTCTGTGGTACCTTCTTTGTTTCTTTGTTTCTTTCTTTGGTACCTTCTTTCTTTCTTTTTTCTTTGTTTCTTTGTTTCTTTGTTTCTTTCAACTTTTTCCTTTAACTTTTTTCTTTCTTTTTTTTTCTTTCTTTCTTTCTTTATGTGGTACCTTCTTTCTTTCTTTTTTCTTTCTTTCTTTGTTTCTTTCAACTTTTTCCTTTAACTTTCTCTCTTTCTTTTTTTTCTTTGCAAACTTTTACTGTTCTTCTTTCTTTCTAAGCAGCATTCAACCCGAAATATTCGTCGTACGGTTTATAGTAAAAACACGTTCAGTCTAAAATATTGAGCAACTCAATTGAAGAAAATTCGAAGATAATAAAAAAATGAAAATGGAAATAAATAAAGAATATGTCCTATCTTTTATTCTAAATAACAATGCCACAAGAAAAATAAGATAAATAATATATTCAGAGAAATTAACTTGGAGTTTTTGAAACCTTATTCATTGCAATTGAAAAAAATGTCTAACTTGATTTGCAATAGGATAAAGATTTTTTTTTGTTCTTTTCTACGATGAGGGAAAAGTTCTTTCTTCGCTTCGTTATTAAATCAGTTTTATTGCGAAAAGATGTAAATTAGTACAGTGCAGTACAGATTTTAAAGGCATATCAAACTGTTTTTGGTTATTTTATGCACAGAGGTTAGGGAATCACATTCATTGTACGAAGACCGGCTGAAGAGTTTATATGCTGACAAATATACTCTCATGAAAAGGGAGCAAATGAAGCTCACTTTCTCTTCTATAAATACAAATGTACGTACTTTGTTTTGAATAAAATTTAGACTGATGATGTTCTTCGCGTAAAGAAGGACGAAATATTTCTCTCCTACTTCTACTTGTTTGAGTCATTATTTTTTGTCCACTTTTCCTTTTACCTTACCTTATAGTCTCCTTTGTAGACCGTATACGTCTTCTATCGCTGTTGTTGTACTTGGGTCCCATTGTTAAAAAAGGTCAGCAACATTATACATAGCGTTATCATAGGAAATGCTGAGCTTTTTTTTTTTAGAAAGAAAGAAAGAAAGAAAAGAGAAGAGAGAGAGAGAGAGAGAGAGAGAGAGAGAGAGAGAGAGAGAGAGAGAGATTAAATTTGCATGAAAGGAAGAAAGAAAGAACGTAAAAGAAAGATATTAACGTAGCAAAGAGAGAAAGAAAGAAAGAAAGAAAGAAAGAAAGAAAGAAAGAAAGATTGAAGTTGCAAAGAAAGAAAGAAAAGAAAGAAAGAAAAATTGAAGTTGCAAAGAAAGAAAGAAAGAAAGAATTGAAAAACACACACACACACACACACACATATATATATATATATATATATATATATATATATATATATATATATATGTGTGTGTGTGTGTGTGTGTGTGTGTGTGTGTATAAATGCCTGATGACTGATACGGAGCAAGAAACCAATGGTGGCAAAATTGTTCCAATGCAAATAAATATAAACAAAACATTTATTATTTATTCATTTATTTATTTATCTATTAACGCTCTATCACAGATATTGAGCACCCTTCTAATAACACTGTACGTTGGATTACTACCTCTTCTTCAAGTATAATAGTGCAAATATATATATATATATATATATATATATATATATATAATATATGAAATTTAA
>CM042167.1:69937041-69939541 GCA_023376005.1 Doryteuthis pealeii
AAAAACTTTTTTCTAGACTCAATTGTTTAGCATATTTTAAAACTCATTGTTCCTCTATAACCCATAGATGGGACACTAACAGATAGAGTGGACATTTTACGGCATGTCAATCCTTGTTGGGTTATTTTAATGCTGAATACATTTTGTTTGATTCATTCTTGATAGGTATTCAAAAACTTTTTTCTAGACTCAATTTTTTAGCATATTTTTAAACTCATTGTTCCTCTATAACCCATAGATGGGACACTACAGATAGAGTGGACATTTTACGGCATGTCAATCCTTGTGGGTTATTTTAATGCTGAATACATTTTGTTTGATTCATTCTTGATAGGTATTCAAAAACTTTTTTCTAGACTCAATTTTTTAGCATATTTTTAAACTCATTGTTCCTCTATAACCCATAGATGGAACACTTACAGATAGAGTGGACATGTGATTAATGGCGAATAAAGGGGTAACTCCACAATCCCCAGAGTTCCAAAATTGGAATTTCACCATCAGATAGCAAGAGTTTAACGTCATAACAGGCATACTAAGATTCCCAGCCACTGCCTTCTCCAATCCAGAGACATTTCGTGTAACAGATATACGGGCCCTTCTACACCTTATGGGTTCACAGAGACTCCACGTACCATTTACGTCTTTTTCTGTGTACCTGTTACACGATGGGTTTTCCACACAGTAAGTGGCAACATTCATTCTCCATTTCCTTTCCCTTTGAAAGTCCGTCGCAGACGACGATGCTGTCACTCCATGTCTTCAACTGTTGGAGACCCTCTAGTGGCTAGTTATGCGATCACACACATTGCCAGGTAAATTCCCATCTGCATTTGGTGGTTCATGACGACGAAGAAGTTGCCGCTCAATTGATATTGAGCCGCTCAGTTCCTGTGAGACACACGTCTCGCCAACCCTGTCCCTCTTTATTCTTCAAACCATATTTCCTTTTTTAGTAGTGGGGTTCCAATTCTGGGGCTCCGGGGTAAAATCCTCCTCCCCCCAATGGAGCTGTTTAGAAATATATTTCAGCATAATTTTAATCGGAAGTTTAAACAGTAAATTAGTAATCATTTCCAATGATTTGTCGTTCGAGACATTTTCTTCACATTTTTTTATTTTCTAGACGAATTTGGCCATTTCATCTGCCACCCTGTCGGCTGGGATTGTAGAATATACCAACTACCTCGGGGGGGGGTAAAATTAATCTAATAGAGCGACATGTTGGCTGAGGGTGGCTACCCATGATTCTAGTAGCTGGGCCGTCCATGACATGCAACACTCCACTTTGAGCCTTACTTAGACTAGACAGGCGGTTGGAAATGCCCCCTCCGATGATTCAGCTGGTCACGCCAAACCCTGGCACATATATCGTTGCCCCAACCCTATGGCTCTTATAGCAAACACCAACCCTTTTTATCATATATGTGCAAAGGGTGGTTGCGTAGGGTCTTATCTTCTTTGGTATGATGTTAAACTGCATCAAATGGTGATGCTCAAATTATGGAGGCCAGATATTCCAGGCTTGAAGGTGTGATGGTGCAATGGTGCATTTCTTCAGCGTCGTCTTAATATGGTGTTTGAAGCGCTTTTGGTGGCGTCTTGTCTTCTGCATGCTATCTGCGAATTCATCATTAAGTATTCTACGGGGAAGTCTGACTCCATTTAGTAGCCTGAAGATTTTCTATAAAGACTCTTTTCCTTAACACATTCATCTATCCTGTTTTGTATTGTTTCTACTAGAATTTTCTTAGACAATAAAGTCTGTTTGTTATAACTGTTTATCGAAATTTGTTTAATATATATGTTTGTACCATGTTTGAGGAGATGATAGACTGTTTTATTCCTTGAAATCCTAGGTAGAAAAAGAATGCCACTCCTGGCAGAGAATCCAGTTAGCAACTGGACAGTTGAAAAAGAACTTAAATGCTTAAATGCTTTTCTGGTCTCGTTTCTGATTGGTCCATTTTACCGAAAATGCCCGCTGCAGATTTTGGGAAAGTTCATAAATATAAGTGTGAATTTTGGGTATATCTTATACCTAGATTAGTCCAACAACATGATTGGTTGGTTTTACCGTCAGTTTCCGCGGCTTAAACTTATGTCTGATTTAGTTGTATCTAGGCCACGCAACTGGTTCTAAAAACATACAAAATGGCAGTGTGTGTGTGTGTGTGTGTGTGTGTGTGTGTGTGTGCATGTATAGACTAATCGATTGGCAGAAAGACGGATGATAGATATCCATGAATGTATTTATGATATGAATATATTCCATATAAATAACTAAACGTTCAGACTGCTTGCTGGTGGTCTTAGAATGCTAAAATACCATCTCCTTTTGTGGAATAGATTCAGTTCATATTAAGATAGATAGATATTAACAGACGGAAGTAGATAGATAGATAGAATACGGATGAAGTAGATAGATAGATAGATAAATAGATAGAGAGTAGAATGAAGTATATAGGTAGAGATAGATAGATAGAGAGAGGGTGGAATA
>CM042167.1:69942041-69944541 GCA_023376005.1 Doryteuthis pealeii
AAAATCTAGTATCAAATCGGAAAGAATGGTGTAAGACATGTTTCGCTAAATTAAAGAGCTTTGAAGGAAATAGACTGAAACATCGAGATCAGCTCCGTCTAACTTTAAAACAAAAACATCTGACTCCCGCTTTAGGAAATTCAATCTGTCAGTGTGGCTTCATAACTCGCAGCAAGGCTGGGCTGCTATCACACTCGAGGAAACACAAAATGTCTTCTTGATAGCATGCACAATATGGGAGGAAATAAATCACACACTGCTGGCCCTCATCTATCGTTCACGACAGGGGTGTCCACCATATATATATATATATCAGGGAGACCACGCCTACGCTTCAAAGATGTCTGCAAAAGAGACCTGAAGACATGCCACATCGACATAGACACGTGGGAGGCTTGTGCAGGAGACCGTGCAACCTGGCGCCTCTACGTCAAACAAGGAACAAAAAGAAGTGAAGAAGAGAGGAAAAAAGCTGCCACAGAAAAGAGAGCTAAAAGAAAGGAGAAACAGCAGCACCCCCAACACCTACAGAAAGCATCACCTTTTGTTTGCAGCCATTGCACCAGAGACTGCCATTCGAGGATCGGTCTGTTCAGCCACTCACGTAGCTGTAAGAGAGAGAGAGAGAGAGAGAGAGGAGAGAGACAAGAGAGAGAGAGAGAGAGAGAGAGAGAGAGAGAGAAAAAAAAAACTACACCATCGTCTAAAATAGACGGAAGGTTGCCAACCATACACACACACACACACACATATATAATATATATATATATATATATATATATATATAAATATATATATATATATATATATATATATATATATTAGCTCTTTGGGAAATTAAATAATGTGTACTTTACACTTACTTGAATAAATATGTTCGCCATTTCTTTGGTTTCTCTCTTTATAAACCGCGGAAACTTTGTGTATCACATGACTAATTCTCCCGCCAATAAAAATGGACGCTTTTATTCATAATGATATCTTACGTTTATAAGGAACTTACCTCATCTTTTTTTTTAATACCATTTCTTAACATATATGGCGAATATGATAAAAGGTAATAATAAGTACCTGGTAAAGATAAAATGAAAAATAAAAATAAAAAAACAAAAAAAAAACAGACAAAAACAAACAAGAAAAGAAAATTACATAGAAACAAAAATAAAAATAAAAACAAAAAAATAGAGATCGTAAACAGAATAAGATTATTGGATACAAACAATATACGGACCAAACATTCAGTGGAACGTAAAGATGTTCACTTCAATAAACGCCGAGCTAGATCTCCCCCACCCCACCCCCCACACACACATTTCCCGCCAAAATATAAAAATAAAATAAAAGATGAAAGTAGTCATACCTTTTTTATTGATTGTCATATAGAAATGGCTGCTAATCGTTGGTTTGTTTGCACGAAGATAGGTATGATCAACTCAGTTTTCGGTTTTACGTTGCCACAATGTAATAGTTAGCAAGAGACGTTCTTCTACAATCTTCACTGCTTGTCTATTAACGCGGGAACCTAGCTATCTTTTCGGAGAATCTACAGAAAGAACGAGTCTCTAATTGCTAGAAATGGTACATACTTGTATCAAATGCATATTGTATGTAATTTGGTCTTGTTTTTTTTTTATGGCGTCAAATCATCCCTTTTGCAGTTTTTCCTATCATTCTTTTGGGATGGTTTTTTTTATTTTATTTTTTTATTCGGACTTTTTGTCTTTGTTTGTTTCCGAGAACGTTTTTTTTTTGTTGTTGTTGTCGGTAGCCATTTTATTGCTAACACTTTTTTTTTCTTTTTTTTTTCTTACATTTCTTTCAATCACTCTTTGCGTATCAGCGCTTTTAACGTCCGAAACAAATTTCCCATTCCAAACATCCTTACACACACACACACACACACACACACACACACACACTATTATTATTATTATTATTATTATTATTATTATTATTATTATTATTATTATTATTATTTCACTCCTTTTGAGTTTTCACACCAGCATTAGCTGATGGTATTCCACTGGAGTCTGAGAGACAAGTCTACTAAGGTCTCCAGGACTCTTCTGAGAATTCTGGCCGATTGCAGCAATGCAGTAGTCTGGGTGGTCTCAATTCTTCCTCTGATTTCCAGATCCCCAGTCTTTTCCAATTTTTTTTTGACCGTTCCAAGTGCACCAACTGTTTCCCAATTTTTTTTTGGACCGTTCCAAGTGCACCAACTACAATTGGTATCACTTTCACTCATATTCCACAGCTTTTTCAATTCTCTGGCAAGGTCCAGGTATTTTTCCATCTTTTCGTTTTCCTTCAGCTTCACCCTGTGATCTGCTGGAACCGCAAAGTCCACCAGTTGACACTTTTTCTTTTCTTTTTGTTAATCAACACTATATCTAGTCTCCTGGCTGGGATGGGTGATCCGTCTTTATCTCAGTCCCAGATATCTTTATTCGTTTCATTCTCAAGAACAGATTCTGGTTTATGCATGTACCATGTTGTT
>CM042167.1:69949541-69952041 GCA_023376005.1 Doryteuthis pealeii
CAGAACGTACGTTTTAACAAATAAATTCAAGTACTGTCGGCGGGCCTGATAAAATGCCTTCGCGGGCCGGACCGTAGTTTTGTGACTGCTGGTCTATACCGTTCTCGTAAAAGGCTCACTGCGTAATTAATTCCTTTAATATTGTTATGTTGTTTTACACTATCCGAGACAAGTGTTGATGGTATGTTAGTAAAGGCTGAACCTTACCACTAATAACCCATAGGATTGGTTTAGCTCAGTCGATAGAGTGTTCGCAGAGGACTCACAAGGTTCCTGGTTCGATACTGTCTCTCGCCAACTCAGCATATGAGTAGTACAAGGATACGTGTGGTAAAGTCAGGAGCTGATGGTAGGAATTTGAAGCTCCACCTCAGATGCTAAAATAATCTTCTTTGTCTAGCGCTAGTGAAAAATGGATAGACTTCCTCGCTGTCTGGTTGATACCGACATTAGGCAGCCCCGCCGACTTTATTCATTTTTTTTTTTACTGGTATAGGACCGGTTTAGCTCAGTCGGTAGAGCACCCGCCTAGGAATCGACAAGTTCTTGGTTCGATTTCAGTCCCCGCCAACTCATCGCATGAGATCTGTGCGATAAAGCAGGGAGCTGACGGGAGGTGTGACGCTTCTCTTCAGCAAAAACGAACTCCCTGGTCTAGCGCTCGTGTCAGGCATGATAGAAGAAGGATATTATTGAATTTCTCCATATGCTACATATTAAAATATCCGAGCAGCGAAGGAATCAATTGCGTTTTCATCATAAAAGATTTATCAGCAATGCATTTTCATATTAAAAAATCATTAGCAATGCATTTTACTAATAAAAATAATTCGCAATGCATTTTACTAAGAAAAATATTAACAATGTATTTTGCTAATGAAAAAGCATTAGCAATGTATTTTCATAATGAAAATCGTTTGCAATTTACTTATAAAAATCATTGCCAATACGTTTTAATTATAAAAAATATTGGCTGTAAATTTTGATATTAAAAATCATTAGCAATGCATTTTACTAATGAAAATATTAACAATGCATTTTACTAATATATAAGCATTAGCAATATATGGTTATAATGAAAATCGTTTGCAATGCAATTTACAAATAAAAATCATTAGCAATGCGTCTTCATTATAAAAGAAATATTAGCAATACATTTTCATATAAAAAATCATTAGCAATGCATTTTACTTATAGAAAATCATTAGCAATGTATTTTACTTATAGAAAATCATTAGCAATGTATTTTCATAATGAAAATCGTTTGAAAGGCATTTTAGTGATAAAAATCATTAGAAATGCGTCTTCATTATAAAAGAAGTATTAGCAATACATTTTCATATAAAAAATCATTAGAAATGCATTTTACTTATAGAAAATCATTAGAAATCAGATTCAATACGCAACATTAGCATGCCTTTTCATAATAGAAAATCATTAGCAATGCATTTTACTATAGAAATCATTCGCAACACATTTTCATTATTTAAACAAAAATCCTTAGTAGTGCATTTTCTTTTTGGTAACTCTACGTCAAACAGTCTATCCGTCTACAGGGAATAGACAAGCCAACTTTTCCCAATTAAACTCTATCTTTCATCCAATAAGACTTTCCCCATAAAACATCGACACTATTGATCTCACCTTCTCCATTTAATTTCGGCGGGAAAAGAGAAATCGCGGAAAAGTTAGCCAAAAAGGATTATTCAGACGGGTATTATCTCGACTTCGATAACAACGTTCATAAAATGCATAAGCCTTTCTTAATTACGTCATCCCTTTGCCAATGCTACTCGACACCTCCCCTCACCCCGCGAAAATGTGACAAAACTTGAAATTTGCAGCCAAGACAAATTTTAGTATACCAAACGCATCCCGACATTATTCACAAGTCACAGTATCTGCAACATGATTGGTGCCTTTTTGGTCTTCAGTCGAAGACATCAGCCTTAGACAGATCAATAATGCGTTCTTTTTTCTTTCTTCTTTTTCTTTCTTCTTCTTTTTCTCCTCGCTTCGTTCTTTCTTTATTTCGTTTCTTCGTTCTATCCATTTTCCTTTTCAGCAACCTTTCTCCACCCACCCCCACCGTTCTCTGCTCTTATATATGCATTCATTAGCGTACGACCAGACACTTGAACTCACCTCTTGTAGACCAGCTAAACCTATTGGTTCAATAAACCCAAGCTTGGATCAAACTTAGTTGTGACTTGCATACGCAACATACGCAACTTACACACCTTACTTTTATCCAGTGTCAGCTAGGGCTGTAGAACATATCGACTGCACCTCTGCAGAGCGGTAAAATCCCCCTCCAATGGGGCCACCTATTGGCCGTTGATAGCAACGCGTGATGCTTATGGACGCAATCCTGGTGGCTTAGCAGTTCGTCACTGAAATAATGTTTGCCGCTCAAACCCTCTTTCATGGAGCCGCTAAATCTGGTGAGTATGGAGGATGTGGGTGTGTAGAAGTGGCTCAAAGAACAGTCAAAAGAATT
>CM042167.1:69957041-69974541 GCA_023376005.1 Doryteuthis pealeii
GCTCTGTGAAGTTCAACCAGCCTCGTCCAGGATTTGAACTCGTGTCAATTTTCTACGACGATAACCATTACACTTGGGGTATCTCTCTGGTACTGACAAAACCTTGCACAGAGAACATTTTTTGAAGATTCGTGAAGTCAGCATTTTAAAAAAATAATCTTCCTAAGCGCATGACGGAAGTGACTCCATGTATTGTTTTTTGTTGTTATTGTTTTTTTGTTTGTTTGTTTTTTTGTTGTTGTTTTTTTGTTTTTAGCTTTGAAGGAGCTATAATCTCCTTACTACTTTTTCTTGTTTTTTGTAGAATAGTTATTTATTTATTTATTTTTTTTGCTTCATACATTGATCACGTGGTCTTCGTTCCTATACAATTTTATTTCTATTATTTCTTTTTTTTTAAACATTACTTTCTTTTGCCAGTTTATCTATGTATGATTATACAACTACGTAATATTTACTCTTTCTAATTTGTTGTCCGCCCTGTCGGCTGGGGCGTTAGAATGCCCGACTGCACCTCTGCAGAGGGTAAAACTCCCCCAATGGGGCCACCTGTTGGCCGTGGGTGGCGACCCGTGATGCTTAAGAATAGAGCCCAGGTGGATGAGCAGTTCATGACTTGCAATACTCCACTTTGGCCCTATCTTGGGCTAGACGGGCGTCGGATCCGATCAATCGGCTGGTCACGTCAAGCCCTAGCACCTATATGATTGCCCCAACCCTATTGCCCTTATGGCAAGCCCTAATTCCTTTTTATCATATGGGTGCTAGAAGGCGGTGACTCAGGGTCTACATGTCCTGGGAATGACGTTAAACTCTATCTGATGTTGTTCCAGTTTTGGAGGTTTGGGGGATGTGGAGCACCCCTTCATCCCCATTCCTCCCTGGTCCACTCTGACCCGGAGTGGTAGTACCTGTTAGGGTCCCATCTATGGGTTAAATAGAAAAACATGAGTTGATAAACAAAATTGTATTATCCATTAAGAATTGATTTATTTCAAAACTTTATCGGCATTAAATAACCCACTGAGGTTAATATGCCGTAAAACAAAACAAAACAAAACATAATTTGTTGTGTATTGTGCCAAAATTCCATTGTGTACCAGAACGATATATGTCGCATAGAGCCAAGTTCGAGTTGTAATAGTAGTCGTCGTTAGTAGTAGTAATAGTCGTTAGTTCAGAAACAACATACTCAAGTCTTATAGTCACAAATGGTTGTTTATTCCTTTCAGGCTCGTGGGTTCTTTTTCAGAGAGAGGGAAAGATAGAGAGAAAGAGAGAGATGGTATGGTCAAATGATTCTATCTTCTAACATAGTATCATGTTTTGTACTTCTATCCCAAACCCATACGGGGAACCGGGGGCCATGTCTGAATCCCACCAGAGCCTATCCAAAAAAGGAAGATTTTTCTCCTCTTCCGTTTGTCGTCCCGGCGTCACATCCGTTTCCGGTCACAACCTGGAACTTCCATTTTTATTTTTAAATCTATTTCCTGGGTGATTCGCCGGTCAGCTACTGGCACTCTGTTGAGTGTTTACCCTTCTAAACTTTAACCTATGATCATTTTTCTTTTTCTTCTCTTTCTCCAGAAATCCGAATACCATTTTATCTTTTTATCCCGAATTCTCCGTAGACCATAACAACTACGTTACAGTTTGGTAGCACAGCTGTTATTATTATTAGTAGTAATAGTAGTAGTAGTAGCAGTAGTTGTTGTTGTTGTTGTTGTTGTTGTTGTTTTTCACACCAGCGTAAGCTGAGGGCCTTTCACTGGAGTCTGAGTGACAGGGGGTCTCCTCAGGTCTCTTCTGAATATTCTAGCTGATTTCAACAATGCTGTTGTCTGGATGGTTTCAATTCTTCTCTGAATTCCAATCCCTCTAGTCTCTTTTCTTAGGATGAAAAAAAAAAAGAGTGAGAAAGAGTTAAATCAAGATAATTATACTTTTTACATATTGAACTACTTCATATAGCTCTTAAGTAAACATATCAAATGTTGCAACGATTAAATTATTATACTTTGGTATATCCACAGGTCCTGCTAGTAAGCGCAGATATAAATTTCTAGGTAAAAAGAGCACAAGTAATTTTACCTTTTTGCAATGTTTATTCAACTGTAAGAATTTGGTTCCATTCCTGGTATGTTTGGTTGGCATCCAAATGCCATTAAAAAAAAAGGCATTAGGTGTATGAATGTTTACCATACAAGAATTTATGTCTCTCATCGAATCAGGCCCGGGGCTGATCTCCTCCAATCCGCCCTCGCTCCGTGCTGGGGGTCCGGCCATAAAACTCAAAGATTAACAGTTACAGTGCAATTTCAATAGAGAATGGCATTAAGTTTCTCATGACGGCGTTTTACGGGTAAATGGGGCTACGAGGAAGATGAAACTGAAACTGTCTATCCCGTGGGGACGGCGAAGAAAGCAGGGGGGGAACGATGAACGAGGTAAACAAAACTCTCGTCCACCTTGAAAGGTGTAAAGTCCACCGAGGAAAACATTAGTGTCGTAAAATTCGCTGGTTTTGTGGCTAAATTTAGACATCGGTTGCAAGTTTAAGTTAAGAACCTGATATTATTTATATATATATATATATATATATATATATATATATTAGGAAAAAACGCCCTCTGGGCAGTGTAAAAATTAGTTTTTGAACGACATTGCCTAAGTGGGTGGGAGTTATAAATTTAATGTCGAATAGTTTGTACCATAAGTAAAATCAACAAATTTATTAAATTGAAATAAAACAATTTTATATGGATGTAACGTTGTCCTTTTTTTTTCCGAGCACTAAAACGATATCTGTAACGTTGTCGAATATCTGGTCACAGTACCCAAAGCGTATATATTCACCGTACTAAAAATGTCTTCTGCACGTGGTGGTCATCTTGTTGATAAATATTACAATGCGAGAAATATGTAGTTACAACTGCTAGCCTTTATTTCTATAGGGTAGGCTCGTCTCGTGGGCTGTATCGGAGAGGAGGAAAGGCAGAGAGAAAGAGAGAGAGAGAACACTACTTGATTACTGTGACCCCATCCTAGGCACCAAAGGCCCGTCTGTTCCCCTAGGCATCCGAAAGCAAAAAGAGACCGATACCTTTCTTCGTTGTTCCACGCCACCGCGTGACATCCGGTTCCGGTCAACACCCGACTTCTGGTTGACACTCAATTCTCCATTCGGGGTCACGCTACGGTCAAACCATCGTTCATCCTGTTTTGGCTCATCACTATTTTTTAAACCTTTATCATCTCTTATTTCTTCTTCCTCCTTTTCTAATATAGTAGTTCTCGCTCACAAAAGTCAGGACCTTCATTATCTCGTTACATGGAAACTTAGTTCTGATAACTTCCAATACATATTAAAATAAAACAAGCTATATATAAATATGAGGAAAGAGAATAGGAATAAATCCGACAGAATGTAGTAGAGATATGAGGAACACAAGGACAAAACTCAGACAAACGTATGTAGGATATATTTCGCTAGAGCTTTGAGGTCGGCATCATCAGTCTGATGATGCCGAGCTCAAAGCTCTAGCGAAATATATCCAACACCCTTTTGTTCTGAGTTCTGTCCTTGTGTTCCTCTCTACTACTTATATAGATATAATACCGGGCATGTTTTTATTAAAAACTTGTTTTAAAAAACAGTGAGGACAGTCTAAGGTTGCATGCTCAAATTTTGAGTGTATTTAGCTCAGTCGGTAGAGCGTCCGGCTAGGAATCACAAGGTTCCTGGTTCGATACCGCCCTCACCAACCCAGCGTATCAGTAGCACAGGGATCTGTGCGGTAAAGTGAGGAGCTGATGGTAGGCGTGGTGCTCCACCTCAGACGCTAACATAATCTCCTTGGTCTAGTGCTAGTAAAAAGGGGATAGACTCTCTCGTTGTCTGGCTGATACCGATTTTAGGCCGCCCAAACAACTTTACTTAATGGTGATTTTAGGTACTGTGACGAAAGCAGTGACGTAGTTTTGGTACAGACAAATAAAGACCAAATCTCTATTATTAATAGATAAAAGAAAGATCCTACCTGTCAGTATTTATGTATGTATGTTTGTTTGGTACTCAAGGACTTGTGGGGACGTCTGTTAAAAGTGATCAGATGTACTAACGAAAAATACAGCTTTTCCCAGTCAAACCAACTGTAGCAAGATGGGGAATATCCTGAGTTTTGCGAGAACTACTATTTAAAAAAGAGAGGAAGAAGAAATAAGAGATAGTAAAGGTTGTTTTTTTTTAAAGTGATGTGCACAAAACGGTTGTCGTGAGTTTGACCGGGGCGTGACCCCCCGAATAGAGAATTGAAGGTCAACCGGAAGTTTCGGGTGTTGACCGGAACCGGAAGTCACGTGGTGACGTGGAACGACGAAGAAAAAATACGCCTCTTTTTACTTTCGGACGTGTAGGGTACGATCCGACCCTCTGGTCTCAGTTGTGGGATCACAGTAATTTAACAGTGTCCCTCTCTCTCTTTCTCTCTGCCTTTCCTCCTCTTCCGAACAGAGCCCACGAGACCAACCAGGAAATAAAAGCTAACCAGCTTGTGACGATATATTTCTCGCGTTGTACTTTTTTTTTTATCGACAAGATGACTGCCACGTGCCGAATACCTTTTAGTGTCGTGAATTTGGAGGCACGTTGACAAGACCCGCTACAAGACACATATATCGCTACCGCCGCGTTACACAACACGGCGTTCACGTGCACGTGCGCTAACGGGGCTCTGGTGAACAGCATGTGTTTAGTACCGGAGTATCGTAAATTGCAAATAGTCATTTTAATATGTCATTTATATTTGTTCAGTGATGAGGAAACCAGAAATGACATAGCCAAAGTTTTACAATAAACAGTATTTTGGGGAGAATATGTGCTTAATTGAAGTCATAGATAATTTTAAAAATTAATTAGTTGATAATTAATGAATTAGGCGAGCATATCTGTTCAAATGTAAAGCGTAGACAAATCGAGAAAAGGTCAATCTCTGTATATACTTTTCGGCCTATTATGCCTCATCAGCTGAGTTATAGACAGGAAACTGCTCTGTGTGTGATTCAAACCCTAACTGCCAATAGCTGGTTTTCCCAGATTTCTCGTTTGTTTTGAATTGAGATATACTTATAAACAGTATATTAAAACTTAAGTGCTTGTGCCCGGAGGGTGCATTTTTTTGTTTTTTTGCTAGTATATATAATGTATGGATATTCGTCTAAGTTATTTTATACAAATGCGAATATATTCAAATCCCTGAAGTTAGATGCATAAATGTGTTTGTAGATGTCAGTGTTTTTTATTTTTTTATTTTACTATTTTCTACCGTTTCTTTTGTTTATCCATTTTTCTTCTTTTGAGAATTTAATGCAATAATCCTTAATCTGCTAATCCCCCCTCTTAGAATGTCTGGCCCGGCAAATCAATTTCCATTTATTCCATTTCAAAATAATCTAAGAAATATTTTTGACATGCTTTTTTTTTTAAATCTTAGATCACAGCCTCGTTTTCATTAAACTTTTTCTTTCATCTTGTTTTTTTTTCTTTTTTTATTTGATTTTTTTTAATGGAATATTTGCTTTTTGGTTGTGACCAGATACTTGTCAAAAGTTTGACACACATATTGACAATAAAATCATTCAATCACATAAAATCAATTTTCATTAAATCTATATATTTGAAAGGAAGACTAATCTGATTATATATATATATAATTATATATATATATATATATATATATATATATATATATATATATATTGATTTTCATAAAATACATATTGATAGATAGATAGATAGATACACCGATATAATAAGGGAATTTAAGTAGAGGAATCATACTTTATCAAAAAACGTGATCAAATACGCCAATATATATATATATATATATATATATATATATATATATATATATATATATATATATATATATATGGGTTTTGTAATTTGCTTGAAGCATTGTGTATATATGGGTTTGTTGGTTGGTTTTGAAGGCTGTCACAATGCGAGTGTAAAGAAAAAAAGGAGGTAACTATGATGTTTTTTGTTAACGTGTCATTTTATTCTTTTAATATTTCGGGATGAAAAACGAATTTAGCAGCCGCTAAGACAACTTCAGTTCCAGTATTCTTCTGATGATGGGATTTTTCATCCCGAAATATTAAAAGAATAAAATGACAGGTTAACAAAAAACATCATAGTTACCTCCTTTTTTCTTTACACTCGCATTGTGACAGCCTTCAAAACCAACCAACAAACCAATATATATATATATATATATAATATATATATATATATATATATATATATATATATAGAGAGAGAGAGAGAGAGAGAGAGTAAGGGAGAGGGAGAGAGAGAAGAAGAGAGAAAAGAGGAGGAAACTTAAGGGTCCTTTCACCGCTTACTGAAATAAATCTAATATACATGGCACTCTCTTTTATCGAGACTTGACAAATAGACAAATAATAAGCAGTCTCACTGTTCCATTGACTGTGTGCTGGGGCGGGCGGGGAGTTAGATTATATAAATGATAGATTTCTGTATGAAATAAAGTTAATTTAAACATCTTTGCATATATACGTTTTATTCGAAGTTTATCAAATTCTTTAATTTTATACAACGGTCTGTGCACCGATGATAAAAATGTCAACCGGTCCGTAACTTCCAAAAAGTTTGAGAAACACTGCTATGGACAATTTTATCTGAGGTATATATATATATATATTTTAAGTATCAAGACTGAAGCTGTATTTACCAAAGCAGAAATAATCAATGAATCAAATATTAATTTTCTTCAAAATATGAGGTGTGTTCAAAATGTATTGAGATTGGTGCTTTATTTACCAAGATATAATTGAATAATGAATGAAACGTTAATTTTCTTCAAAATATGAGTTGTGTTTTAAATAAAGGTATTTAAATAAAGGTATCAAGATTAAAGACTTAAATGAACGATGAAGGAAAAGTTAATTTCCTTAAATGTCCGAACCGTGTTTGAAATGTTCAGAAATATTTTGGAAAAAATTGATTGTAATTTCTAGAAATTTCTTAGGAATTACATGAAAATTCTAGAAATTACAAGAAGAAATCTCGAAATTTCTATAAAATTTCCAGAAATTACGTTAAATTCTCTATAGAATTTTTTTTAGTAATTTCTATTGAAAATTTATCGTAATTTCTTGAAATCACTAGAAAATTTAATGTCATTTTCGAGAAATTTCTTGAAAAAATGATTATTCAAAACTTTCTAACAATTATTAAATGCTTCCCTAATATGATACAAATGCAGAATAGCGCACAAGAGATATCATAAGAATTGTAATAGAATTAGGTTACGGAATTTCTAGAAGTAGCCTAATCCTAACACTAACCCTAATCCTAAAACTACCCATAACCATTACGCTACCCCTAACATTAGCGACTCAAAGGTTTCGGATATTTCTGGGAAATGCTTTTTGTATGTAGTTTCGTCGAGGTGGCTAAAGTCAGTATCAGCTGGCGCTAGACTAAGGAGATTGTTTAGGCATCAGAGGTGGAGCGCCACACCTACCATCAGCTTCTCACTTTACCGCACGGATCCTTGTGCTACTCATACGCTGAGTTGGCGAGTGCCGGTATCGAACCCGGAACCTTGTGGTTCCTAGTCGGACGCTCTACCGACTGAGCTAAACCCTAATCTAATGATATTATCTCTTGCGTGCTATTCTGCATTTGTACCCCTTATAGTCTTGCCGAATTAATCTGAAATTGGTCTTAATTGGACATGTTTGGTACTGTTAGAAAGCTTCTTTTTTTTGTATATTAACATACTAAAACCCTCCCTCATAGGCTTTTTTTGGGGAAAAGAAGTTACAGGAATGTGAAGAGACTATTATATTGTCACGGCCAATAATCTCGGATATAAATTGTATTTATATTTTTCCCGGAATCTGAGATTCAGTTGTCCAGGGTCCAACTTCCTATAAAAGGGATGTCTTTACAGGTGGGAACACATTATCAGAATGAAGATAATGATTGGGAGAGGAAAGACGACAAACACGGGATTACGATGAGCAGAGTTTAATAATCGATAAAGAACAAAATTAACAAAAATTAGCATAGAAATATACACAGCGAAGTTCCTTTTTGTTTTTGTTTGTGAGAGGTATGAGCGATATTTTTCAACTGGTTAATAAATAAAAAATACTTATCTTTGGGTCATAAACATTCATTCGGATTCAATATCCAATTCGATGGTGGATGTGTCAGCGGGTTCAATTA
This sequence comes from Doryteuthis pealeii, assembly GCA_023376005.1. Taxonomy (NCBI): domain Eukaryota; kingdom Metazoa; phylum Mollusca; class Cephalopoda; order Myopsida; family Loliginidae; genus Doryteuthis; species Doryteuthis pealeii. The sequence goes on from CM042167.1 coordinate 69,965,305, forward strand.
ACGTCTTTTGTCTCTGCTTTTTATATTATATTATATTGTGTATTTTCCTAAGCTCGGGCGCCAGCTTGACTAGTAAGTCAGGACGCTTATTTTCTTTGTTTATATTTTTCGAAAAAGAAGGTTTTTTAAATTAGATTTTTAAGCTGCCGTGCCACGCGCTTGCTATTAATACTACTGTTGCTGTAATTAGATTCTTACGCTGCTGCTGCTTTTTCGCTTAACTAAAGTGTCGTTCACACCACAGTATTTTGAAGTTTTGCACGCTTTATTTCTATATATTGTTTTCTTTCACTTCACTATTTAGACATGCTGACCGCCAAAATTCTATTATCCAAGGTTATTGTCATATCTTTGCCAATTGTTGTATACCCTTTCTTTCCTTACTTCTATTTTTCTTCTGTTCATCTTTGGTATCTTACGTTCTTATTCCAATGTCTGGACCTAGTCTTGAGGACCCCGTGTCTGGTCTTCTAGGTCCGTCTTATTACCAATACATTCATCAACCACAAAACCATGTTATTTTCGTAAGCTTTTATTTACTTTACTAAACATTTCATGTAACTAAACATATCGCGTGTATGCAGGTGAGTCCCAGCTAAGCAGACATATCTTATCTGCCTGACGTCCAAGCCGAAACTGAAGACCCAACCAGGTCTCACGTGACTTCACGTATTTCGCGGGCTTTCTGTCATATTCCATGGAAAGTCCCGCCCGTGATATGAAAAGGGCCATCCCTTCTGAAATACAGGGGATTGACAATAATCTTATGCAACCGCATAGATTATGTAACACAATAACTTAGGAAGAAAAAAGCTATAGGATCTGAATCTATAAGCAACAAGGCGGCAATTACTTATGAACGTATATACCATCAAATTAACTTAAATTCTATTGAAAAAGTATCAAATATTTCATTAGCAGTAATTTTTTTCCCAAATGAGAAAAAAGGACGATTTGAATATATTAATCTACATAGACGTTGTAGTGGAGTTAACACCCCTACAAGATGGACTGGCCCATAGCTTTGTAAGATTTGTTTTGTTTTACGGCATATTGTACCGTTGTGGTATATTTTCACGGTACCAAAATGATATATGTCGCGTTGTCCCTTTTTTCCGAGCGCTACTACGATAACGGTAAGGTGGCGGCGGCGTATATATTGTATAGCGAGTCTCATCCACGTGCCTCCAAATTCACAGTGCTAAAATGGTGTTGATAGAAATTATAAAACGAGAAACATGTCGTCACAACTGCCAGGGTAGGTTCGTCTCGTGTGCTGTATCGGAGAGGAGGAAAGGCAGAGAGAAAGAGAGAGAGAAACTGTTAAACTACTGTGACCCCATGCTAGCCACTAGAGGCCCCATCCGTACTCTACGACGGCGGCAGGCAAAAAGAGGCCGATCCCTTTTTTCGTTGTTCCACGTCACCACGTGACTTCCGGTCAACACCCGACTTCCGCTTGCGGTCAACACCCGACTTCCGCTTGCCACTTAATTCTCAGTTCGGGGTCACGCTGCGGTCAAACCATCATTCATCCTGCGTTGGCTCATCACTATCCCTTAAACCTTTATCATCTCTTATTTCTTCCTCCTCCTTCCATTAGTAGTCCTTGTCAAATGAATCTTGCTACAATATCAACCTCAGTGGGTCATTTAATGCCGATTAAGTTTTGAAATAAATCAATTCTTAATGGATAATACAATTTTTTTATAAATACATTTTTCTATTTAACCCATAGATGGGACCCTAACAGGTACTACCACTCCGGACCAGAGTGGACCAGGGAGCAATGGTGATGAAGGGGTGCTCCACATTCCCCAAACCTCCAAAACTGGAACCTCACCATCAAATAGAGTTTAACGTCATTCCCAGGACATGTAGACGCGCAGCCACCGCCTTCTAGCACCCATATGATAAAAAGGGGGTTGGGGCTTGCCATAAGGGCAATAGGGTTGGGGCAATCATATAGGTGCTAGGGCTTTACGTGACCAGCCGATTGATTGGAGGGGGCCTCTCCGACCGCCCGTCTAGCCCAAGATAGGGCCAAAGTGGAGTATTGCATGTCATGAACTGCTCATCCACCTGGACTCTATCCTTAAGCATCACGGGTCGCCACTCACGGCCAACAGGTGGCCCCATTGGGAGAGTCTTACCCCTCTGCAGAGGTGCAGTCGGTGCTTTGTAAGAGTCGACGTAGCAGTGATAAAGTCGGGAAAAATATATTCGAAATCACTGTTTGACTACAGACATTTGACCCTCCTTATTTTTTTACGCCTGTCTTGTGAATTGTACTACTTCTTGTTTTATGTTATAAGTATCCGTTAGCACCGGATACAAGTGGTGAATAAAATATATATCAAGCACACTATTTCTCTGTGTATCTTTTAGCACCTCAACGATACAACAATGGAATAAGCTTTACAACGATACTAAATTTGTCTTGTTCGGAATGTGTTCCAGGTGAAATATTAATTCGGGCAGACTACTAGAATTATTTCAGAATTTGCTCTGTAAGTCTGTTAATCGTTTCTGTTTGACTTTCTGGCAAAAATATACTTAAACAATTGCTAGAATAAAAATTGATTTTAAAATATCATTAAATTCTATCAAAGAAATCAGTTTTTTTTTTCTTTCTTCAATTTCGTAGCGAATCATCAGGAACGATAACAATGCCACTGGGACGCCATTCAAAGAAAACAACGCGAGAGAATTCTTTAAGGATCTCTTTAAGATTAGATTTGAGCATTTGCTTACATTTTTTTCTTTTCTCTTTGGAAAAATGAAGAATTTACAGAAGCCGATGGCAGAAGAAAAAAAGACTTTCCATGAATATGCTAACAAGATTACGAAATGAAATTAGGAAAAAAAGTTTAAAAAAGACAAAAAACAAAAAAAACAAAAAACACGAAATTAAAAAGATAAAGAAAGAAAATCCAAGAAAGTCTATGGAATGGCCAATGGAATAATTTTCTTTCCGAAATAAAAAGATCAACAAAAGTTCCAAATAAGCACACTCACCATTTTCGAAAAATGTATCATTAACTTATTTTCCGAAAATATCTTGGAATTATTGGATAATGAACCATAGAGTTAGTAATTTACTAAGCTTAGCTTAGATGTGGCACAGGGCCAGGAGTATGGGGCGCCCAGTGAAAACCGAACTCATTAACAATGGTTTGCGAATCTAGCTTGCTAACCATTACACCACGCGAGGTGCTCAAATATAGCTATTTACTAAGCTTAGCTTAGATGGGATCCAAGGCCAGAAGTATGGGGCGCCCAATGAGAATTGAACTCACTAACAATGGTCTGCAAATCTAACTAGCTAACCATTACGCCACGCGAGTTGACCTAGTTATTTACTAAGCTTAGCTTAGATGTGGCACAGGGCCAGAAGTATGGGCGCCCAATGCGAATCGAACTCACTAACAGTAGTCTGCAAATCTAGCTTGCTAACCATTACACCACGTGAGATTATATAAAACACTAGATAAAACGCGACACTTGGGTCACCCATTGAGCTCTCGGTCGATAATTTGGATAAGTGAAAAGAGAGTTTGCAAAGTGAATTAATTTTTTTTTAATACGGCCGGAAGGTTTAAAAAAAACATGAAAATCATCTTGTCAGATTTCTAAGAAAGAGAACGTTTGACCTAATTTAAATTGAAATGGATCATGGAATTTTATTAAGCTACGGGCTCGTCGCTGCTGCTGAATCTTAACATAAAAATAAAGCGAGTAGTTAAATGTCCCTCTCACAATCACTCTCCCGTCTCTCTCTCTCTCTCTCTCTCTCTCTCTCTCTCTCCACCCACACAGAGAAACTAACATATATAACGAGGTGGTAATCAAGATATACACAGAGAGGGAGAAAGAGACAGGCAGAATCTAAAGTAAGAGGCAGGTAAGTTTTTGATTTAATTGCAAATTACGACTAATTAGAACCAATTAAAATGGAATTTTCTTTCAAACATAACTCAATCCTAAAAGCAAGGAATATTTTAGTATGAATTTTATGTCATTCAATGGTTGCAAGTATACTGTGAAAGGATCAGTGTTTAAGTAGTTAATCAGCAGAACTTTATGGCAGTTGATCGGCATCTAAGCTAAACAAAATTTCGGTATGACAATACCTCCCCCATTTTAAAACTTTTATTAAAAAAATCAAAATTGTAAATTGTAACTTATTCTAATTTTCTTCCATAAAAAGAATGCCTTACATATAAGAATGTTTCTATTCTATTTCTTAATTATAACAACAAAATAACTCACGTTAAAAAGAGCAGCTCTTCAAGAGAGAAAAACGACAAAAATACTCCATTACAATGGATACAGATTTTTAATTTATAAAATTAAAGACGTGCTAGAAGGCGATGACTGAAGGTCTTTAGTGTCCCGTGTATGACGTTTATCTAGTGGTGAAGTTCCAATTTTGGCACCAATCTGGGGAGTGTCGAGTACCCCTTCATCGCCATTACTCCTTGACCCACACTAACCCGGAGTGGTAGTATCTTTGGGTCCCATTTATCGAAGAAGAGGAGTTAACGAAAAATGTGTTTAAAAAAATTTGAATTAATTTTTTTTTCAGTAATCATCAAGAATGAATAAAACAATGTCTTCGGCATAAAATAACCCAACAAGGGTTGACATGCCATAAAATCCAACCAACCAACCTACCAATGTCTGAAGAAGAAACACTAGCCGCTGACTTGCCAGGTATGTCTGGTCTTCATATTTGAGCCCCGGGGTAGACTTGTAGAAACTCTTCTATTTCTACTATCTGAGCTGGGCCACCTGACCCAGGGTTGGCTGAGCAGTCCATGACATGCAACACTCCACTTTGGCCCTTACTTAGGCTAGATGGGCGGTTGAAGAGGCCCCCTCTGATCAATCAGCTGGTCACATCAAGCCCGAGCATCTATATGGATAAAACAATGTCTTCAGCATAATATATACCAACATGGGTTGACATGCTGTAAAATCCAACCAAGCAACCAACGAGTTGGTTTCGTTTGGTTTCTTTATTTAATGGCATATCAACCATCGTGGGTTATTTAATGCTAAAACCATCCTTGTATAAGAATAGTAGTGGTGCTATTTAACCCATAGCTGTGGACTATCGAATGAATAAAAGGGAAGTATGTATTTACCCAACCCCTCTGTTATGAGGGGGTTGAAACACTAGGTCAATTTTTAATGGGGTTACAACTGGTTTGAACTCAGAATTTTCCTTCTCCTACACCGGTTGTGACACCAGTCAGCCCTACTACTATTAATACTACTACTTCTACTACTACTACTTCTATTTACACACATACACATATACAGATACAGACCAGCACACGTACACACACACACACACACACACACACACACACACTTCAATGAATTTTCCTTCTCCTAGACCGGTTGACACACCAGTCAGCCCTACTACTATTAATACTACTATTACTACTACTACTACTACTGCTGTTACTCACATACATACACATACACATATAGAGATACAGACCAGCACACGTACACACACACACACACACACACACACACACACTTCAATGAGTTTTCCTTCTCCTAGACCGGTTGACACACCAGTCAGCCATACTACTATTACTACTACTATTACTATTACTACTACTGTTACTCACACACATACACATATACAAACACAGGCCAGCACATTTGTATACATAATCACACACACGCGCGTGCACACACACACACATACACACACACATACACACACACACACACACACACACACACACACACACACACTTCAATGAGTTTTCCTTCTCCTAGACCGGTTGACACACCAGTCAACCCTACTACTACTACTACTACTACTACTACTCACTCACTCACATAGACATCTAAAGACGCAGACCAGCACACATGTGCACACACCACACACACACACACACACACACACACACACACACACACTTCAATGAGAAATCTTCTCACTTGATAAATTTCATTCACTTGTTTGATTATCGGGTGATTTTCATTTGATTTTTTGTTTTGTTTCGTTTTGTAAATCATTTTTTTTTTCTTCTTCCGTTTCTTCGTTTTTCCATTATAACTTCAATCAAAACCTCCATTACCCCCAGCCCTCTTGCCTTTCTACTAAACACTTCTATCTCTCTTCTCCGTCTTTCTTTTTTTTTCTAGTGGGGGGGGGGGGTTCGAATTGAATCAAACAAACAAACAAACAAACAAAAAACAGTGTTAACCATTTACATTTCTAATACACACTTCAGACATTTAGAAATCAGTCTGTCGTCTAATCTTAAGACATTTTTTTAAGCTTCATCTCTTTTTTTTATTAACTTTTTTTTTTCTTCTTCTTTCTTTATTTTTTCTTTATTTATTTTTTAATGAATAATAACCCAAATTAGACAGACCTTTTTCCCACCCTTGTTTAAATTTTAGTGTTATCTCCCTTTATTTATTTATTTTTTTATTTTTTTTATTTATCTTTTTAATTTTCCCGAAGTGGGGACAGACTAACAGAAAATTGGTCGGAAATTGCAACTTGATGGAATTATCTTTTCCGAAATGAAAGAAATTCGAGAAACTAAGACAAAAAAAAAAGGTCAGTAAGACTTTACTGTCTTTTACTAAGCATACCTTAGGTTGGGCACAAGGCCTGAAGTATAGAGCACCCAGTGAGAATCAAATTGATTAGTAGTCGTTTACTAAGCTTAGCAAAGTATGGGACACTCAGTGAGAATTAAATTCGGTAATATTTATTATCAAAGCTTATTTTAGCACAATGGGACACTCAGTGAGAATCAAACTCAGTAGTGGTCATTTGCTAAGCTTATTTTAGTTCAAAGGGACACTCGGTGAGAATCAACATCAGTAATAGTTATTCTCAAAGCTTATTTTAGCACAATGGGACACTCAGTGAGAATCAAAGTAATAGTTATTATCTAAGCACAATGTGACACTCAGTGAGAATCAAACTCAGTAATAGTTATTCTCTAAGCTTATTTTAGCACAATGAGACACTCAGTGAGAATCAAACTCAGTGATAGTTATTCTCTAAGCTTATTTTAGCAGAATGTGACACTCAGTGAGAATCAGTAATAGTTAGGGACCGGTTTAGCTCAATCGGTAGAGTGTTTGGCTAGAAACCACAAGGTCCCTAGTTCGATATCGGTCCCCGCCATCTCAGCGTATGAGTAGCACAGGGGATCTGTGCAGTAAGTAAGGAGCTGATGGTAGGTGTGGCGATCCACCTCAGATGCTAAATAATCTCCTTGGTCTAGCGCTATTGAAAAGGGGATAGACTCCCTCGCTGTCTGGCTGATACCGACATTAGGCCGCCCCGACGACGAAGCTTATTTTAGCACAATGGGACTCTCAGTGAGAATCAAACTCAGTAATAGTTATTCTCTAAGATTATTTTAGTACAATGGGACACTCAGTGAGAATCAAACTCAGTAGTGGTCAATTGCTAAGCTTATTTTAGCACAATGGGACACCCAGTGAGAATCAAACTCAGTAATACTCATTTACTAAGCTTAGCTAAGCACAAGGTGTAAAGTATGCGACACCCTGTGCGAATCAAACTTACTAGTCATTTATTAAATTTAGCTTAGTTTGGTTAAAACTTAGAAGTATAGGACACTTAGTGTGCATCAAACTCAGTAGTAGTCATTTACTATGTTTAGTTTAGCACAAGGCTAGAAGTATGGGACACCTAGTGAGAATCAAACTCACTGCTCAGAATGAGTTGATCTTTGAGACTGGCTTAGTAATTATTGCTTCACAGCAAGATGCATCAAAGAAATAGCCTCTCTAAGTACTGACACAAAGTCGTAATGGGCACCCTGTGAGAACCGAACTCATTGCTCAGTGTGAGCTGACCTTTGGGGCTAGTTGGTTGGTTAGGTTCTACAATATGTCAACCCTTGTTGGATTATTTTATACCGAAGACGTTTTGAGAGAGAGAGAGAGAGACAGAGACAGACAGACAGACAGACAGACAGACAGACAGAGAGACAGAGAGACAGAGGGACAGACAGACAGACAGAGTGAATTAAATCAAGATTATTAAACTTTTTACACATTGAACTATTTTATAATAACTCTTAACTATACATATCAAACGTTGTAATAATTAAATTATCATACTGTGGTATATCCAGGGTTCCCTCTGATGAGTTTTTCACACCATCCGATGGTCTTTCGCCGGAGTCTGAGTGACCAGCTGATGGTCCTTTATCGGAGTCTGAAAGACAAGTCTCCTCAAGTCTCCAGGACTCTTCTGAGTATTCTTGCTGATCTAACAATGCTGTTATTTGGATGGCTTCAATTCTACCTCTAATTATTATTATTATTATTATTATTATTATTATTATTAGCAGGATCTGTGGATATACCACAGTATGATATTTTTGTAATAAAAGGTGTGCAAAGGTCCACCACTTAAACTTATAGACTCGGTATGGGCGTGTGGATTAAAGCCAGCCAATCACCAGATCGAATAAGTGGTGACGAACATTCATAAGAAATAATAATTCGGCAGATAGGCAACATCAGATAATCAGGAATTACCATTTTGCATTTCATCCTGGACGAATTTGACGGTCTCATTTTTAACCAGAGGTTGTTGCATGATGATAACGGTCGTACAATTAAGGACTATGAGTATTAATATATAGATTATTATTATTATTATTATTTACTCCTTTTGAGTTTTCACATCAGTGTTAGCTGATGGTCTTTCACTGGAGTCTGAGTGACAGCAAGTCTCCTCAGGTCTCCAGGACTCTTCTGAGTATTCTGGCAGATTGCAGCAGTGTTCTGAATGGTTTCAATCCTTCCTCTGATATCCAAACTTTCCAAGCCCTTTTCTAATCCTTTTGGGACTGTTCCAAGTGCACCAACTACAATTGGTATCACTTTCACTTTCATATTCCACAACTTTTTCAGTTCTCTGGCAAGGTCCAGATATTTGTCTATTTTTTCATTTTCCTTTAACTTCACCCTGTGATCTGCTGGCACTGCAAAATCCACCAGTTGACAAGTTCTTTCTTTTTTGTTTATCAACACTAGGTCTGGCCTTCTTGCTGGGATAAGGTGATCCGTTTTATTATTATTATTATTATTATTATTATTATTATTATTATTATCAACATGGTTAATGGCCAGAGGCTGATCGTCTGAATGGTTTTGATGAAAAGCAACTAAAATTCAGATGAAAGAAATACGAGTCAAAAAATG
>CM042167.1:69979541-70007041 GCA_023376005.1 Doryteuthis pealeii
TCTTGTTCTCATTCCGCTAACCATGACTGGGTACAAGTGTTAAGCTGTGTTAATCATTGTTCTATGTTACTGTCGCCATTGCTTTTTATATGTAATCTTATCTCTTGCGCGCTATTGTGCATTATTACCAAAAATAAATAAGGATAAAGTGTTCGCTTACTGGCGAGAGTGAAAAATCCTTCTTGAGCAAATCATCATCATCATCATCATCATCATCATCATGTCGCGCTATTAGCTCGAATATCCATGACAACCTCTCTCCATCCGTCCCTATCACTTCATTGTTCTTGAGAGGTCCTTTACGCAGCATCCAGTATCCGCACAGAGCTGGTCAATGTACGTCTTTGCTGGCCGGCTCACACTGGCGTACCCATGTGCTGGCTTTCACAACTGGACGTCACTTATGAGTTCGTCCTTGCTTCTCCAGTAGTGTCATTCAATCCATGGGAGTATACTGTTCTCATTCCGCTGACCGTGAATGGGCACAAGTGTTAAGCTGTGTTAATTATTATTCTATGTTACTGTCACCCTTGCTTTTTATATGTAGGTAAGTCCTCCTCCTCGGGGTGGCCCTAAAATCGGTATCAGCCAGATATCGAGGAGGTATATCCCTGTTCACTAGCGTTTAGACTGAGGAGATTGTTTTTTCTGTCTGAGGTGGAGCGCCACACCTACCATCAGCTCTACTTTATCGCACAGATCCCTATGCTACTCATACGCTGAGTTTGCGAGGGGGCGGTATCGACCAGGAACCTTGTGGTTCCTAGCCGGGCACTCTAACCGACTAAGCTAAACCGGCCTATATATTTATCTCTTGCGCGCTATTCTGCATTAGTACCAATAAAGATAATAACATAGCTGTTGTTAATTATTGTTCTATGTTACAGTCGCCATTGATTTTTATATTAATCTTATCTCTTTGCGCGCTATTGTGGATTAGTACCAAATAAAATAATAATAAAAATGTCCGCTTACTGGCGAGAGTGAAACTCCCTCTTGAGCAAATCTTTTAGCGAGAAAGAGTATTTAATGATTATTGATGAGCGTGGTCAGCAGCAGCAGCAGCAGCAACAACAACACAGCAGCACAGCAGCAACAGCAGCAGCATAATTCTCGAGTGATGTTGCTTGGCGAGGAGCACATGCGCGTAGCGAACTGTTTATTGGAAGTAACTTGTATTACCGTCAATCAGTATCAATTTGGCGATGCAATCTTTTCCTCTTTCTCCAAACCGCCCTCACGCCCCATTTGGCCCCGAGTCTTTAACAACAGCTCGCCCCCCCCGCTTAAATTTTTTTCTCGTGAGAACCCGCACACCACCACCACCACGACATCTGACCAACGGACCGGGTGATGTTTAACGGGCGCACTCCAGCGGTCTTTCAATTTGAAAACTGACGCATTGAAACCTGCAGCAACTTACTCGTCTGTCCACCTGCCCGCGCGCCCCTTTCGGCCTTCTTCGGAGAAGAGTGTCTGCGGGAGATGAAGGGGTCAAGTCGGAGTGACCTCTCGGCGTTAGACGAGGTTAAGAAAACTGAATTCCTTTTCTTTCGACTGACTGTTGCCTATCTTCTGTCAGAATTTTAATAAAGCTAAATGGCCAATATATACATCTACGAGGGTGAGTCAAAATGTAATCGCCATTTTGTTTAGAATAGGTATAATTACCAACACGGGAACATGTATCATTACATCAAAATGAAGCTGGTCTCTGTGGATCATTCTCTAACTTCTCCAAATAGGCACGTTTCTCTCAATACCAATATTTCACATAGATCACATACTCATGCCACGTGAGGAAACTGGACAATTTCCGCCTCAGATGCCTACGCCGCGCATTCTACGCATATGCTGACAGAATCAAAGTGCCCAACCAGATGTGCTGGAACGAGCAACAATGAACAGAATGCCCGACATCCTCTGCGAGAGGCGGCCTGTGTTTGGCTTGGTCAGCGTCGGAGGATGGACAAAGGCTGCATCCCCAAAGACCTACTGTATGGTGAATTAGTAGAAGGCACCCGACCGTTAGGGAGACCACGCCCCTGTGCTTTAAGATGTCTGGCAAGAGAACATGAAGACATACCACATCTAACACCAAACACATGGGAGGCTTGTTGCAGAAGACCGTGCGACCCTCGTCAAACAAGGAACGAAAAGGAGTGAAAAAGAGAGGGAAGAAGCCCGTCGCAGAAAAGAGTGCCAAAAGGAAGGAGAAACAACCAGCATCTCCAGCAAGCATCACCTATGTGTTTGCAATCATTGCACCAGAGATTGGCCATTCAATTGGTCTGTTCAGTTTTAAGAGTGAAAGAATTGAGCATGAAAACCTCCACTTCGAAAGGGATACACCTGTCATATTGGTGAGAACACGGAGGCTGGAAATGTCAAACATATGATTCGATTCTGTCTCTGCTTTTTAAGGCCGGATATGTGAATCATAGGAAATCACAATCAGGGAAAATTCATGCACACTCCAAGAACAAACAATGTGTCTTGTGCATCTGTAACAAAGTTGTAAGGCGGCTTTTGGTTTCAGGACATATAGAGGCGCATAAGCATCAAATTTTATCATCCGATGCCAGTGGGAAGGTCGTCCTTCCTGTGTCATATTTGCATTAAACTTTGTGGATCTGCAGTGGGGTTTATTGTGTCATTAGAGGGATCATGAGCGGAAAGGTTCTGGTGTGGAGTTATAGGATTGGCGAGGGATGGCAGTATCTGTAAAGATTATGCTATTGGCTGAGATATATATATATATATATATATATATTATATAAATATAATATATAATATATATATATATATATATATAATAACAGCAATATAAACGACTAAAAATCTTAGAACCACTGCATATTAGACACAAAAATCAAAAACTAAAAAAATAAACTTTGATAATAGCACCAATGTTCTAAAATGCCTTATAATTACATAACAAATTATAAAAATTTAATAATATTAAAAATGAAAAAAAACACATAATAATAACACTATAATAATAACAACAACAATAACCTATATAAATAGAAAATGGAAAAGCCCATTGTTGTACGCGTTTCAGAAATACCTTGAAAATGGCCCACAATAGGGCGGAAAGTACTTGGTCTATGACATATGGTAAATACATCAGCCAATTCGCCAGATATTACAAAATAATCCGGCAATACGAAAAAAACAAAGGACAAAACTTACAGACAGAAAATGGCTGCATTATTTGACAAATATATAATATATATATATATAATATATATATATATATATATATAATCCAAAAGTCCAGAGAAGAAATCTTCCTTACGACACAAGAGTTTTATTTAAAAACCTGTCGCAGTTTGAGAGCTCAATGTGTGCTTTAATGTTAGGTCAGGGCAAATATATAAGTAGAAATAACAAAAGACTTAGAGATTTTGCTTAATAGTCTATTTCAGGAGCTTAGACAAATTGTCTAACTCTCCCGACCATCAGATGCGAATGATGAATTCTTTAATTACTTTAAAGGCATTTGAAAACAGATTTTTTATTTTTATTTTTTTATTTTTGAAAATTTATAGTCCTGTGATATGAATTTCAATGAAGATCCTTGATGTTGCAAAAAAAAAAAAAAAAATATGTTGTAGTTTCACTTCCGCCACAAAACTCGGTCAGCAATTTCATATTAGGTTGAATAGGTGAATTCGTCTGGTGACGAATTTGGAATATGTCTTTCTTTTTTCCTAATCTGTCAAAAATAATGGATACATTAAGAGATACATTTTTGCTGACCGAGTTTTTTTGTGGTGGAAGTGAACTACAACATACATTTTTTTGCAACATCAGGATTTCATTTGGGAATTCATATCACAGGACTATAAAAAAATTTTAAAAAATTTTAAAATAGAAAATAAAATCTGTTTTCAAAATGCCTTTAAAGTAATAAACGAATTCATCAATTCGCATCTGACGAGTCTGGAGAGTTAGAACACTTGTCTAAGCTCTGAAGAAAGACCTGATAACGCTAAATCTCTAAGTCTTTTGTTATTTCTTTACTTATATATATATATATATATATATATATATATATATAATATATATATATACTTCCAAAGAGTTCTGGGTAGAATCCAAGCTGATATTAATATTTTACAGTAGAATATTACTATCCACATTTTACTTAAAGTCGGAAAAATTTTAAATAACGTCGGAGGGAAACAATATATAATGACCTCTCTCAACTCAAAATTCAATTGCAGTATCTCATTTGGCGAAAATGAAGAATTGCTGGTATATTCGTTAGATTCTTTTCATTCTTCTTCTCTTTTATCCTTTTGTTTCTTACCATTTTCAAGAGAAAAAATATCACTTGAGCGTAATTTTGCGGCACAAGCAGGCGACGCATCTCTTCGCAAAGTTGATTAATTAAAACCAGAATTGAACTTCTACATTTCTACCTGAAAGGGAGGAAATTAATGCTCTTTATTTGCCGTGCATAAATATGTATATATTGAATTGTTCTCCAAGCTGATTGGCTCGTTTGTAATTTGATTAGCCAATGAAAAGAAGGAACCGGTTAATTATACATATTTATAGCGACGGCAAATAAAAGAGCATTAATTTCCTCCTTTCGGTAGAAATGTAGAAGTTCAATTTGGTAAATTAATCAACTTTGGGGCGAAGAGATGCGTCCGCTGATCTTGTGCCGCAAAATTACCTCAAGTGATTTTTTCTCGTTTGAAAATGGTAGAAACAAAAAGGAATAAAAGAGGAAGAAAATGAAAGAATGCTACGAATATAACCGCAATTCTTCATTTTCGCAACTGAGATACTGTATTGAATTTGAGTTTGAGAGAGTCATTTTAGATATGTTTCCATCACGTTATTTAATTTTCCGCTTTAGTACAAATGTGGATAGTAATTCTACTGGTAAAAATATTATACTTCAGCTTGGATTTACCAGAACTTTAACTTTTGGAAGTATATATATTAATTATATAATATATATATATATAATTTATTATAGTAAGATACAAAGACTTAGAGATTTAGCGTTATAGTCTTTTCAGGGAGCTTAGACAAAGGTGTCTAACTCTCCAGACTCGTCAAGATGCGAATGATGATTCTTTATTACTTTAAGGCATTTTGAAAACAGATTTTTTAATTTTCCTATTTTAAAAATTTTAAAATTTTTTTATAGTCTGTGATATGAAATTCCCATAATTGAAAATCCTTGATGTTGCAAAAAAAATGTTATGTTGTAGTTTCACTTCACCACAAACTCGGTCAGCAAAAAATGTATCTCTTAATGGTATCCATTATTTTGACCGATTAGGAAAAAGAAAGAACATATTCCAAATTCGGTCACCAGACGAATTCACCTATTCAACAATATGAAATTCGGGCTGACCGAGTTTTTGTGGGCGGAAGTGAAACTACAACAATATTTTTTTTTTTTTTTTGCAAACTGCAAGGATTCTTGAAAAATTCATATCACAGGACTATAATTTTCAAAATAAAAAAAATAAAAAATAAAAATCTGTTTTCAAATGCCTTTAAAGTAATAAAGAATTCATCAATTCGCATCTTGATGAGTCGGGAGAGTTAGACAATTGTTAGCCCTTGGATGGGTTTTTGAAATAGACTATAAAGCAAATCTCTACAGTCTTTTGTTTTATTTTCTCTTACTTTATATATTTGGTCTCTGTGACTCTAACATTAAGAGCACACATTGAGCTCTCAAAACTGGCGACAGGTTTTTAAATAAAACTCTTGTTCGTAAGGAAGATTTCTTCTCTGGACTTTTGGATTATATATATATATATATAATTAATATATATATATATATAATATTGTCAATAATGCGAGCCATTTTCTGTCTGTAAGTTTTGTCCTTGTTTTTTCGTATTGCCGGAATTATTTTTGTAAATATCTGGCGAAAATTGCTGATGTATTCGCATATGTCTAGACCAGTACTTTCGGCGCGCTAATTGTGGGCCATTTTCAAGGTATTCTGAAAACACGTACAACAATGGGCTTTTTCCATTTTCTTAATTTATAAGGTTATTTTGTTGTTTTAAATTTTTAATTTTAATAAGTGTTATTTTTATTAATTAGTTGTTTTTTGTTATCATTTTAATAATTATTATACATTTTCATAATTTGTTATGTAATTATAGGCATTTTAGAAACATTGTGCTATATCAAAGTTTATATTTGTTTAGTTTTTGATTTTTTTGTGTCTAATATGCAGTGGTTCTAGATTTTTAGTCGTTGTTTATATGCTTGTGTAAATATGATATGTATATATAATATATATATATATAATAATAATATATTATATATATATAATATATATATATATATAATCTCAGCAATAGCATATCTTTACAGATCACTGCCATCCCTCGCAATCCTATACTCCACACCAGACTTTCCGCTCATGATCCCTCTAATGACACATAAACCCCACTGCAGATCCACAAAGTTTAATGCAATATGACACAGGAAGGACGACTTCCTACTGATCGGATGATAAAATGATTGCTTATGCGCCTCTATATGTCTGAAACCAAAAGCCGCTTTCAAACTTTGTTACACGATTGCACAAGAACACATTGTTTGTCTTGAGTGTGCATGAATTTTCCCTGATGTGATTTTCCTATGATTTCACATATCCGCCTTAAAAAGCAGAATCGGAATCATATGTTTTGCATTTCCAGCCCTCCGTGTTCTCACCAATATGACAGGTGTATCCCTTTCGAAAGTTGAGGTTTTCAATGCTCAAGTTCTTTTCACTCTAAAACTGAACAGACCAATTTTTTGAATGGCAATCTCTGGTGCAATCGAATTCGCAAACACATGGTGATGCTTGCCTGGGATGCTGTTTCTCTCCTTCCTTTTGGCACTCTTTTCTCTGCGACGGCTTCTTTCCTCTACTTTTTCACTCCTTTTCGTTCCTGTGTTGACGAGGTCGGGCACGGTCTTCTGGCAGCAAGCCTCCCATGTGTTGGTGTTGATGTGGTTGTCTTCTGTTCCCTTGCATGCATCTTTAAGCCAAGGCGTGGTCTCCCTACGCGGTCGGTGCCTTCTACTAAATTCACCATACAGTAAGGTCTTGGGGGATGCAGCCTTGTCCATCCTCTGACGTGAACCAGCCAACACAGGCTGCCTCTCGCAGAAGGATGTCGGCATTCTGTTCCTTGTTTGCTCGTTCCAGCACATCTGTGTTGGCACTTTGTGTCTGTCAGCATAATGCGTAGAATGCTGGCGTAGGCATCTGAGGCGGAAATTGTCCAGTTTCCGTCACGTGGCATGAGTATGTGATGCTATGTGAAATATTGGTATTGAGAGAAAAGCAGTGCCTATTTGTGAGAAGTAAGAGAATCATGATCCACAGGGGACCAGCTCATTTTGATGTATGATACATGTTCCCGTGTGGTAATTTACCTATTCTAAACAAAATGGCTATTACATTTTGGGACTCACCCTCGTAGATGTATAATATTGGCCATTTAGCTTTATAAAATTCTTGACAGATAGATAGGCAAAGTCAGTCGAAAGAAAGGAATTCAGTTTTCTAAAACCTCGTCTAACGGAGAGGTCAACTCCGACTTGACCCCTTCAATCTCCCGCAGACACTCTTCCTCCGAAGAGGCCGAAAGGCGTGGCAGGTGGAAGACGAGTAAGTGCTGCAAGGTTTATGGTCAGTTTTCAAATTGAAGACCAGCTTGGAGTGCGGGCCGTAAAACATCACCGTCGCGTTGGTCAGATGTCAGTGGTGGTGGTGGTGTGGGGTTCTCACGAGAAAAAAATGGGGGGGGCGAGCGTTGTTAAAGTTGGGGCCAAATCGGGCGGGTGGGGGTGGTTGGAAGAAAGAGATAAAGATGCCATCGCAAATTGATACTGATGAGGTATTACACGTTACTTCCACTAAACGGTTGTGAGCACACATGCAATCCCAGCAACATTCACTCGAGAGATGCTGCTGCTGTTGCTGCTGTTGCTGCTGTTGTTGTTGTTGGCTTGGGTGCTGCTGGCTGCTGACCACGCTGCATCAATAATCATTAATACCTTCTGCTAAAAGTATTTGCTCAAGAGGAGTTTTCACTCTCGCCAGTAAGCGGACATTTTATTATTATTTATTTTTTGGTACTAATTCCACAATAGCGCGCAAAGAGATAAGATTAGCATATAAAAATCAATGGCGACGGTAACATAGAACAATAGTTAACACAGCTTTATGTTATTATCTTTTATTGGTACTAATGCAGAATAGCGCGCAGAGATAAAATATATAGGGCGCGGTTTTAGCTTAGTCGGTAGAGGTGGCCCGGCTAGGAACGACAAGGTTCCTGTTCGAATACCGCCCGCTCGCAACCAGCGTATGAGTAGCATAGGGATCGTGCGCATAAAGTAAGGAGCTGAATGGTAGGTGTGGCGCTCACCTCAGAACAGAAAAACAATCTCCTCAGTCTAACGCTAGTGAACAGGGGATATACCTCTCGATATCTGGCTGATACCGATTTTAGGCCACCCCGAGGAGGAGGAACTTACCCTACATATAAAAAGAAGGGTGAACAGTAAACATAGAATAATAATTACACAGCTTAACACTTGTGCCCATTCACGTTTCAGCGGAATGAGAACAGTATACTCATGGATTGATGACACTACTGGAGAACAAGGACCAGAACTCATAAGTACGTCCAGTTGTGAAAGCCAGCACATGGGTACGCCAGTGTGAGCGGCCAGCAAAGACGTACATTGACCACTCTGTGCGGATACTGGAATGCGCGTAAAGGACCTTTCTCCAAGAACAATGAGTGGATAGTGGACGGATGGAGAGAGGTTGTCATGGATATTCGCAGCTTAATAGCGGGCCCCGGGACCAATGATGATGGATGATGATGATGATGATGATGATTTGCTCAAGAACGGATTTTTCACTCTCGCCAGTAAGCGAACACTTTATCCTTTTTTATTTTTGGTATAATGCAGCATAGCGCGCAAGAGATACATTCATATAAAAAGCAATGGCGACAGTAACATAGAAAATGATTACACAGCTTAACACTTGTACGCCAGTCATGGTTAGGGCGAATGAGAACAAGATACCGCCGTATTGAATAAAGGGTTGGGTTTAGAGTTCTGTTGAAGGCCCGATTACGCAGAAAGTTTGCCGGAGTTCAAAGAGAAGATTCATGAGTCCGATAAGAAATACGCAGAAGAAGACCGGAGGGCACATTGGGCGAAACGTTGTACAAGATAAACAATAAAGATGAAGACAATAATCCGGATAATACAAATAATACACATTATCATGTCTCATCTAAAAAAATCAGAGAAATAAAAAGCATTGAATTTCAAGAACATACCTGAAACTTTTGAGACGCTCGAATTATGTTTTAGGGCATGGTTTAGGGTTTAGTTTTAGTGTAAGGGTCCGTGTTAGGGCAGCGGGTTAGTATTTGCTAAAGTTATCTTCTCTTCCTCTCTGTTCTTATAGGGTGCNGGTCGGTTGTCAATTAGTCGTCGTAGTAGTGTATAGTCGGTTATCCAGAAACAACCATATCAAGTACGATATAGTCACAAATGTTGTTTATTCCTTCAGGCTCTTGGGTTCTTTTTCAGAGAGAGGAAAGAGAGAGAGAAAGAGAGAGATGTATGTTTCAAATGATTCTATCTCCTAACTAGGATACATGTTTTGTACTCTAGTCCCAAACCCATACGGGGAACCGGGGGCCACGTCTGAATCCCACCAGAGCCTATCCGAAAAAGGAAGATTTTTTCTCCTCTCCCGTTTTACTCGTCCCGGCGTCACATCCGTTTCCGGTCAAAATCCGGAACTTCCATTTATTTTTAAATCATTTCCGAGGTGATTCGCCGGTCAGCTACTGACACTCTGTTGAGTGTTTACCCTTTCTAAACTTTAACCTATGATCATTTTTCTTTTCTACTCTTCTCCAGAAATCCGAATACCATTTTATCTTTTTATCCCGAATTCTCCGTAGACCATAACAACTACGCTACAGTTGGTAGCACAGCTGTTTTTATTATTATTATTATTACTAGTAGTAGTAGTAGTAATAGTAGTAGTAGTAGTAATTGTGGTTGTTTTTCACACCAGCGTAAGCTGAGGACCTTTCACTGGTGTCTGAGTGACAGGGGGTCTCCTCGGGTCTCTTCTGAATATTCTAGCTGATTTCAACAATGCTGTTGTCTGGATGGTTTCAGTTCTTCTCTGATTTCCAGTCCCTCTAGTCTCTTTTCTTAGGATGAAAAAAAAAAAGAGTGAGAAAGAGTTAAATCAAGATCATTATACTTTTTACATATTGAACTACTTCGCAATAGCTCTTAAGTAAACATATCAAATGTTGCAACGATTAAAATTATTATACTTTGATATCCACAGGTCCTGCTAGTAAGCGCAGATATAAATTTTCTAGGTAAAAAGAGAGCACAAGTAAATTTTTACCTTTGCATGTTTATTCAATTGTAAGAATTGGTTCCATTCCTGGTATGTTTGGTTGGCATCCAAATGCCATTAAAAAAAAAAGCATTAGGTGTATGAATGTTTACCACACAAGAATTTATGTCTCTCATCGAATCAGGCCCGGGGCGATCTCCTCCAATCCGCCTCGCTCCGTGCTGGGGTCCGCCATAAAACTCAAGATTAACAGTTACAGTGCAATTTCAATAGAGAATGGCATTAAGTTCTCATGACGGCGTTTTACGGGTAAATGGGGCTACGAGGAAGATGAAACTGAAAACTGTCTATCCCGTGGGGACGGGGAAGAAGCAGGAGGACGTTGAACGAGGTAAAACAAAACCCTCGTCCACCTTGAAAGGTGTAAAGTCCACCGAGGAAAACATTAGTGGCGTAAAATTCGCTGTTTTGTGGCTAAATTTAGACATCGGTTGCAAGTTTAAGTTAAGAACCTAATATTTATATATATATATATATATATTAGGAAAAAACGCCCTCTGGGCAGTGTAAAAATTAATTTTTTTAACGACATTGCCTAAGTGGGTGGGAGTTATAAATTTAATGTCGAATAGTTTGTACTATAAGTAAAATCATCAAATTTATTAAATTGAAATAAAACAATTTTATATTGTTAGATGTGTACAGATTGAGATAGATAGATAAATAGATAGATAGATAGATATGTACAGACTGAGATAGATAGATATATAGATAGATAGATATGTACAGACTGAAATAGATAGATAGATAGATAGATAGATATGTACAGACTGAGATAGATAGATAGATAGATAGATAGATGTGTACAGATTGAGATAGATAGATAGATAGATAGATAGATAGATAGATAGATATGTACAGACTGAGATAGATAGATAGATAGATAGATACAGACTCAGATAGATAGATATGTACAGACTTAGATAGATAGATAGATAGATAGATATGTACAGACTCAGATAGATAGATATGAACATACTGATATAGATATGAACATAATCAGATAGATAAATATATGTATGTATGTATGTATGTATGTATGGAATTTTGTCGTTGTCCTTTTTTTCCGAGCACTAAAACGATATCTGTAACGTTGTCGAATATCTGGTCACAGTACCCAAAGCGTATATATTCACCGTACTAAAAATGTCTTCTGCACGTGGTGGTCATCTTGTTGATAAATATTACAATGCGAGAAATATGTAGTCACAACTGCTAGCCTTTATTTCTATAGGGTAGGCTCGTCTCGTGGGTTTTCGGAGAGGAGGAAAGGCAGAGAGAAAGAGAGAGAGAGAGAGAACACTACTTGATTACTGTGACCCCATCCTAGGCACCAAAGGCCCGTCTGTTCCCTAGGCATCCGAAAGCAAAAAGAGACGATACCTTTTCTTCGTTGTTCCACGTCACCACGTGACATCCGGTTCCGGTCAACACACAGAACTTCTGGTTGACACTCCATTCGGGTCTCGCTACGGTCAAACCATCGTTCATCCTGTTTTGTGCTAATCACTATTTTTTAAACCTTTATCATCTCTTATTTCTTCTTCTCCTTTTTCTAATAAGTAGTTCTCGCTCACAAAAGTCAGGACCTTCATTATCTCGTTACATGGAAACTTAGTTCTGATAACTTCCAATACATATTAAAATAAAACAAGCTATATATAAATATTGAGGAAGAGAATAGGAATAAATCGACAGAATGTGGTAGAGAATATGAGGAACACAATGACAAAACTCAGACAAACGTATGCAGGATATATTTCGCTAGAGCTTTGGCTCGCATCATCAGTCTGATGATGCCGAGCTCAAAGCTCTAGCGAAATATATCCTAACATTTTGTTCTGAGTTCTGTCCTTATGTTTCCTCATATCTCTACTACATATATAAATATATAATACCGGGCATGTTTTTATTAAAAACCTGTTTTAAAAAACAGTGAGGACAGTCTAAGTTTGCATGCTCAAATTTTGAGTGTATTTAGCTCAGTCGGTAGAGCGTCCGGCTAGGAATCACAAGGTTCCTGGTTCGATACCGGCCCTCACCAACCCAGCGTATCAGTAGCACAGGGATCTATGCGGTAAATTGAGGATCTGATGGTAGGTGTGGCGCTCCACCTCAGACGCTAATATAATCTCCTTGGTCTAGTGCTAGTAAAAAGGGGATAGACTCCCTCGTTGTCTGGCTGATACCAATTTTAGGCCGCCCCAACGAGTTTACTTGATGGTGATTTTAGGTACTGTGACGAAAGCAGTGGCGTAGTTTTGGTATAGACAAATAAAGACCAAATCCCTATTATTAATAGATAAAAGAAAGATTCTACCTGTCTGTATTTATTTATGTATGTTTGTTTGGTACTCAAGGACTTGTGTGGACGTCTGTTAAAAGTGATCAGATGTTACTAACGAAAAAATACAGCTTTTCCCAGTCAAACCAACTGTAGCAAGATGGGCAATATCCTGAGTTTTGCGAGAACTACTATTAAAAAAGAGAGGAAGGAAGAATAAGAGATAGTAAAGGTTGTTTTTTTTTAAGTGATGTGCACAAAACGGCTGTCGTGAGTTTGACCGGGGCGTGACCCCGAATAAGAATTGAATGTCAACCGGAAGTTTCGGGTGTTGACCGGAACCGGAAAGTCACGTGTGGACGTGGAACGACGAGGAAAATACCGGCCTCTTTTGCTTTTCGGCGCGTAGGGTACGATCCGACCCTCTGGTCCAGTTGTGGGATCACAGTAATTTAACAGTGTCCCCTCTCTCTTTCTCTCTGCCTTTCCTCCTCTTCCGAACAGAGCCACGAGACCAACCAGGAAATAAAAAGCTAACCAGCTTGTGACGATATATTTCTCGCGTTGTACTTTTTTTTAATCGACAAGATGACTGCCACGTGCCGAATACCTTTTAGTGTCGTGAATTTGAGGCACGTTGACAAGACCGCTAACAAGACACATATATCGCTACGCCACGTTACACAACACGGCGTTCAGTGGACGTGCGCTAACGGGGCTCTGATATGAACAGTATGTTTACTACTGGAGGATCGTAAATTGTAATAGTCATTTTAATATGTCATTTATATTTGTTCAGTGATGAGGAAACCAGAAATGACATAGCCAAAGTTTTACAATAAACAGAACGTTGGGGAGAATATGTGCTTAATTGAAGTCATAGCTAATTTTGAAAATTAATTAGTTGATAATTAATGAATTAGGCGAGCATATCTGTTTAAATTTAAAGCGTAAACAAATCGAGAAAAGGTCAATCTCTGTATATACTTTTCGGCATATTATGCCTCATCAGCAAAGTTATAGACACGAAACTGCTCTGTGTGTGATTCAAACCCTAACTGCCAATAGCTGGTTTTCCCAGATTTCTCGTTTGTTTTGAATTGAGATATACTTATAAACAGTATATTAAAACTGAAGTGCTTGTGCCCGGAGGGCGTATATTTCTATTTTTTTTTTTTGCTAGTATATATAATGTATGGATATTCGTCTAAGTTATTTTATACAAATGCGAATATATTCAAATCCCTGAAGTTAGATGCATAAATGTGTTTGTAGATGTCAGTGTTTTTTATTTTTTATTATTTTTTTTTTTTTACTATTTTCTACCGTTTCTTTTGTTTATCCATTTTTCTTCTTTTGAGAATTTAATGCAATAATCCTTAATCTGCTAATCCCCCCTCTTAGAATGTCTGGCCCGGCAAATCAATTCCATTATTCCATTTCAAAATAATCTAGAAATATTTTTGACATGCTTTTTTTTTTTAAATTTAGATCACAGCCTCGTTTTCATTAAACTTTTTCTTTCATCTTGTTTTTTTTTTCTTTTTTTATTTCATTTTTTTAAAATGGAATATTTTTGCTTTTTGGTGTGACCAGATACTTGTCAAAAGTTTGACACACATATTGACAATAAAATCATTCATCACATAAAATCAATTTTCATTAAATCTATATATTGAAAGAAGATAATCTGATTATATATATATATATATATTATATATATATATATAATATATATATATATTAATTTTCATTAAAATACATATTGATAGATAGATAGATAGATAGATAATATTACCGACATATAATAAGGGAATTTAAGTAGAGGAATCATACTTTATCAAAAACGTGATCAAATACGCATATTTATATATATATATATATATATATATATATATATATTATATATTTATATATGGGTTTGTGTATTTGCTTGAAGCATTGTGTATATATTGTTTGTTGGTTGGTTTTGAAGGCTGTCACAATGTGAGTGTAAAGAAAAAAAAGGAGGTAACCTATGATGTTTTTTGTTAACGTGTCATTTTATTCTTTTAATATTTCGGGATGAAAAACGAAAAATTTAGCAGCCGTTAAGACAACTTCATTTCCAGTATTCTTCTGATGATGGATTTTTCATCCCGAAATATTAAAAGAATAAAATGACAGGTTAACAAAAAAACATCATAGTTCCCTCCTTTTTTCTTTACACTCGCATTGTGACAGCCTTCAAAACCAACCAACAAACCAATATATATATTATATTATTATATATATTAATATATATCATATATAGAGAGAGAGAGAGGAGAGAGAGAGAGAGAGTAAGTGAGAGGGAGAGAGAGAGAAGAAGAGAAAAGAGTAGGAAACTTAAGGGTCCTTTCACCGCTTACTGAAATAAATCTAATATACATGGCACTCTCCTTTTAGTCGAGGACTTGCAAAATAGAAAAATAAGAAGCAGTCTCACTTGTTCCTATTGACTGTGTGCTGGTGGCAGGGAGTTTGATTATATCAACGATATATTTCTGTATGAAAATAAAGTTAATTTAAACATCTTTGCATATATACGTTTTATTCGAAGTTTATCAAATTCTTTAATTTTATACAACGGTCTGTGCACCGATGATAAAAATGTCAACCGGTCCGCAACTTCCAAAAAGTTTGAGAAACACTGCTATGGACAATTTTTATCTGAGTATATATATATATATTTTTTAAGTATCAAGACTGAAGCTGTATTTACCAAAGCAGAAATAATAATGAATCAAATATTACATTTTCTTCAAAATGAGGTGTGTTCAAATGTATTGAGATTGGATGCTTTATTTACCAAGATATAATCTGAATAATGAAGAAACGTTAATTTTCTTCAAATATCAGTTGTGTTTTAAATAAAGGTATTTAAATAAAAGGTATCAAGATTAAAGACTTAAATGAACGATGAAGGAAAAGTTAATTTCCTTAAATGTCGAACCGTGTTTGAAATGTTCAGAAATATTTGGAAAAATTGATTGTAATTTCTATGAAATTTCTTAGGAAAATTACATGAAAATTCTAGAAATTACAAGAAAAAATCTCGAAATTTCTATAAAATTTCCAGAAATTACGTTAAATTTTTTATTGAATTTTTACAGTAATTTCTATTGAAAATTTATCGTAATTTCTTGAAATCACTAGAAAATTTATTGTCATTTTCGTGAAATTTCTTGAAAAAATTATTATTCAAAAATTTCTAAAAATTATTAAATGCTTCCCTAATATGATACAAATGCAGAATAGCGCGCAAGAGATATCATTAGAATCGTATTTTACATATAAATAGCATTAGATTACGGAATTTCAAGAAGTAGCCTAACCCTAACTTAACTCTAATCCTAAAACTACCCATAACCATTACGGCTACCCCTAACATTAGCGACTCAAGGTTTCGGATATTTCTGAGGAAATGTAATGCTTTTTGTATGTAATTTGCGTCGAGGTGACTAAAGTCAGTATCAGCGGGCGCTAGACTAGGAGATTGTTTACGCATCAGAGGTGGAGCGCCACACCTACCATCAGCCTTCTCACTTTACCCCACAATCCTTGTGCTACTCATACGCTTGAGTTGGCGAGTGCGGTATCAGAACCGGAACCTGTCGGACACGCTCTACCGACTGAGCTAAACCCTAATCTAATGATATTATCTCTTGCGTGCTATTCTGCATTTGTACCCTTATAAGTAAGTAAAGTCGTCGAGGCGGCCTAATGTCGGTATCGGCCATGCAGCGAGGGAGTTTATCCCCTTTTCACTAGCGCTAGACCAAGGAGATAATTTTAGCGTTTGAGGTGGAGCGCCACACCTAACATCAGCTCCTTACTTTACCGCACAGAACCCCTGTGCTACTCATACGCTGAGTTGGCAAGGGGAGTATCGAACTAGGAACTGTTGGTTTCTAGCCAAGTCTTGGCCGAATTAATCTGAAAATTGGTTCTAATTGGACATGTTTGTGGGTACTGTTAGAAAATTCTTTTTTTTTTTGTAGAATTAACATACTAAACCCTCCCTCATAGGCTTTTTTTGGGGAAAAGAGTTACAGGATGTGAAAGACTATATATATGTCACGGCCAATAATCTCGGATACAGATTGTATTTATATTTTTCCCGGAATTGAGATTCAGTTGTCCAGTGTCAAAACTTCCTGTAAAAGGGATGTCTTTACAGGTGGGAACACATTATCAGAATGAAGATAATGATTTGTCAAGAGAAAGACGACAAACACGGATTACGATGAGAAGAGTTTAAATAATCGATAAAAAACAAAATGAACAAAAATTAACATAGAAATATACAGAGCGAAGTTCCTTTTTGTTTTTGTTTTTGTTTGTGTGAGGTGTGAGCGATATTTTTCAACTAGTTAATAAAAAAAAATACTTATCTTTGGGTCATAACATCCATTCAGATACAATATCCAATTCGATGGTGGATGTGTCTGCGGGTTCAATTAACGTCTTTTGTCTCTGCTTTTTATATTATATTGTGTATTTTCCTAAGCTCGGCGCCAGCAATGACTAGTAAGTCAGGACGCTTATTTTCTTTGTTTATATTTTTCGAAAAAGAGCGTTTTTTTTAAATTAGATTTTTAAGCTCAGTGCCACGCGCTTGCTATTAATACTACTGTTGCTGTAATTAGATTCTTACGCTGCTGCTGCTTTTTCGCTTAACTAAAGTGTCGTTCACACCACAGTATTTTGAAGTTTGCACGCTTTATTTCTATATATTGTTTTCTTTCACTTCACTATTTAGACATGCTGACCGCCAAAATTCTATTATCCAAGATTATTGTCATATCTTTGCCAATTGTTGTATACCCTTTCTTTCCTTACTTCTATTTTTCTTCTGTTCATCTTTGGTATCTTACGTTCTTATTCCAGCGTCTGGACCTAGTCTTGGGGACCCCATGTCTGGTCTTCTAGGTCAGTCTTATTACCAAGACATTCATCAACCACAAAACCATGTTATTTTCGTAAGCTTTTATTTACTTAACTAAACATTTCACGTAACTAAACATAGCGCGCATATGCAGGTGAGTCCCAGCTAAGCAGACATATCTTATCTGCCTGACGTCCAAGCCGAAACTGAAGACCCAGCCAGGTCCCACGTGACTTCACGTATTTCGCGGGCTTTCTGTCATATTCCATGGAAAGTCCCGCCCGTGATATGAAAAGGACCATCCCTTCTGAAATACAGGGGATTGACAATAATCCTATGCAACCGCATAGATTATGTAACACAATAACTTAGGAAGAAAAAAGCTATAGGATCTGAATTTATAAGCAACAAGGCGGCAATTACTTATGAACGTATATACCATCAAATTAACTTAAATTCTATTGAAAAAGTATCAAATATTTCATTAGCAGTAATTTTTTTCCCAAATGAGAAATAATGAAGGAAAGAAAGAAAAAAGAAAGAAAGAAGTGTATGGTGGAGCAGAAAGAAAGAAAGAAAGAAAGAAAGAATGAAAGAAAGAATAGAATGAATGAAGTATAATAATACTAGTGTAAAAAGTGGAGAATAGAGAAAGGAGATGTACGATACAAGAATACAAGAAAGATAGACAGAAAGAATTATATGATGGAGAAGAGAGAAAGGAAAGAAAGAAAGTATGAAAGGAAGGAATGAAGTATCATGAAACTAGGATAATATAAAGAATAGAGAACAAAGAAGTAGGCTTTCAAAAAGAAAGGAAAGAAAGAAGGAAAGAAAGAAAGAAGGAAGGAAGGAAGGAAGGAAAGGAAAGAAAGAAGGAAAGAAAGGAAAGAAAGAGGGAAAGGAAGGAAATAAAGAAGGAAAGAAAGAAAGAAAGAAAGAAAGAAAGAAGGAAGGAAGGAAGGAAGGAAAGGAAATAAAGAAGGAAAGAAAGGAAAGAAAGAAGGAAAGGAAGGAAAGAAAGAAGGAAAGGAAAGAAAAGAAAAGAAAAGAAAGAAAGAAATATGCCAGGTGGTACAAATCCAGATTCTTAACCGATAAAAACTAAATGTAGCATCTTTGTTATGCTCCCACCATTATGATTTGAATATATTAATCTACATAGATGTTGTAGTGGAGTTAACGTCCCTACAAGATGGACTGGCCCATAGCTTTGTAAGATTTGTTTTGTTTTGTTTTACGGCATATCAACCTCAGTGGGTCATTTAATGCCGATTAAGTTTTGAAATAAATCAATTCTTAATGGATAATACAATTCTTTTATAAATACATTTTTCTATTTAACCCATAGATGGGACCCTAACAGGTATTACCACTCCGGGTCAAACCTCCAAAACTGGAACCTCACCATCAGATAGAGTTTAACGTCATTCCCAGGACATGTAGACCTGCAGCCACCGCCTTCTAGCACCCATATGATAAAAAGGGGTTGGGGCTTGCCATAAGGGCAATAGGGTTGGGGCAATCATATAGGTGCTAAGGCTTGACGTGACCAGCCGATTGATTGGAGGGGGCCTCTCCGACCGCCCGTCTAGCCTAAGATAGGGCCAAAGTGGAGTATTGCATGTCATGAACTGCTCATCCACCTGGGCTCTATCCTTAAGCATCACGGGTCGCCACCCACGGCCAACAGGTGGCCCCATTGGGGGAGTCTTAGCCCTCTGCAGAGGTACAGTCGGTGCATTCTAACGCCCCAGCCGACAGCGCGGAGCTTTGTAAGAGTCGACGTAGCAGTGATAAAGTCGGGAAAATTATATTAGAAATCACTGTGTTTGACTACAGACATTTGACCCTCCTCATTCTTTTACGCTTGTCTTGTGAATTGTACTACTTCTTGTTTTATGTTATAAGTATCCGTTAGCACCGGATACAAGTGGTGAATAAAATATATATCAAGCACACTATTTCTGTGTGTATCTTTTAGCACCTCAACGATACAACAATGGAATAAGCTTTACAACGATACTAAATTTGTCTTGTTCGGAATGTGTTCCAGGTGAAATATTAATTCGGGCAGGCTACTAGAATTATTTCAGAATTTGCTCTGTAAGTCTGTTAATCGTTTCTGTTTGACTTTCTGGCAAAAATATACTTAAACAATTGCTAGAATAAAAATTGATTTTAAAATATCATTAAATTCTATCAAAGAAATCAGTTTTTTTTTCTTTCTTCAATTTCGTAGCGAATCATCAGGAACGATAACAATGCCACTGGGACGCCATTCAAAGAAAACAACGCGAGAGAATTCTTTAAGGATCTCTTTAAGATTAGATTTGAGCATTTGCTTACATTTTTTTCTTTTCTCTTTGGAAAAATGAAGAATTTACAGAAGCCGATGGCAGAAGAAAAAAAGACTTTCCATGAATATGCTAACAAGATTACGAATGAAATTAGGAAAAAAAAAGTTTTAAAAAGACAAAAAGAAAACAAAAAAAAAAAAACACGAAATTAAAAAGATAAAGAAAGAAAATCCAAGAAAGTCTATGGAATGGCCAATGGAAGAATTTTCTTTCCGAAATAAAAAGATCAGCAAAAGTTCCAAATAAGCACACTCACCATTTTCGAAAAATGTATCATTAACTTATTTTCCGAAAATATATTGGAATTATTGGATAATGAACTCTAGAGTTAGTAATTTACTAAGCTTAGCTTAGATGTGGCACAGGGCCAGGAGTATGGGGCGCCCAGTGAAAACCGAACTCATTAACAATGGTTTGCGAATCTAGCTTGCTAACCATTACACCACGCGAGGTGCTCAAATATAGTTATTTACTAAGCTTAGCTTAGATGTGGCACA
Organism: Doryteuthis pealeii; assembly: GCA_023376005.1. Classification (NCBI taxonomy): domain Eukaryota; kingdom Metazoa; phylum Mollusca; class Cephalopoda; order Myopsida; family Loliginidae; genus Doryteuthis; species Doryteuthis pealeii. Next base: position 70,000,054 of record CM042167.1, read on the forward strand.
AGGCCAGAAGTATGGGGCGCCCAGTGAAAACCGAACTCATTAACAATGGTTTGCGAATCTAGCTTGCTAACCATTACATCACGCGAGGTGCTCAAAATAGGTATTTACTAAGCTTAGCTTAGATGTGGCACAGCTAGAAGTATGGGGCACCAGTGAAAACCGAACTCATTAACAAATGGTTTGCGAATCTAGCTTGCTAACCATTACACCGCGCGAGGTACTCAAATATAGCTAGTTACTAAGCTTAGCTTAGATGGTGTCCAAGGCCAGAAGTATGGGGCGCCCAATGAGAATTGAACTCACTAACAATGGTCTGCAAATCTAACTAGCTAACCATTACGCCACGCGAGGTGACCTAGTTATTTACTAAGCTTAGCTTAGATGTGGCACAGGGCCAGAAGTATGGGCGCCCAATGCGAATCGAACTCACTAACAGTAGTCTGCAAATCTAGCTTGCTAACCATTACACCACGTGAGATTATATAAAACACTAGATAAAACGCGACACGTTGGGTCACCCATTGAGCTCTCGGTCGATAATTGGGATAAGTGAAAAGAGAGTTTGCAAAGTGAATTAAATTTTTTTTTAATACAGCCAGAAGGTTTTAAAAAAACCATGAAAATCATCTTGTCAGATTTCTAAGAAAGAGAACGTTTGACCTAATTTAGATTGAAATGGATCATGGAATTTTATTAAGCTACGGGCTCGTCGCTGCTGCTGAATCTTAACATGCAAATAAAGTGAGCAATTAAATGTCCCTCTCACAATCACTCTCCCGTCTCTCTCTGTCTCTCTGTCTCTCTGTCTGTCTGTCTGTCTGTCTGTCTGTCTGTCTCTCTCTCTCTCTCTCTCTCTCTCCACCCACACAGAGAAACTAACATATATAACGAGGTGGTAATCAAGATATACACAGAGAGGGAGAAAGTGACAGGCAGAATCTAAAGTTAGAGACAGGTGAGTTTTTGATTTAATTGCAAATTACGATTAATTAGAACCAATTAAAATGGGATTTTCTTTCAAACATAACTCAATCCTAAAAGCAAGGAATATTTTAGTATGAATTTTATGTCATTCAATGGTTGCAAGTATACTGTGAAAGTATCAGTGTTTAAGTAGTTAATCAGCAGAACATCATGGCAGTTGATCGGCATCTAAGCTAAACAAAATTTCGGTATGACAACACCTCCCCCATTTTTAAACTTTTATTAAAAAAATCAAAATTGTAACTTACTCTAATTTCTTCCATAAAAAGAATGCCTTACATATAAGAATGTTTCTATTAATTTCTTAATTATAACAACAAAATAACTCACGTTAAAAAGAGCAGCTCTTTAAGAGAGAAAAACGACAAAAATACTCCATTACAATGGATACAGATTTTTAATTTATAAAATTAAAGACGTGCTAGAAGGATATGACTGAGGGTCTTTAGTGTCCCGTGTATGACGTTCATCTAGTGGTGACGTTCCGATTTTGGCACCAATCTGGGGAGTATCGAGTACCCCTTCATCGCCATTACTCCTCGACCCACTCTGACCCGGAGTGGTAATGTGTTTGGGTCCCATTTAACGAAGAAGAGGAGTTAACGAAAAATGTGTTTAAAAAAATTGAATTAATTTTTTTTTCAGTAACCATCAAGAATGAATAACACTAAATGTCTTTGGCATAAAATAACCCAACAAGGGTTGACATGCCATAAAATCCAACCAACCAACCTACCAATGTCTGAAGAAGAAACACTAGCCGCTGACTTGACAGGTATGTCTGGTCTTCATATCTGAGCCCCGGGGTAGACTTGTAGAAACTCTTCTATTTCTACTATCTGAGCTGGGCCACCTGACCCAGGGTGGCTGAGCAGTCCATGACATGCAACACTCCACTTTGGCCCTTACTTAGGCTAGATGGGCGGTTGAAGAGGCCCCCTCTGATCAATCAGCTGGTCACATCAAGCCCGAGCATCTATATGAATAAAACAATGTCTTCAGCATAATATATACCAACATGGGTTGACATGCTGTAAAATCCAACCAAGCAACCAACGAGTTGGTTTCGTTTGGTTTCTTTATTTAATGGCATATCAACCATCGTGGGTTATTTAATGCTAAAACCATCCTTGTATAAGAATAGTAGTGGTGCTATTTAACCCATAGCTGTGGACTATCGAATGAATAAAAGGGAAGTATGTATTTACCCAACCCCTTTGTTATGAGGGGGTTGAAACACTAGGTCAATTTTTAATGGGGTTACAACTGGTTTGAACTCAGAATTTTCCTTCTCCTAGACCGGTTGACACACCAGTCAGTCCCACTACTATTAATACTACTACTTCTACTACTACTACTTCTATTTACACACATACACATATACAGATACAGACCAGCACACGTACACACACACACACACTTCAATGAATTTTCCTTCTCCTAGACCGGTTGACACACCAGTCAGCCCTACTACTATTAATACTACTATTACTACTACTACTACTACTGCTGTTACTCACATACATACACATACACATATAGAGATACAGACCAGCACACGTACACACACACACACACACCACACACTTCAATGAGTTTTCTTCTCCTAGACCGGTTGACACACCAGTCAGCCATACTACTATTACTACTACTATTACTATTACTACTACTGTTACTCACACACATACACATATACAAACACAGGCCAGCACATTTGTATACATAATCACACACACGCGCGTGCACACACACACACACACACACACACATACACACACACACACACACACTTCAATGAGTTTTCCTTCTCCTAGACCGGTTGACACACCAGTCAACCCTACTACTAATACTACTACTACTACTACTCACTCACTCACATAGACATCTAAAGACGCAGAACAGCACACGTGTGCACACACACACACCACACACACACACACACACACACTTCAATGAGAAATCTTCTCACTTGATAAATTTCATTCACTTGTTTGATTATCGGGTGATTTTCATTTGATTTTTTTTTTGTTTCGTTTTGTAAATCTTTTTTTTTTTCTTCTTCCGTTTCTTCGTTTTTCCATTATAACTTCAATCAAAACCTCCATTACCCCCAGCCCTCTTGCCTTTCTACTAAACACTTCTATCTCTCTTCTCGTCTTTCTTTTTTTTTTTTTCTAGTGGGGGGGATTCGAATTGAATCAAACAAACAAACAAACAAACAAAAAACAGTGTTAACCATTTACATTTCTAATACACACTTCAGACATTTAGAAATCAGTCTGTCGTCTAATCTTAAGACATTTTTTTAAGCTTCATCTCTTTTTTTTATTAACTTTTTTTTTCTTTATTTTTTAATGAATAATAACCCAAATTAGACAGACCTTTTTCCCACCCTTGTTTAAATTTTAGTGTTATCTCCCTTTATTTATTTATTTTTTTATTTTTTTTATTTATCTTTTTAATTTTCCCGAAGTGGGGACAGACTAAGAGAAAATTGGTCGGAAATTGCAACTTGATGGAATTATCTTTTCCGAAATGAAAGAAATTCGAGAAACTAAGACAAAAAAAAAGGTCAGTAAGACTTTACTGTCTTTTACTAAGCATACCTTAGGTTGGGCACAAGGCCTGAAGTATAGAGCACCCAGTGAGAATCAAATTGATTAGTAGTCGTTTACTAAGCTTAGCAAAGTATGGGACACTCAGTGAGAATTAAATTCGGTAATATTTATTATCAAAGCTTATTTTAGCACAATGGGACACTCAGTGAGAATCAAACTCAGTAGTGATCATTTGCTAAGCTTATTTTAGTTCAAAGGGACACTCGGTGAGAATCAACATCAGTAATAGTTATTCTCAAAGCTTATTTTAGCACAATGGGACACTCAGTGAGAATCAAACTCAGTAATAGTTATTATCTAAGCACAATGTGACACTCAGTGAGAATCAAACTCAGTAATAGTTATTCTCTAAGCTTATTTTAGCACAATGAGACACTCAGTGAGAATCAAACTCAGTGATAGTTATTCTCTAAGCTTATTTTAGCAGAATGTGACACTCAGTGAGAATCAAACTCAGTAATAGTTAGGGACCGGTTTAGCTCAATCGGTAGAGTGTTTGGCTAGAAACCACAAGGTTCCTAGTTCGATATCGATCCCCGCCATCTCAGCGTATGAGTAGCACAGGGGATCTGTGCAGTAAAGTAAGGAGCTGATGGTAGGTGTGGCGATCCACCTCAGATGCTAAAATAATCTCCTTGGTCTAGCGCTATTGAAAAGGGGATAGACTCCCTCGCTGTCTGGCTGATACCGACATTAGGCCGCCCCGACGACGAAGCTTATTTTAGCACAATGGGACTCTCAGTGAGAATCAAACTCAGTAATAGTTATTCTCTAAGATTATTTTAGTACAATGGGACACTCAGTGAGAATCAAACTCAGTAGTGGTCATTTGCTAAGCTTATTTTAGCACAATGGGACACCCAGTGAGAATCAAACTCAGTAATACTCATTTACTAAGCTTAGCTAAGCACAAGGTGTAAAGTATGCGACACCCTGTGCGAATCAAACTTACTAGTCATTTATTAGATTTAGCTTAGTTTGGTTAAAACTTATAAGTATGGGACACTTAGTATGCATCAAACTCAGTAGTAGTCATTTACTATGTTTAGTTTAGCACAAGGCTAGAAGTATGGGACACCTAGTGAGAATCAAACTCACTGCTCAGAATGAGTTGATCTTTGAGACTGGCTTAGTAATTATTGCTTCACAGCAAGATGCATCAAAGAAATAGCCTCTCTAAGTACTGACACAAAGTCGTAATGGGCACCCTGTGAGAACCGAACTCATTGCTCAGTGTGAGCTGACCTTTGGGGCTAGTTGGTTGGTTAGGTTCTACAATATGTCAACCCTTGTTGGATTATTTTATACCGAAGACGTTTTGAGAGAGAGACAGAGAGAGAGACAGACAGACAGAGGGACAGACAGACAGACAGAGTGAGTTAAATCAAGATTATTAAACTTTTTACACATTGAACTATTTTACAATATCTCTTAACTATACATATCAAACGTTGTAATAATTAAATTATCATACTGTGGTATATCCAGGGTTCCCTCTGATGAGTTTTTCACACCATCCGATGGTCTTTCGCCGGAGTCTGAGTGACCAGCTGATGGTCCTTTATCGGAGTCTGAAAGACAAGTCTCCTCAGGTCTCCAGGACTCTTCTGAGTATTCTTGCTGATCTAACAATGCTGTTATTTGGATGGCTTCAATTCTACCTCTGATTATTATTATTATTATTATTATTATTATTATTATTATTATTATTATTATTAGCAGGATCTGTGGATATACCACAGTATGATATTTTTGTAATAAAAGGTGTGCAAAGGTCCACCACTTAAACTTATAGACTCGGTATGGGCGTGTGGATTAAAGCCAGCCAATCACCAGATCGAATAAGTGGTGACGAACATTCATAAGAAACAATAATTCGGCAGATAGGCAACATCAGATAATCAGGAATTACCATTTTTCATTTCATCCTGGACGAATTTGACGGTCTCATTTTTAACCAGAGGTTGTTGCATGATGATAACGGTCGTACAATTAAGGACTATAAGTATTAATATATAGATTATTATTATTATTATTTACTCCTTTTGAGTTTTCACATCAGTGTTAGCTGATGGTCTTTCACTGGAGTCTGAGTGACAGCAAGTCTCCTCAGGTCTCCAGGACTCTTCTGAGTATTCTGGCAGATTGCAGCAGTGCAGTGTTCTGAATGGTTTCAATCCTTCCTCTGATATCCAAACTTTCCAAGCCCTTTTCTAATCCTTTTGGGACTGTTCCAAGTGCACCAACTACAATTGGTATCACTTTCACTTTCATATTCCACAACTTTTTCAGTTCTCTGGCAAGGTCCAGATATTTGTCTATTTCTTCATTTTCCTTTAACTTCACCCTGTGATCTGGTGGCACTGCAAAATCCACCAGTTGACAAGTTCTTTCTTTTTTGTTTATCAACACTAGGTCTGGCCTTCTTGCTGGGATAAGGTGATCCGTTTATTATTATTATTATTATTACTATTATTATTATTATTATTATTATTCTATCAACATGGTTAATGGCCAGAGGCTGATCGTCTGAATGGTTTTGATGAAAAGCAACTAAAATTCAGATGAAAGAAATACGAGTCAAAAAATGAATAATATCATCACCAACTTCTGTTGACTTTAATGAATATTATTCAGAAAGACAAGTCAATTAAAAATGGGTCATAAATCATTGGCTTTAGTTTATTTTTGCAGAAGCAATTTCTAGCTGCCTTTTCAGTTCCAGAGAAAGTATTATCGTATAATAACCAAGACGGAGGTTTTTAATTGGATAAGGAAGATTCATGCCAAATAAGGAAATAAAATAAAAATGAGAACAATAACTTTTTTTAATACGAGCTGTTTTCAAAAAGTATCGAGACTAGAACTTATTTACCAAGTTTGAAAAGAACAATGAATGAAGCGTAGATTTTCTCAAAATTAAGAAGTGGGTTCAGAAAGTATCGAGACTGATGCTGTATTTACCAAGATGGAAGTGAACAATGAATGGAACATTAATTTTCTTTAAAATACAAGATGTGTTCAAAAAGTATCGAGACTGAAGCTGTATTTAGCAAGATAGAAATATATATATATATATCTATATATCTATCTATATATATATATATTTGGGAGAATATGTGCTTAATTGAAGTCATACCTAATTTTGAAAGTTAATTAATTAATAATTAATTAATTAGGCGGGCATACCTATTAAATGTAAGGCTAAACAAATCGAGAAAAATCAATCTCTGTATGTACATTTCGTTCTATTAGGCCTCATCAGCAGAGCTATAGATAGAAAGACCGCCTTGTGCGTGATTCGAAACCCGACTGTCAAGCTGACGGGCGAGCGTGTTAACCCCTATACCAACGGGACCTTCTTAGATCTTTCGTTTTGTTTAGAA
>CM042167.1:70012041-70027041 GCA_023376005.1 Doryteuthis pealeii
GAATGGGCACAAGTGTTAAGCTGTGTTAATTATTATTTAATGTTACTGTCACCCTTGCTTTTTATATGTAGGTAAGTCCTCCTCCTCGGGGTGGCCTAAAGTCGGTATCAGCCAGACATCGAGGAGGTATATCCCCTGTTCACTAACGTTAGACTGAGGAGATTGTTTTTCTGTCTGAGGTGGAGCGCCACACCTACCATCAGCTCCTTACTTTATCGCACATACGCTGAGTTTGCGAGGGGCGGTATCGAACCAGGAACCTTGTGGTTCCTAGCCGGGCACTCTACCGACTGAGCTAAACCGGCCCTATATATTTATCTCTTGCGCGCTATTCTGCATTAGTACCAATAAAAGATAATAACATAAGCTGTGTTAATTATTGTTCTATGTTACCGTAGCCATTGCTTTTTATATTTAATCTTATCTCTTGCGCGCTATTGTGGATTAGTACCAAAAATAAATAATAATAAAATGTTCGCTTACTGGCGAGATTGAAAACTCCCTCTTGAGCAAATACTTTTAGTGAGAAGAGTATTTAATGATTATTGATGAGCGTGGTCAGCAGCAGCAGCAGCAACAGCAGCAGTAGCAACAGCAGCAACAGCAGCAGCAGCAGCATCTCTCAAGTGATGTTGCTTGCATGTGTGCTCACACCGTTTATTGGAAGTAACTTGTAATACCTCATCAGTATCAATTTGCGATGGCATCTTTTCTCTTTCTCCAACACCCCCACCCGCCCCATTGGCCCCACTTTAACAACGCTCGCCCCCCCCATTTTTTTCTCGTGAGAACCCCCCCACCACCACCACCACCACTGACCATCTGACCAACGGACCGGTGATGTTTTTACGGCCGCACTCCAGCTGGTCTTCAATTTGAAAACTGACCATTGAAACCTGCAGCACTTACTCGTCTGTCCACCTGCCACGGCCTTTCGGCCTTCTTCGGAGAAGAGTGTCTGCGGGAGACGAAGGGGTCAAGTCGGAGTGACCTCTCCGTTAGACGAGGTTTAGAAAACCGAATTCCTTTTCTTTCGACTGACTGTTGCCTATCTATCTGTCAAGAATTTTATAAAGCTAAATGGCCAATATATACATATACGAGGGTGAGTCAAAATGTAATGCTATTTTGTTTAGAATAGGTATAATTACCAACACGGGAAAATGTATCATACATCAAAATGAAGCTGGTTCCCTGTGGATCATATCTCTACTTCTCCAAATAGTCACTGTTTCTCTCAATAGCAATATTTCACATAGATCACATACTCATGCCACGTGAGGAAACTGCACAATTTCCGCCTCATATGCCTACGCCGCATTCTACGCATATGCTGACAGAACAAAGTGCCCAACACAGATGTGCTGGAACGAGCAAACATGAACAGAATGCCCGACATCCTCTGCGAGAGGCGCCTGTGTGGGCTTGGTCACGTCAGGAGGATGGACAAAGGCCGCATCCCCAAAGACCTACTGTATGGTGAATTAGTAGAAGGCACCCGACCGGTAGGGAGACCACGCCTGTGCTTTAAAGATGTCTGCAAGAGGAACATGAAGACATACCACATCTACACCAACACATGGGAGGCTTGTGCAGAAGACCGTGCGACCTCGTCAAACAAGGAACGAAAAGGAGTGAAAAAGAGAGGAAAGAAGCCGCCACAGAAAAGAGTGCCAAAAGGAAGGAGAGACAACAGCATCTCCAGCAAGCATCACCATGTGTTTACAATCATTGCACCAGAGATTGCCATTCAAAAATTGGTCTGTTCAGTTTTAAGAGTGAAAGAATTGAGCATGAAAACCTCAACTTCGAAAGGGATACACCTGTCATATTGGTGAGAACACGGAGGGCTGGAAATGTCAAACATATGATTGGATTCTGCTTTTTAAGGCCGGATATGTGAATCATAGGAAATCACATCAGGGAAAATTCATGCACACTCCAAGAACAAACAATGTGTCTTGTGCAATCTGTAACAAAGTTTGTAAGGCGGCTTTTGGTTTTCAGAGACATATAGAGGCGCATAAGCATCAAATTTTATCATCCGATCCAGTGGGAAGGTCGTCCTTCCTATGTCATATTTGCATTAAACTTTGTGGATCTGCAGTGGGGTTTATGAGTCATTAGAGGGCTCATGAGCGGAAAGGTTCTGGTGTGGGGTTATAGGATTGTGAGGGATCTGTAAAGATTATGCTATTGCTGAGATTATATATATATATATATATATATATATATATATATATATATATAACACAAACATGTAAACAACGACTAAAAATCTTAGAACCACTGCATATTAGACACAAAAATCCAAAAACTAAACAAAATAAACTTTGATAATAGCACCAATGTTCTAAAATGCCTATAATTACATAACAAATTATAAAATTATAATAATATTAAAAATGATAACAAAAACAACAATAATAATAACACTAATAATAATAACAACAACAATAACCTATATAAATAGAAAATGGAAAAGCCCATTGTTGTACGGTTTCAAATACCCTGAAGATGGCCCACAATAGGGCGGAAAGTACTTGGTCTATGACATATGGCAAATACATCAGCCAATTTTCGCCGGATATTACGAAAATAATCCGGCAATATGAAAAACAAAGGACAAAACTTACAGACAGAAAATGGCTGCATTATTTAACAATATATATATATATATATATATATATATATATATATATATATATATATATATATATATATATAAAAGTCCAGAGAAGAAATCTTCCTTACGACACAAGAGTTTTATTTAAAAAACCTGTCGCAGTTTGAGAGCTCAATGTGTGCTCTTAATGTTAGAGTCACAGAGCAAATATATAAGTAAAGAAATAACAAAAGACTTAGAGATTTAGCTTTATAGTCTATTTCAGGGAGCTTAGACAAATTGTCTAACTCTCCCGACTCATCAGATGCGAATGATGAATTCTTTATTACTTTAAAGGCATTTGAAAACAGATTTTTATTTTTTATTTTTTTTATTTTTGAAAATTTTATAGTCCTGTGATATGAATTCCAAATGAAATCCTTGATGTTGCAAAAAAAAAAAATATGTTGTAGTTTCACTTCCGCCACAAAAAACTCGGTCAGCAATTTCATATTGGTTGAATAGGTGAATTCGTCTGATGACGAATTTGGAATATGTCTTTTTTTTCCCCTAATCTGTCAAAATAATGGATACATTAAGAGATACATTTTTGCTGACCGAGTTTTTTGTGGTGGAAGTGAAACTACAACATAACATTTTTTTTGCAACATCAAAGATTTCATTTGGAATTCATATCACAGGACTATAAAAAAAATTTTTTAAATAGATAAATAAAAATCTGTTTTAAATGCCTTTAAAGTAATAAAGAATTCATCATTCGCATCTGACGAGTTGGGAGAGTTAGACACTTTGTCTAAGCTCCCTGAAATAAGACTATAATGCTAAATCTCTAAGTCTTTTGTTATTTCTTTACTTATATATATATATATATATATATATATATTATATATATATATACTTCCAAAAGTAAAGTTCTGGTAAATCCAAGCTGAAGTATAATTATTTTACCAGTAGAATTACTATCCACATTTGTACTTAAAGTCAGAAAAATTTTAAATAACGTCGGAGGGAAACATATCTAAAATGACTCTCTCAACTCAAATTCAATAACAGTATCTCATTTGCGAAAATGAAGAATTGCTGGGTATATTCGTTAGATTCTTTTCATTCTTCTTCCTCTTTTATTCCTTTTGTTTCTTACCATTTTCAAGAGAAAAATATCACTTGAGGTAATTTTGCGGCACAAGACAGGGACGCATCTCTTCGCAAAGTTGATTAATTTACCAAATTGAACTTCTACATTTCTACCGAAGGGAGGAAATTAATGCTCTTTATTTGCCGTCGCATAAATATGTATATATTGAATTGTTCTCAAAGCTGATTGGCTCGTTTGTAATTTGATTAGCCAATGAAAAGAAGGAACCGTTCTTATTTGGCAATTGCCAAACGACTTCAAAGGAATCGACCGGAAATAAATGTTATTTATTTTCTGCATCTTTTTTTTCTTCTGTTTCACGCCATTTTCGTTTATTCATAAACCTGTGAATGAATATGTTGATAAGATATCGTGAGATGAGTGACAACAAGGCGAAGAGTAAAAGGGGGAGGAGAGAATCTGTTAGGGAATATAATAATGAACCCTTAAGAGTTACTGCCCTTGGTCTGGGCACAAAGCTGAGACTGAATAAAAGATAGCTTCCAGCCCCTAACACGTCGTCTGAGCTATACTCCTGTAAAAGTAGTCTATAAGATCAGTCTCCCTTGTCTGGGGGTTTGAGTCGAAGCTACTGGACAAGTGCGGACGTGCTTGTCACCTCTCTCCAGCACACACATGGTGCATGCCAGACAGTAATACTCTACATACAGTTAGTGGTTTCCACCTATTTTGCCTCTATTACACTACTATGTATGTTTGGACCCTTTGTGACATTATATAGCCTGTGGAACTTCGTTCCACTAAATATGTTATAATAAAAGTTGTATAAATGTAACTAACGCGTTTGTTGTTGCCCTAACTGAAGTATTCCGCATTGGGTACTTTTCCTTTAAATAACCTAATGCTTTTATAAGAACCAGAGTTCACACTATGTGATCCTCTTATACTCCATTTAATTTAAATATACTGACATTTGATGCTGTCTGGCATGCACCATGTGTTTGTGCTGGAGAAAGGTGACAAGCATGGGGACTTTGGTAGCTGGGAGAACGTATTTTTATAGCTGGATTAATCAGTTAATATCTTGGTTGATGTTGTGCCAGAATACGCAGCTTTTTGCTCGCAACTTGCACTTTTCGATTCCCTGATGGCCATAGTGGATCTTGTGAAGTACCTCTGTTTGCAGAGATTTTGGGATGATGATTCGCTCACCTTTGAGCAAGATCCCATTTTCTATCGCTAACTCATCCCGATGGGGCCAGTATGGTCGCATGTTCTTCCCAACTTCTCTGAACGTATCGGGCCAACCGTACTGGATCATTTCCCTTAGTTCGCAAAATATTTTTCTTTCGAGAATAAAGTCCTTGCCGCCTGCAACAATCTTTTCTAGCAGCCCTCCGCCAAAGCTCATTTGCCTCTTCATCTTTGTCGTACGTCAGTGCTCTCGTCAGCAAGATAAGAATGCAACTGTCTCGGTGTGTTAAGGCAGGCCTTAAATAATAAATCTCTGTCCTGACTAAAATCCTACACCTGAGTCAATCGCGCAGTGTAGTAATTTGCATGCGCGCCAACGAAGTAGTCCGACGTGAAGCCACAACTCACGATCAGGAGGATGCTAGTTCAATCTCCCTAATCAACCACTACACTCCCCTACCTGATCTTATTTTGCACGCCAGACATGTTCGTGCTCGCTTTGAGCTACTACGTGCGTGATTTCTCACGCCAACGCACAAAAATTCAGTACAGTCTTTTAATGAGGTTAGAACTCTCAATAAACACCGTTTCTTTCTCGAATTCTTGGACTCACTGGTTCAAATTGTATAAACGAAATATAAACAATTCTCTCCGTCGTCGACACTGTCACCCTCCCACCGCCTGGTTCGTTCTGTCTCAATATGAACAACTGCTTGCTCTTATTACAGTTCGCCTAGCCGTTATGTAAATTACACCTCTTCGTGGCTTTCATGCCTGGCACAAACGATTATTTGCCACTTACGTCGAGGGGGATCGGCTATGCCCATTACAGTTGGACGGACGGGCAGAGTCTGGCTGAAAGTATGGAGGAGACCCATTGCAATAGCGGTGTGTCCGTTCGATGTTTCGGCGGGGTGGCCTAATGTCGGTATCAACCAGACAGCGAGGGAGACTATCCCATTTTCCCTAGTGCTAAACCAAGGAGATTGTTTTTGCATCTGAAGTGGACGACCACACCTATCATGTGCTACTCATACGCTGAGTTGGCGAGGGCCGGTATCAAACCAGAAACCTCGCGATTCCTAGGCAAGTGCTATACCGATTTATTTGTCAGGAAAGCTGCACTCTTAAGTTCAATCGCAGGCTTCATATTTTACCCAGTGGGCTTCAAACCGGTCCGCATTTTTGCTGTTCTTTTTTTCCGTAGGCGGTGGTGGCCGAGTTGTAGATGGAATCTATGAGGTGAGACCATTTGGCGTCAATGGAGGTTTCATCTTCATCTGGTGTCTTGTTTGGAGTCAGGAAATCAATTTGGGGTGCTTGAGGACATCGTGCCTTGTGCCATTTACAGTTTTTAGTAATAACACTAACAATAAGTAAGGCCACTTCTTTTTCTCGTGGGATTTTTAATTTCCCCTAAGTCACAACAGCCGAGTCGGAGCCACGTCACACTCTGTCAACGCATCTTTCCAAACTCCCAAAGATTCTCACCTCTCACTCGCACTTCGCCACGTGACACTTCTCGAACAGTAGAAAAATACCATGTGGCATTAGGTTGATTCATCCTTAAAAACTTTTTATGCCAACCTACTGGTTCTTTCCATTCTCTCTCTCTCTCTCTCTCTCTCTCTCTCTCTCTCTCTCTCTCTCTCTCTCTCTCTCTCTCTGCGTTATAAAGGGTGAGTTAACACACATTTTTCAAAAGGATGCTGGACTTTTGCACACCCCTGACAATAACGACTGCAAATTTGGAGAAGGGAAATTTCCCTTTTGTATTTCCTATAGGTTTGAACCAAAGTCGGAGGCACACGAAAAAACATCACTACCGAGCCCTGTTGGTTGCGGCTTTTGAACACACCGATTGCACCTCTACAAAGGGGTTAAGACCCCCCCCCCGCTCCAGTGGTATTGAGTAGCGACCCGTGAGACTTAAGAGTGGAAGCCTGGTGGCTAAGCAGTCCATGACATGCAACACTCCACTTTCGCTCTTTAACAGGCTAAAAGTGCGGTCGGAGAGGCCCCTTCCGATCAATCGGCTGGTCACATCAAGCCCTAGCACCTTTATGATTGCCCTGACTCTATTTCCTTTATGACAAGCTCGAATCCTTTTTATCATATATGTGCTAGTAGGCGGTGGCAGAGGATCTTAATGTCCTGATTATGACCTTAAACTCAATCTGATGGTGAAGTTCCAATCCTGGAGCTCTGGGGAAAGTGAAGTACCTTCATCACCATTACTCCCAGGTACACTCTGACCCGGAGTGGTAGTACCTGTTAGGAATCCATCAATGGGTTAAATAGAAAAAAATGTTTTACAAAATGTGTTCAAAAATGTTACTTTAAAAAATTGAGTTTGAAAAAATAAAATTGAGTTAGAAAAAATGTTGAATACCTACCAAGAATGAATAAAACAAAACATCTTCGGCATAAAATAACCCAACAAGGCTTGACATGTCGTAAAATCCAATCAACCAACATCACTACCAAATGAGCTACCACATCTACCCCTGTATTTATTAAAAACCACTCGAGATAGACTGTCTCGGAGGATTTTATTTGTATCTACGATTTTCTGTTTTGGCTTGCGTTTGCAACTTGGCTTAAAAAGTAGCCGATGGTAATAAAACCTCTAAATTGGACTTCCTGTTCAATATAGAGAAAACTTAATTGTCTTTTGCAGGTGCATTCTGGGAAATTGTGTTTTAAAATGGAGTGAAGGATTTCCATAAAATGTTCTCTCTGCTAACTGCCTCTAAACATGCAGAATATTTTTATTGTATCGCTTAATTGAGGCAACAATAGAAAACATTTACGAAAAATATTTTCCATTTGAATAATATTTGTTTTTTTTTTTTTATTTTATTTATTTTTTATTTATTTATTTTTATTTATTTATTTATTTTTTCGTATTTTACGAAAATTCAAACTCGTCTGGGTTTTGTTTTATTTGTCGTTGTTGCTTTTTTTTTTTTAGTCATTTTTATTGTATCTTTGCATTTTAAAAAATATGATTTTCAGTTAATTAAATTTTCATTTTTTTTCATACTCCATCTGTCCATGAAGAATATTTATAAAAAGATGAAAAAAACAAAAACAAAAACAAAAAAAAAGAAGAAAAATACACAAAATAAAAAACAATAAAATGTTAACGGACAATGATTAATAAAGATGCAATGGAAGTGAATTATTAACGCGTAATAATAATGAATAAATATTATATCGACAAAAAGCTAAAATGTTCGGAAATGTAATAATTATTCTTTATTGTTCTTGCAGAGATGACTAAAAGAAATAACGAGAATGATAACCATCTTAATGATTTATGCATGTATGCACACACACACACACACACACACACACACGCATATATATATATGGTGTGGTGTAATGGTTAAAGTCATAGGAAATGGACTCGTCGTCCCGAGTTCAAATCTTGGACGTGGTAATTGCATTTCCCTTAGCGCTAATACCCTTGGGAAATGTATGAATTCTACTCTCTCTCCAGCTATGTTAAAAGTTAAAAGAAAAGAAATGAATCCGACAGTATGAGCATGAAAAAGGTGGAATAAAAATACCACACAATGTTGTTAAAGAGAAAAGATTATGTTATAAATTGTTTTCTCTTTAACAGCATTGTGCGGTGTTTTCATTCCACCTTTTTCATATATATATATATATATATATATATATATATATATATATTAAATATTATATAATAATATATATATATATATATATATATATATATATAATGAATAGAGAATGAAAAGATAAGAAAAGTATTGGTATGAAAAGGTGCTCAATGCTAATAAAGCAGAGCAGATTTATAATCAAAGGTAATATTATGGATTTACACTCATAACTTGAAGTTTCATGTTAATGCAATCATCAGATGAGTCCAATGGTTGAGATCTTAAAAACTAGTTGTGAAATGGTTGAGATTTTAAAAACCAGACTGGTTTTTAATATCTCAACTAATAGAAATAACCTACTCAAGTTTCATCATGAAGGATCATATATATATATATATATATATATATATATATATATATATTAATCCTTTTGGAGGGAAACTTGAGTAGATTATTTTTATATACACCTTAATACTAAATCGACTCTACTAACGTATTGAGCACTTCATATTCTTTATAATACTGACTTATTCGGTTATATTGACCGTATTGTGATTAACTTATATTGTATTCCTCGGTAAGTTGACTTATTTATCATATATATATATATATATATATATATATATATATATATATATGTGTGTGTGAGAGTGCGTGAGTGCGTTAGTGAGTGAGTGAGAGAGAGAGAGATACAAAAGTAAGGCCGGACTTCTGAGCCATTTGTGTGCCCACAGTCGAGCTCTTTGTAGAAATGGTTTTCTTCTGTTAAGAAGTGACAATCACCACACACACACACACACACATATATATATATATATATATATATATATATATATATATATATATATATATATAGAGAGAGAGAGAGAGAGAGAGAGAGAGAGAGAGAGAGAAATAGATAGATATGAACAGACGTAGATAGATACCTACATTCAAACGAATACATTGAAATAGATAGATAGATAGATAGAACCAGTGATAAATAGATAGATAGATAGATAAACAGATACATACATACATACATACATACATACATACATACGGTGGCGCATGGTGTAATGGTTAGAGTCGTAGGAAATGAACTCGTCAACCCATGTTCAAATCCTGGACGAGGCTATTTGCATTTCACATGACGCTAATACTTTTGGGAAAGGTATTAATACATCTACTCTCCCTCCAGCTATGGATAAATAGTAGGGCGGACTGGGCTCTTTAACCGTGGCTTGGTAACCAGTCTAGGGAAAGGAAAACTCTCAATTCAAACCTGGTAAACTCCGCTTAAGAAATTGACCTTGTGTCACATGCTATTCATGTGGATAGACTGGTAATACATACATACATACATACATGCAGATTCTGGTTTGTTCATCTCCCATTTATCAGCATTGCCGAATCTATGTTCTGACAATTTTTCAAAGGAGCGGCCATTTTGAAATTGTCATTTCCAGTTTTTTTTCGATGCTTTTTTTTTTACATCCCATCTGCGTTGGTTCAATTTCTTTCTTTGTGATATTCTTTGTTGGTTAAGAGATGTAAAACAACTTCAAAGGAACATTCAAAGTTTACTATATATATATATATATATATATATATATATATATATATATATATATAATATTTTGAAGGCCAATACAATGCGTATGAAAAATAAAATACGCATTGTATTGGCCTTCAAAATATTAATATATTATAACATACTTAACAATGCTTCAAGCAAATTACCAATTGCCTTTATATATATATATATATATATATATATATATATATATATATATATATATATATATATATGAAATTTAACATTTTTGAAAAAACAAATGATGTTATATAATTGCTGACAGATATCTATTTCGACCAGGTCAATAGATCGCTCATCATCAAGAGCAACATACGAGAGAAAGACAGGGAAAAATAACCGTTAAAAGACAGGGTACAAACAAACGCTATATTCAACGCTGGAATTTTTAAAATGCGTGTTCTGTGTTAAAAATAAAATAATGTTTTTCCCGGCTTTCTCTCATATGTTGCTCTTAATGATGACCGATCTATTGAGCTGATCAAAACAGATATCTGTCAGCAATTATATAACAT
This sequence comes from Doryteuthis pealeii, assembly GCA_023376005.1. NCBI lineage: Eukaryota > Metazoa > Mollusca > Cephalopoda > Myopsida > Loliginidae > Doryteuthis > Doryteuthis pealeii. The sequence goes on from CM042167.1 coordinate 70,022,681, forward strand.
CATTTGTTTTTTCAAAAATGTTAAATTTCATACTGTCGGATTAATTTCCATTATATATATATATATATATATATATATATATATATATATATATATATATATATATATATATATATATTGACCAGTATTATTTTCCAGCGTATCAAAATCAACACTATGAATGATTATCTTATTATAATGGAGATTGTGTGTTTTTCTGGCTGTAACCGAAACTATATTCCGATTCAAGTCACAATTCCCTTTGTTATTTACGTCACATTCTCAAAGATTCTTATTTTATTTAAATTTAAACTTCAATTATTAATAAAACTTGGTTTACATTATTAATACTGTTGGCCTTATCTACATGATAACAACATGCAATTGTATTTATATATACAACAAAATAGCAGTTTACAGTGTGAATGGGAAGGCTAATTTGCATATTGATATTAAAAATTTGATTTTGATAAATATGTGCTTAGTATTATTGATTTCTAATTGTTTGGTTTTATCTTACTATATATAAGCAAAAATCTCAGGGATAAATCTTAAAAGAAATCGATTAACAAAAAGAAATAACTGTAATATTATTCTTTACTTCCTATCTTAGCTAAATAGTTAAATTAGGAAAATTTAACAAAGACAGACGGGAGTAATGTAAAATGATGGAAGAGTTAGTTTCAAAGTTGTTCTATTTTTCAATCATACCCACCTCTGTTCAAAATCTTTTTATCGGCATTCTTAATATTAAATACTGGCACCCGGAGGGTGCATTTATTAGCTAGTATATATAAACTAATATTAATATATTATCAAAATAAGTGTAATAGTTTTATATGCGTTCTTATTTAATTTCGTCAGCCTTTCTAATTTGATATATTTCATTACATTAAAACTTAGATACTTACGCCAGGAGGGCGCATATTCTTGCCAGTAAAATATAAAGAAAACTTTATGTTCCTTTCGACCAACACCTTCTCAAAAGAGATCATCGGTAAAGTAAAGTTTTTTTTATGCTCTTTTGAAAACAAGGTTAATTTTCTTTGTGTCTCAAGCCATTTTGAATAATTGTTTTTTGTTCTATTTAAACAAAGTTGGTGTTTGGCTGTTCGTTGACGTTGAGTAGCGGCCATGATTCAAACAAACATTTTGTTGGACTGTGAGGCGCCAAATTGACATCCTACAAAAGTTATGAGAAAAATTGGAAATTCTAATTGTTAAATATATTTAGAAACTCTGTGTTATTGTACAAAAAAAGATCTTTCTGGGGGTCGGGATTTGTGATTTTATGATTAAGGCCCCATGTACTTTGAGTCTTATTATTATCTATTAGGTATTATCATTATATATGATATTATTTATTATTCTATATGGTAATATAATTCATATATAGTATTAGATATTTTTATATCTAATATTATCATATATGAATTTATTGCGTATCAATTTGTTCTCGTGAACGTCTTTTTTTGGGGGGGATCATGAATTATGGGAAATGGACAAGCGAAAAAAAAAAAAAAAGAACAGACTAAAAACACAGTTTCAATACACAGCTGTTGTTTTGTCCCTGGTTTGCTTTATTTTTTCCAATATTTCGGGTGACATTCACCCTTTATCAAGGTATTATATGACAACTAGGAGTGTATAAAAAAGTGAAATGGAACCAATGTGAGAAAAAAATGTATATATTATGTAATATTCAGTGTTTTCAATAAGTATTTAATAGATAGATTTGAACAGATTGAGATAGATAAATATGAACATACATACATACATACATACATACTAACTATAGAGGTGCATGGTGTAATGGTTAGAGTCGTAGGAAACGGACTCGTCCACCCGAGTTCAAATCCTGGATAAGGCTGTTTGCATTTCACATAGCGATAAAACCCTTGAGAACATCCAATTACTCTCCCTCCAGCTATGCGTAAATAGTAGGGTAGACTGAGATCTTTAGCCTCGGCTAGGTAGCCAGTCTTGGAGAATGGAAAATCTGAAACTTTATCCGAGTTTAGAATGAAATCTATTGAAAGAGCCTAGACTGACTTACAATTTACCCATGGCTGGAGGGAGAATAGTTGGATTTGTCATTTTCCCAAGCCATGTGGTGTAATGGTTACCATTGTAGGGAATGGACACGGCAAGACGAGTTCAAATTCTGGACAAAGCTGTTTGCATTTCACATAGCACTAATACCCTTGGGAAAGGTATGCATCCAACTATTCTCCCTCCAGATGTGGGTAAATAATAGGGCAGATTGGGCTCTTTAACCTTTGTATGTCCAATGGAAAAAAACTCTGAATTCAAACCAAAAGGGCTTATTAGTAAAAAATTACTTTAAGAGCTGCTCCTCCACCACCACCTCTTCCACCTGAGTGTATGGCATTAACAAAAGCCTCACAATGAGTTTAACTGAGTCCAGAATTAAATCAACTTAAAGAGCCCAGTTTGCCCAACTATTTACCCATAGCTAGAGGGAGGATAATTAGATTTGTCGTTTTGCCAATGGTATGAGCACTATGTGAAATGCAAACAGCATCGTCCAGGATTTGAACTCAGGTTACCATGTCCTTTTCCTACAATGATAACCGTGGCACTACAAGCGCCTCCAAAAAGCAGATTTATATATATTTAACCAACCCCTCAAAATGAGTGTGATGTGACTATATAAATTTTAAGTGGAATTTAACTGGTTTGAATTCAGAGTTTTCCTTCTCCTAAACCAGTTGCCATACCAAGGTTAAAGAGCCCAGTCTTCCCTACTATTTACCCATACATCGAGGGGGAGAATAGTTGGATGCATACCTTTCCCAAGGGTATTAGTGCTATGTGAAATGCAAACAAGATTTTAACTTAGTTACCATGGCCATTTTCTATAATGATAACCATTGCACTACAAGCACCTCCAAAAAGCAATTGTATCATCAATGATAAACTTGATAATTGCCTAGTCTGCCCTACTATTTACCCATAGCTAGAGGGAGAATAATTGGATTTGTTGTTTTCCCAATGATATGAGCCATATGTGAAATGCAAACAGCATCGTCCAGGATTTGAACTCGGGTCACCATGTCCATTTCCTACAATGATAACTGTGGCACTACGAGCGCCTCAAAAAAGCAATTTTATCCTCAATGATAAACAATAATTGCCCAGTCTGCCTACTATTTACCATAGCTAGAGGAGAATAATTGGATTTGTTGTTTTCCCAATGATATGAGCACTATGTGAAATGCAAACAGCATCGTCCAGGATTTGAACTCGGGTCACCATGTCCATTTCCTACAATGATAACTGTGGCACTACGAGCGCCTCAAAAAGGCAATTTTATCATCAATGATAAACTTATTAAGTGTTAATAATTCCAATAGAATTTTTATTACAAAAGCAAAAAATACAATTATTAGTCTCCAAGAAAAGTAGTGTCTAAGTATTTTTCCGAATCTTGTTGCGAGATGCGTAATCCCAAAGTGTCTGAGTGTATGACATTAACAAAAGCCTCACAATGAGTTTAACCGAGTCCAGAATTAAATCTACTTTGGCAATTGAATACAAATATATTTGAGTGTCAAGAATGACAATAGCCTCGCTGTCTCAGCGTTACAGGATTCAATTGTACGAGTATAAATGTATATTGATTCTAGATATTGATCTGGTCACTGGACATTGACAAATGTGCCACAAGAGAAAGTGGTTTGAAGACAAGGCCGCTTTCAAAAAAAGCAACGATAGCACAACCATCAAATAAGATTAAAAAAAGAAACAAAAAAAGTAACTACAAAAAAAGTAACTACAAAAAAAGAAACCAAAAAAAGTAACAAAAAAAGTAACTACAAAAAATAACAAAACAAAATGAAAGACAAAAAAACAAGATGTCTACTCTTCCGTTCATTATTAAATCTAAGATTTAATATCTCTGAATAAATTCTCCTCGTAAAAAAACACGTAAGAAAGTTCACGGTTAAATTCAGTGAATTGATGTTGAAAAAAATTGAAATATCAAGAACTGAAACATTTTTCTATTTTTTTTCTTTCTTTTTTTTTTTTTTTTTTTGACAGATCTCATATTTCAAATATGTTTATAATTATGTTGTTATATTTATTAACCTTTGTTTGGTGCAGTAAAAACATTTAAAATATTCAATTCATTTCAGTTCAGTTCACTTGGTATTTGGATGAATAACCACTTAGAAAGAGCAGACAGTGTAAAAAAATCTGTAGTCTGTGTGTTAGACTAAAGAAAGGTTAGCCAGCTGCAACATCATTATAAATGTATTTGAAATATGAGATTCGTCAAAAAAGAACTTTAGCCCTATATTGTACATAAAAATATACTATTGCATTATGTAATAAGGTTGGGTTCAAAATTGGGTTAT
>CM042167.1:70029541-70039541 GCA_023376005.1 Doryteuthis pealeii
TGTAGTCTGTGTGTTAGACTAAATAAAGGTTAAGAAGTTACAACTTCATTATAAATCTTATTATAATGGAGATTGTGTGTTTTTTGTCTGTAACCGAAACTATATTCATACTCAAGTCACAATTCTCTTAGTTATTGACATCACATTCTTCATGATTTTATTTTTATCTAAACCTCAATTATTAATAAAATTGTCTTACATTATTAATACTGTTAACTAAGTCTACGTACTGACAACATGCAATTATATTTATATATACAACAAAATAGCGGTTTACAATGTAAACGGGAAGGCTAATTTGCATATTAATCTTAAAAAATCGAATTTAATAAATATGTGCTTAGTATTATTGATTTCTAACTGTTTGGTTTTATTTTAATGAATATAAGCAAAAATCTCTTCAATAAATCTTAAATGAAATCCATTAACAAGATAAAATAACTGTCATTTTATTCTTTACTTCCTCTTATAACTAAATACTTAAATTATAAAAAATAACAATGAAATACGAGAGTGATGGAAGAGTAAGTTTCAGTTGTTCTATTTTTTATTATACTCCCTCTGTTTCAAATCTTTTTATCTGTATTCTTATTTAGTTTCATTAGCCTTTCTAATTTAATACAATATTTTATTACATTAAAACTTAAATACTTGCACCCGGAGGATGCATATATTTGCTAGTGTATTTAAAATATGAGACCTGTGGGGATTAAAATAAAACGAAAATAAAATTAGAATTAAAAAAAAAAAAACAACAAACTCCCATGGAGCTTTCACCGGAAGAACCCTCTGCCATGTCCGACAAAACGGACTGTCCCCCGACCCCGAAAAGAACCCCTCAGCCATTTTGAGTCAGGCCATAACTAATTGTAGTTGCTCTTATTAGCCAAGGAAATATTCCCTTGCTACAGGCGACTATGACCTGGTCAATAAAGCCTAAGTCATAAAATTACCTCCTGCCTTTGTCTCTTTCTTTCTCATTCCTTAAATTCCTTCTTTTCAGCGCAACAATCAAATGAGATGGAGTACCAAGCATAAAACCCTAAGAATACACAGCCAGGAATATACAGATGCCTTTAAACCATAAAACACCCAAAACCACTTCCTACGCCATAGACCTGGCAAGAAAATGGTTCCATTCTTGTATAAATAAATAAATGTTAGACCCAAACTTGAATATAGAAATATACAATTTTATTTTATAATAATGTTAGGTTCAAACTTGTATATGGCAGTTTCATGTCAAATCATCCAGAAAAAAGTAAATTGTCACCCACCCACTTCAATTTTTCTGAAATTTTATACAGGTGTGGACAATGGAGTGCCACATTGGGATATTGATGTTGCCATGAAAAATCAGAAATCATCAATAACTTAAAATCGGTTGAGTTTCAGACAATAGCATTTTTGGATTCCTAGGGCAAAAATGCTTTTATAAACCAATTTTTAGGAGCAGGAAATCGCTAGAATTCATTTTACAGACAAAAATAGATTACAAAAAGTCACCATTTTTTCGAAACCCCTCAAATTTGGAGAGCTAAAAATCGACATAACTCCACCAATTATTGGAATTGGAAGCTCAAATTTTGGGGATGTCTAACTTTAACATAGTCTATACCTGTACAAAATTTCAGAAAAATTGAAGAAATTAATCTCAAGATTGTATATATAAATTAATGGGAAGATTGTATATATAAATTAATGTTAGGCTCAAGATTTTAATGAGGCTCAAGATTGTATATATAAATTAATGTTAGGCTCAAGATGTATATAGAAATTAATGTTAGGGCTCAAGATTGTATATATAATTAATGTTAGACTCAAGATTGTATATAGAATTAATGTTAGGCTCAATCTCAAGATTGTATATATAAATTAATGTTAGACTCAAGATTGTATATAGAAATTGTTAGGCTCAAGATTGTATATAGAAATCAAGATATATAGAAATTATTGTTAGGCTCAAGATTGTATATAGAAATTATTGTTCGGCTCAAGATTCTCAAGATTGTAAATAGAAATTATTGTTAGGCTCAAGATGGTATATATAAATTAATGTTAGGCTCGATTGTATATAGAAATATACTAATTTCAGAATCTTACCATTTGATGAAGAAATGTCACGATCTTGATTAACATGACGTTGGAAGGTGCTTGGTGTTATAGTTAGAGTCGTAGGAAATGGACTCGTCGACCTGAGTTCAAATCCTGGACGAAGCTACATGTATGAATCCAACTACCTCCAGCTATGGATAGATAGTAGGTCAGACTGGGCTTTTTAACCTTGGTTAGGCAACCAGTCTAGGAAAAGGAAAACTCTGAATTCAAACCTCTTAAATCTGCTTGAGGTGATCAGTACTAGAATAGGCTTGGTCCTAATTAGAGATCTTTTTCACTAATAATTTTCAAAATTAAAAAAAATTATTTTCTAAAACATGAAGGTTATTTCCTATAACTCCAACATAACAAAGGGGAACCACTTTGAATGAATTTTATTTGTTAATTAATCTACCCATTATTTTCCCATTAAACTAACCCTAAACCCTAACCCTAACCCTAAACCCTAACCTTAACCCTAACCCCATCTTATTTTTCCTAGTAGATCAATAAATAAATAAATAATGTATCAGTCAATCAGAGTGGTTCCCCTTTTTTATGTTGGAGTTATAGGAAATAACCAACATGAAATCTGTATTTTATTACATTTTACTCCGATGAAATGAAGCACTAAGATAACATCACTTGAAGAAAAGAAAGCTTTCAAAATAGCAACCACAAGATGATCAAATCAAAACAAAATGTCTACTCTTCCGCTTATTAGGAAATTCAAAATTTAATAACTGAATAATTGTCTGCATAAAACACATAACAAAGCTCAGGGTTAAATTCAGTGAACTGAGTGGAAAGGAATTAAAATATGGAGAAGAGAATCATGTTTTTGCCTGGTCTCATATTGCAAATAAATTTATAAATTTGTTCAATATCATAGGACGATGTTTAGAATGGTAATAAGGTGGTGTTCAACGGTGGTTTTACTGTATGGTGAACTAGTGGAGGGCACCCGACCGACAGGGAGACCACGCCTACGCTTCAAAGATGTCTGCAAGAGAGACCTGAAGATATGTCGCATCGACATAGACACATGGGAGGCTTGTGCAGAAGTCCGTGCAACCTAGCGCCTCCTCGTCAAACAAGGAACAAAAAGAAGTGAAAAAGAGAGGAAAAAGGATGCCACAGAAAAGAGAGCTAAAAGAAAGGAGAAACAGCAGCACCCCCAACACCTACAGAAAGCATCACCTTTTGTTTGCAGCCATTGCACCAGAGACTGCCATTCGAGGATCGGTCTGTTCAGGCACTCACGTAGCTGTAGAGAGAGAGAGAGAGAGAGAGAGAGAGAGAGAGAGAGAGAGAGAGAGAGATAAAACTACGCTATCGTCTAAAATAGACGGAAGGTTGCCAACCACCAACAACGTGGTGTTTATTTTGGGGTTAATAGTTAAGCTGATCAATCGGCTGGTCACGTCAAGCCCTAGCACCTATATGATTTTCCCAATCCTATTGCCCTTATGGCAAGCCCCAACCCCTTTTTATCATATGGGTGCTAGAAGGCGGTGGCTGCGGGTCTACATGCCCTGGGAATGACGTTAAACTCTCTGATGGTGAGGTTCCAGTTTTGGAGGTTTGGGGAATGTGGAGCACCCCTTCATCACCATTGCTCCCTGGTCCACTCCGACCCGGAGTGGTAGTACCTGTTAGGGTCACATCTATGGGTTAAATAGAAAAATGTATTTATAAAAAAATTGTATTATCCATTAAGAATTTATTTCAAAACTTTATCGGCATTAAATGACCCACTGAGGTTGATATGCCGTAAAACAAAACAAACCAAACCATTAAGCTGTCCCTTTGATCTTCTTTCTTATCTATCTTAATCTCCTTTTTATCATTTAGAGTTTTTACTATCATTGGGTTAGCTCAGTCGGTAGAGCGTTCGGCTAGAAACCACAAGGTTCCTAGTTCCATACCGGCCCTCTCCAACTCAGCGTATGAGCAACACAGGGATATGTGCTGTAAAGTAAGGAGCTGATGGTAGGCGTGGCGCTCCACCTCAGATGCAAAAACAATCTCCTTGGTCTGGCGCTATTGAAAAGGGGATAGACTCCCTCGCTGACTGGCTGATACCGACTTTAGGCCACCCCGACGACTTTACTTTATTTTCTCTAGGGGGGGATAAAGTTATTTTGTCAAAAACGCTTTTTAGGCCCATTTTGGATATCCCTAATATATATATATATATATATACATTAATATTGATAATATAGTAAGTTGACGGAGTGGCCTATTATCACTATCAGCCAGACAGCAAGATCCACCTCAGATGCAAAAACAATCTCCTTGGTCTGGCGCTAGTGAAAAGGGGATAGACCTCCTCGCTGATTGGCTGATACTGACTTTAGGCCACCCCGACGACTTTACTATCATTGTCCTTTACATTAGTCTAGGTTTTAATCTAGGGTTAGAAATTATGTTACGGCAATGTTTGAGGCTCACTTTGGAGCTAAGGTTAACTTTGAAATTTGGATTCCCAAGGACAGGATTTTAGTGAATGTCAGTGTGTTGGTGTGTCACATTTTTCAACTTTACTCCTAGTTGCCGTAGCCCAACGTGTCATACCATTTCGGAATCCGTCCGAATCCATGAGCAAATTGAAAAACATTCCGGGCCGAATATAGACCCGCAATCCTGAAATTTTGGGTTCCTAAGGACAGAATTTTGACACTGACATTCAGTAAAATCCTCTCCTTAGGAATCCAAAATCTCAGAATTGCAGGTCTGTAATCGGCTTGGAATGTGTTTTAATTTGCTTACGGATTCGGCTAAAAACCTAAAATACCAAAACGGTATGACATGTTGGGATACGGTCTTTAGGAGTAAAGTTGAAAAGTGTGACACACGGACGCACCGACATCCACTAAAATCCTGTCCTTGGAATTCTAGAATTTCAGGATTGCTGGTCTGGATTCGGCCTGGAATGTTTTGTTTTTTTAATTTTCTCACTGATTTGGTCTGATTCCAAAATGGTATAATATGCAGGGCTACGGCCTCTAGGAATAAAATTGAAAAATGTGACTTGCTGACATTCACTAAAATGCTGTCCTTAGGAATCCCAAATTTTAGGATTGCAGGTTTAGGATTCAGGCTGGAATATCTTTTTAATTTGCTCATGGAATCTGCTTGATTCTAAAATAGTATGATATGTTGGGCTATGGCCTCTAGGAGTAAACTCTAAAAAACTGTGACACATTGATATTCACTAAAATCCTGTCCTTAGAAATCCAAAATTTCAGAATTGCAGGTCTGGATTTGGCCCAAAATGTGTTTTTTTTTTTAATTTGTTCATGGAGTCGAACTGATTCCAAAATGGTATGACATGTTGGTTTACGTCCTCTAGGAGTAAAGTTGAAAAGTGTGACCCACTGACACACTGACAATGGCATTTATTATTAGAGATGTAACAAGCACTATAAGACATACATAGAAAACATTATTAATACACAGGCGAAAAGAAAAGAAGAGGAATTGAATGAAAATAATTGCCGTTCTATATTTATTTATACACAGAAACATTGTAGAGAAAAGTAGAAAGTAATTTTAGGAGATTCATGTTTAGCTGGTTTGATTAGTCAAAGCATGATTGAATGTAAGAAAATGATTGGACAATGTCAAATGACCCAGATGCATGATGGGATTTTTTTAAAGGGAAAAGTGAAGAAAGTACCAGTGCCATTTTTATGGTGATAGATACTACTTAAGTAGAATTTTTATAAAATAAAGGAAAGACTGAAGAAAGAAAGAAAGAAAGAAAGAAAGAAAGAAAGAAAGAAAGAAAGCAGGTATGAATAAAAAGCATAGGAAGGAAGGAAGGAAGGAAACGTGGAAAGAAAGAAAGAAAGAAAGAAAGAAGAAAGAATGAAATGAGAGCATAGATAGAAAGAAAGAAAGAAAGAAAGAAAGAAAGGCTGGGTAAATATTAAGAAAGAAAGAAAGAAAAAAAGAAGGTATGAATTCAAAACATAGGATGGAAGGAATGAACGAACGAAGAAAACATGGGAAGAAAGAAAGAAACAAAGAAACAAAGAAAAAGGAGGTATAAATAGAAATCATTGGAACGAAGAAAAGAAGGAAGAAAAGAAAGATGGAAAATATAAGAACAAAAGAAAGAAAGGAAGAAGATAATAAAAGAGAAAGAAAGAAAAAGAAGAAAGAGATAAAGGGAGGAAAATATATCATTAAGAAAGAGAAAGAAAGAAAAGAGGAAGAAAAGAAGAGTGATAAGAAGAAACGAGAGGAGAAAGAGAAAAACAAGAATAAACATGAGAAAGAAAGAAAGAAAGAAAGAAAGAAAGAAAGAAAGAAACAATTAAGATGTAGCTGACTAAAAAGAAAGTAAAGAAAGAAAAGTATTAAAACAAGGATGGTAAATGAGAAAGCGAATGAAACAATAAAAGAACAAAAAAGAAGAAAAAATACATTTAGCTAAAAGAAAGATAGAAAAAGAAAGAAAGAAAGAAAGAAAGAAAAAAAGAAAAAATTAAACAAGGATGATGAATGAGAAAGGTGGATGAAATAATAAAAGAACAAAAAAGATATTCGCAAAAGACAAACAATAAGATCAAAGAGAAGTAAAAAAAAAAAAAAAAAAAAAAAAAAGAAAGAAAGAAATATACGGACAAAATACAGAAAAAGAGAAAAGAGAGAAAGAAAAATAGAATGAATCTGATAAAGAAAAAAAGAAAGAAAATCTTTGAAATAAAGAAGAAAAATGACATATAGCTAAAAGAAAGAAAGAAAGAAAGAACTAAGATGTTGCTGAAAGAAAGAAAGAAGAAAAAAAAAAAAAAGTAAAGAAAAAAAAGAAAAGAAATAAAACAAGGATGATGAATGAGAAAGGTGAATGAAACAATCAAAGAACAAAAAAGATATTCGTAAAAGACAAACATTAAGATGAAAAGAGAAGAAGTCAAAAAAAGAAAAAGAAAAAAAAGAAAAAATAAGGGGAAAAAAAGATGAGCAAGGAGATATTTTCAATCTTTCTCCTTTTTTTTTATCACAACACAACAAGCAGGAATTGTACTGATAGTGAAAAGAATTGAATTATTTATTCAATTGGAGACGAAAAACAACCATTTTGGTTTTTTTTCCAATATGCAGCTGACAGTAAAATCAATGGAGATGCTTAAGAGAAGAAAAAAGAATTCTTTGACAAAACTTTTAAGTCAAAAAGCAAAGAATAAAAACCCTCTCTTTCCCCCAACAAACTTTACAATACCTACAGCAAGGTTATTTGGCAGTGCCCAGGTCAAAAGGCTTTTAGACCAATGATTTCAAGTACAATTTCACGGTCTATTTGCTTGGTTGGGTTTCCGGCATGTCAACGTTTGTTGGGTTATTTTATGCCTAAGTCTATGGTCTCCAATTATATAGAATATAAAAATGTATGTTAACAATTATTTTAAACACTTCATATTTAGTTGCAATATCGACGTTTTAAGAGCCAATGTATTAATAAAATTCACAATCATTTTAAACAGGTAAACACTTCATACTTAATTGCAATATCAATGTTTTAAGAGCCAATGTATTGATAAAGTTCGCTATTATTTTAAACTGGTAAATACTTTATACTTAGTTGTAATATCAATGTTTTAAGGACCAATGTATTAATAAAGTTCACAATCATTTTAAACAGGTAAACACTTCATACTCAGTTGCAATATTAACGTTTTAAGATCCAATGTATTGATAAAATTCACAGTTATTTTAAACAGGTAATCACTCCCTACTGAGTTATCATATTGATGCTTTAATAGTCTGTGTGTTAAAATGTTCATGATAATTTTAAAACTTTATTGCAAACATATCTATTTGAATAGACCTTAACAGATACTACCACTTTGGTGACTCCCCACTCCTCAGAATACCAGAACTGGTGTCGAGATTTTGGGGGGTCATCTTCAAAACTCTTTTGAAAGGGTCCAAAAATTCAAGGTAATATCAATCCTTTGTAAGTCTCTCCCAACTGACGAAATGCAATTCCTTTCCCAACCGAACACGCCACCCTCACTTCAAATAGCAGTCGTCAGATTTCACTTGCCGTCCAAATACTTACTTCCTCACTCGCCCTGTCAGCGACCGTCCGTTTTTATTTCTGCTCGTTCGGCTGCGCTTATGCAAATTCTGATATACTTTACGTGAGTCTCTACTAACAACACCTCTGCTACGAGGAGGTAGCGAGTTCGAGTATCCGTAGCCGCTCGCCACAGGCCAAACATATCCTGACGCACTTTGTTTGTGGGGGCTGGGAATCCGCTTGTTCATAGGGCTGCCTTTTAGTTTCGTCACAACGTTAAAATAACGACAAAAAATAACTAATAAGAGTAAATGCCCAAACATAAAAGAAAATAAATTAACTGGAGAACCCCCCCCCTCCAAAAAAAAAACAACAACTCCAAAACAATAACAAAAGAGACACTTATAGGTTTTAATTCACTGTGTTTTATTCTGAAAAGCCAACAAAACTAATATATAATCCAATTGACTGGTAAGTAAAGGATGATTCTATTTGGGATCATCGAAATCTCACTGTACTTCAATACTGTATACTCTTGTAGGTGCAAACATATATATTCATACTAGGATTTTTATAAATCCCTGAGAGAGCTCAATGTTTAATAACCAGTAAATCAATTATATACAGAGCAATATTTAACTTTCAAAGAAAGAAAAACTTAACAAACTGTCATTTTTCTGTTATAATTTATTTCGACCAGAAACTCAAACTCAGTCTAGCCTCTTCAGACAGATTTTACCAAATATTTGTAAAATCTGTACATAGTTTGTTTTATTTTAATATATATTTAAAGTTATCTAACGTATAGATATTTACGGGAGAATTATTTACAAACAAGAAATATTAAATTTTTCAGTAACAAGAGGTTATCTAAAAAGTGTATGAATAAATAAATGCCTACGATTTTGTGTAAAAGAAGTATAAAGTGATAGACAGAATGTGAGGTAAGAGGCGGGTCAATTTTTGACTTAATTGCAAATTACGACTAATAATAGAGAAAAAACGGTTATTTCCTATGAGTCTAACATAAACAAACGGGAATCGCTCTTGACTGATAAATCATTCATCTATTTATTGATCTACTAGGGGAAAAAAGACGGGTTTAGGACTAGAGTTTAGGTTTAGGGTTAGTTTAAATAAATAATTTATCAGTCAATAGTACTTCCCCTTTGTTTATGTTGTGCTTATAGGAAATAACCGAAAAAACAATGTTTCAAAAAGGGTACAAAAATACAATAAAAACCTTTTTACTTGCCGAAAATTTGCATTATAGAAGGTGATGATCATATTGAAAATATACAATTGCTGGTTATGGACTATTTTTTTAAATTTAGGACCCTGTATTTCTAACAAGATCAATCCGATTTTGTTTGAATTCAGAATTTTCTTTCTTCTAGACTGATTGTCATACAAAAGATAAAGAGCCCAGTCTGTCCTACTATATAGTTGGAGGGAGAACAATTTAATTCGTACCTATCCCAAGAGTATTAGCGCTATGTGAAATGTTATGGACCTTATTATCCCTTTTGATATAATACCAGATTAATGCATATACTTTAATGATGAACTTAATAAGGCTGTAAAGTTTGGCAGAAATCTCTTGTGTGTCCCTTTTTAAGGGGTTGTTGAATTCGTTTGACTTTCGACAATCTTTCCTTATCCTTTCTATTCCCCTTTCTTATTTCTTCTCTCGTTTCTCCTTCCTTCCTTTTTTTAGTTTTTTCTCCCGTGTCTAGCCCTAGGGAAAAAGAGATAGACTCCCTCGCTGTCTACTGATACCGACAAGCGGCCTCTCCGTCAACATTAATTTATAATAAAAGTGAAAGTAAAGTCGTCGGGGCGGCCTAATATCGGTATCAGCTAAACAGC
>CM042167.1:70044541-70064541 GCA_023376005.1 Doryteuthis pealeii
AATACTTTTTCTCGTCTTTTGCATTTCTTCGAGTTGCGTCACGCGTCATGACACCTTCGCGTGAGTAGATCGCGACTTGCCTTTCAAAAATAAAACGCTGATCAAATACAGTTACATAACTAAAAAGATTTTCATCTCCTATCACATATAAAAATATCCATCATTTTCTTCACCCCAAGAGACATCCTGATGAAGGTTCAATGTAACCGAAATGTTTTAAACATCGATAATTAAATTCATCCCATTTTCGGAACACTTGTTTTTTCAAATTTTCTTTATATTGTCGGATTTAATTTCCATATTTACTCCTATATATATATATATATATATATATATATATATAGTAAAATGGTTTAGTCACTCATTATATATATATATATATATATATATATATATATATATATATATATATATGTTATTTATAAGGTGCAATTGTTACCATTGTTTTTAATTGCACCTTAAATGTATTGTAGACTATAATAAATAAATACAGCTCTTCCACACGTAATCGAGCACTTTATTTTCAATTCTTCAATACTAACAAAGGAATATATATATATATATATATATATATATATATATATATATGTAGTCATCGACAGACACTATGTTTCGACGTAACATGTTTCTTCAGTGCGGCTAGACATTTGCAGGCTACCTGGATGCGCTCGTAGGAAATGGACAAGGCGAGACGACTTCAAATCCTGAACATAGGCAGTTTTCATTTCGCATAGCGCTAATAACCCTCGTGTAAGGTACGATTACAACTATTAACCCCACCCTCCCCGGCTATGGGCAAATAGTAGGGCATGCTGGGTTCTTTAACCTTGGTATGGCAATCGGTCTGGGAGAAGGAAAATTCTGAATTCAATCCAAAGGGGATCTCTTCTCGTTAGTCAAATCTACTTTGAGAGTTCGTCCTCTCCTCTTCTTCCTCTTTTTTCTCATAACCAAATTCCCATTACTCTCTCTCTCTCTCTCTCTCTCCCCTCTCTCTCTCTCTCTCTGTTTCTCTCTCCCCCTCTGTCTCCCTCTCCCCCTCTCTCTCTCTCTCTTACTGTAACACTTACTCTTTTTGCTCTATCTAGTGTACTATCCGTCTTAGCCCGTTCTTATTTATCTCTCTCTCTCCCTCTCTCCCTCTCCCCTCCCCTCTCTCTCTCACCTCTCTCTCCCTCTCCCTCCCCTCTCCCTCTCCCTCTCTCCCCCTCTCTGTCCTCCCTCTCTCTCTCTCTCTCTCTCTCTCTCTCCCTCTCTCGTTCAAATTAGACCCTGAGAGCGAGGTGTCCCAGCTCTTAAGACCACCCCCAATCCCCAACCCAAATAGGAGTGCCCTGTGTATGACTTTAAATTACATCAAGTTTTGAGACCCCAATTTTAGGGAGTGTAGAGCCGTCGTAATCATTGCCATTACTCCCAAGTCCACTCTGTCCCAAAGTGGTACTACCGGTTAGTGTTCCCATTTAGCTAATATGGGAACTAGTTAATTTTTTTTTGATGAGGCTTGATAATTAGTATTATTTGTATTATTCAGACTATTGTCCTCATCTTCATTGTGATTTGTACAACGTTTCGGCCGATGTGCCTTCCGGCCTTCTTCAGGTATTTCTTGTCGGACTCGGGAACCTTCTCGGACTCGGGAACCTTCTCGGACTCGGGAACCTTCTTGTCGTAATCGGGAGCTATCATAGAACTTTGAACCTAACCCTTTATTCAGTCCACGGGAGTATACTGTTCTCATTCTACTAACCATAGCTGTGGTATAGATGTTAAGCTGTATTAATTATTATTCTATGTTACTGCTGCCCCTGACCAGATATGTTTTGGAAATTACTTTTCAAATAGAATCAAGTTTGAGCGCCCTACCAGTCTAATTGAGATGGAATATAACGATATCTAATATCTTCTATTTAAGTCTATCCTCCCTAAATTAAATCCATTGAACTTGTCGTGGGACTGGTCTGTAGGTGTTTGTTGAATATGAACACCGAAACTACTGGGTGCGACACGTGATTGCTGTGTCCAATCGTAAAAAAATCATCTCCTTCACTTAACTCCGGTCAAGTCACATTTAAGGCACCGGTTCCCACTTGATCACCGAAGTTAAGCAGCGATCAGCCAGTTACTTAGCTGGGTGACCATTTAAGTAACAGCAGATACTGTAAGAAGCCGAATATCAAAAGAACTTGATTCGGCATTAAATGACTCGAAAAGGGTTGTAAAGTTTTTAAATGCCATCCTTTTGGCCAGTTGAAAAGGGCTTAAAGTAAATCCTGAGTTATGGAATTCTTTGGTAAGCGTATAAGTCCTATCCTGCGTATTGTTAAAGGTCCAGTGATTTAATCCTATGTCCGTCGTCCATGAACGTCTGCGTAATTATGACCAGTATGGTCAGTTTAAGTATTGTATCAGCAGCAGATTACTGCCGTGATTGGCCAAGAGATAGGTTACATCGTTTTGGTCGAGTCTATAAGTAGGAGCGACGATCTATCGCACACCTTATATCCCAGAAATTCTCAACAAGGGTTAATATGCCGTAAAACAAAACAACCAACCAAAACAACCAATCACTTAACTCCATATATAGTAGCTGACGTATTTTACTGATCCAACACAATTAATATACTTAAATGACCTCGTTTTTATAGAAGTAGACATTGAACACTAAACCTCACAGCTTCCTGTCCAATAATCCTATCCACGAAGCTACAAAAAATGCACACAAAAAATGCACACAATTCTTGTGATGAATTCAAAACGACACATGATTGCTATGTCCACTCACAGAAAGCCTCACTTATCTCCATATGTAGAAACGGACGTATTTTAATGATCCAACACAACTTTTACATTGAACGTTAAACCTCATAACCTCCTGTCCAATAATCCTATCCATGAAGCTACAAAAATACACACAATTGTTGTGATAGATCCAAAACCACTGTATGCGACACGTGATTGCTATGTCCAGTCACAGAAAGGCTCTCTCTCTCACTCACTTAACACCATACATAGAAACGGGCGTATTTTACTGATCCAACACAACTATTACATTGAACGTTAAATCTAATAACCTCCTGTCCAATAATCCTATCCATAAAGCTACAAAAATACACACAATTGTTGTGATAAATCCAAAACCACTGTATGGCCACGTTATTGCTATGTCCAGTCATAGAAAGGCTCTTCCTCACTCAACTCCATACATAGAAACGGACGTATTTTGATCCAACGCAACTTTTACATTGAACATTAAACCTCATAGTCTCCTCTCCAATAATCCTATCCATGAAGCTACAAAAAATGCACACAATTGTTTTAATCGACGTTTTTTTGTTGTATGCGTTTCAAATTACGGATTAAATTTGGTTAAGTTTGGAATCAGTTAAAAAGCAATCTGTATTTTACGAATCTGTATTTTATGTGAATTTTTATCGAATGATAATCAATCAAAATTTGATTGATTCAAATCCGTGAACCAATCAATATCTGATCGAATGAAAATCATGAATCAATCATAAGATTAAGAATTATAGATTAACTAAGATTATCCGGGGGTTTTTTATTGTAAATTTTTCGAAATGTTTATAGATGTTTCTGATTTCCGATCTTCGTTGTGATAAATCCCACGAGGGGAAATCTTTCCAGGGAAAAAGTGGATTCTGATTAAGGCCGGGTTGTCAGAGTCGGGAAAGGAAATAATCAAGCTAAGAATGGAGTCGAGTGTCAGGGGTGGGGTGGGGGCTGAATGGCAATGGCCATAATATGGCAGCGGCCTCTTGGGGGATTAGATGGGATCTGGATCAAAGGTGATTTTTATTACTTTTTTTAATTCTAAAGTATGGAGTTTCTGAAAAATTTTCCATTTTTTATATTGTGATAGAAAACAGATTCAAATACTCATATATATATATATATATATATATATATATATATATATATATATATATATGTGTGTGTGTGTGTGTGTGTTTTTTTTGTTTGTTTTTATGCGTATATATATATATATAATATATATATATATATATATATATATATATTAATAATGGAGATTCGCTCCCGGTTTTTGTCTGTAACAAAAACTACGTCACTGCTTACGTCACTATACCCGAAATCGTCATAACATAGAATAAATACACTCAAAAGTTGAGCAATCAACATTAGACAGTCCTCATTGTTTTTTTAAAACATCCCCAATATCATATATTTATATATAGTTTGTTTTATTTTTATAGATATGCAAAGTTAATAGAACTTAGTTTCGATTTCAAATTGTTTTATTTTTTTTACTTCTTTAATAAATTTGATGATTTCATGATTCATGGTTCAAACTCTCCGACATTTAATTTTTAACTTCCACCTCCTCAAGCAAAATCTTTCAGAAATTTATTTTTACATCGCCCGGATGTTTTTTTATTATTTTGCTAGTATACATAATGGAGAGAGAGAGAGAGAGAGAGAGAGAGAGAGAGAGAGAGAGAGAGAGAGAGAGAGAGAGAGAGAGAAAGGAAGATTGATAAACAAATTTAAAGGTTGAAAGGTTTATATGATGACGTCATATTTGTTCTTCACTTTTTAACCAATATTCGCTAACGTAACATACAAATCTACCTTCACCTGTGACATGGTGGGTGGTTGGCTGGTTGAATTTGTGACATGTGGGCCTGGGAGTAAAAGGGGTAAGTGAGTGACTATTCATACACACACACACAGACACACACACGCAGACACCACACACACACACACACACACACACACATATATATATATATATATATATATATATGCGGATGACCCTATATATGCTCCCCATCCCCTAGGATTGAGCACTCTAGGGGGCATCTCGCTGACGGCCGCCAACTCAAGCGTAAACGCAACGCTCTTCTCTGAATGGAGCACTCTGTGACGGCCTTTACACACAAAGCGATGTGTGTATTAAAACAATTAAAATCCCCTTTCCATTTTGTAAGTAAAGACAGCCTAATGGTTAAGGTGCCGACGGAGTTCAATTCCGGCTGTAGTTAGCTTACAAAATGTCTAGCACACTGAAGAGACTTGATAAGTCGAAACACGTGTCTGTGGATGACCCTATATATATGTGTGTGTTTTATAATTTGCTTGAAGCATTGTGTTTATATTGGTTTGGTGGTTGGTTTTGAAGGTTATCACAATGCAAGTGTAAAGAAAAATAAGGTAAATATGGTGTTGTTTGTTAACCTGCCATTTATTCTTAATATTTCGAGATAAAAATCTCTTCTACAGAAGATTTCCGAAACTGAAGCTGTTGCTAGCGACCGTTCATGTTGTTTATATATATATATATATATATATATATATATATATATATATATATAGTATTTAAACATAATCGAATTTATTCAGAAAGTATTGAATATATACAAGAAAATGTAGAACAAAAAAGTTTTTGATATTCTATAAGTAATATCTAATTGGAAAATTACTTTTTTCATTTTTTCGACAGCACATCTAACATAACATACACATCTGCCTTCACCAGTGACACAGATGTTCAATTTACCAAAGAGTACAAAATCCGAAAAAATATTCGTAATAAACATGAGAAAGAAAGAAAAAAGAAAGAAAGTGCAAGCAAGGTAGCAAGGTTGTGTCTAGGATAAAGAAAATGTACTACTTTGTAGGTTGGTTGGTTGGTTGGTTGGTTGGAATTGTGACACGTTGGCCATGGAGTAATAACCACAAAGAAGTGACTATAACTCCCAGAGCTCCAGAAATGTTTTTAATATCTTACAAGTATTTAAGTACCCTCGAATGACCACAAGGAAGTGGCTACAACCCCAGAGCTCTAGAAATGTTTTTAATATCTTAAAAGTACCCTCGAATGACCACAAGGAAGTGGCTACAACCCCCAGAGCTCTAGAAATGTTTTTAATATCTTAAAAGTACCTCGAATGACCACAAGGAAGTAGCTACAACCCCCAGAGCTCCAGAACGGTTTTTAATATCTTACAAATATTTAAGTACCATCGAATTTATTCAGGAAGTATTAAATGTCTGCAAGAAAATGTACAACAAAGTTTTCAATAGTCTATAAGAATATAATTATAAAATGACCTTTTTCATCATTCTGATGGTTATGGCAAGTTACCAGCGATTGGATATAAGGTGTGCTCTATTCCTCACCTGGATTTATAGACTAGCCAGGGTCACGTGGTTTACTCCTCCGGCCAATCAACAACCATAATGCGTGCTGATTCACTACTTAAACACTGATACTTGCCACAGTTCACTTGCCATCATTTAGGAGGAACTTCCGACCATTGACGAAGGAACTGAGGACTCTTTAACAGAAGAACCAAAGGATTCATTATCGGAGGACTCTTTATCAATGATCCAATTCCACTGGACAAGCCCTCTGGCTTAAGGCCTTACAGGATGGCAAAACACATTGTAACAATCGTACTTAGAACGGCCCTTTTCTATCTCTGGTAAATTAGTGAGAGCGGTAATTTTTATGTTCTTGTCTTTTAGATGCTGGTTCAAAAAGAGGAAGATTTCTATCTTTGATTTCTGGCGTCAAAGATTGCGAGTCTGACAGCATATCTAGCGTAACATACACATCTACCTTCAACGGTGACATAAATATTTAATTTACAAAAAAATAAAAAAGACAAATATTCTTAATCTTACTGAGAAAAAAATAGGACCATATGATCTTTAGGTACCCCTTTTGCCATCTCGATTCATAAGGACATTTTTTCATTTACACCGTCAAAATCTGGTTGTTTGTTAACAGACGATTTTGAGAGTTTTTTTTTAAATTATAAAACTAACCCCTAACCCTAATAAACAACCGGACTTTGACGGTGTAAATGAAAAAAATGTCCTTATGAATCGAGATCGCAAAAGGGGTGCTTAAAGGTCATATGGTCGAAAAAATAAATAAATAAAATGCCAGAAAGATAACAGAGTATTACCCTGGATAAAGAAGAAATATCTTTTAGATACGTAGGTAGGTAGGTAGGTAGGTGGTTGGTTGGTTGGTTGGTTGGTTGGTTTGTGACATATGGGCCTGGAGTAAAGACAACAAGAAAATGTAGAATAAAAAAAGTTTTTGATATTCTATAAGTACAATATAATTAGAAAATTACTTTTTTCAAATTCTTGACAGCACTTCTAGCATAACATACATATCTACGTTCACCGGTGACATAAATTTTCAACATATAACCCTCCACCCTCGTAATTAACATGGAAAAGAAAGAAAGAAAAGTTTTCTTTGCTATTTAATCACATTTATCAATTTGAAGAATTACAAAAAAAAAAAAATCAAAGTTTACGAAGATGACAAGATTCCATATAAACGACAACTTTTTTTTTCTCCTCATGACATCACTTCGTTTTTCACGGCGCGACATCAATGATTGACAAATACGAGTCTTATTATTTTCTCATCAAATATGATTTTGAAACAATTTTTGTCGACACCATCATCATCATCATCATCATCATCATCCTCACCATGACAAGCAAGACCTGTGGATATACTACAGTATGATAAAAATATTATTATTTCTCATCAATATGATTTTGAAACAATTTTTGTCGACACCATCATCATCATCATCATCATCATCATCATCATCACCATGACAAGCAAGACCTGTGGATATACTACAGTATGATAAAAATATTATTATTTTCTCATCAAATATGATTTTGAAACAATTTTTGTCGACACCATCATCATCATCATCATCATCATCGTCACCATGACAAGCAAGACCTGTGGATATACTACAGTATGATAAAAATATTATTTATTTTCTCATCAAATATGATTTTGAAACAATTTTTGTCGACACCATCATCATCATCATCATCATCATCATCATCACCATGACAAGCAAGACCTGTGGATATACTACAGTATGATAAAAATATTATTATTTTCTCATCAAATATGATTTTGAAACAATTTTTGTCGACACCATCATCATCATCATCATCATCATCGTCACCATGACAAGCAAGACCTGTGGATATACTACAGTATGATAAAATATTATTATTTTCTCATCAAATGATTTTTGAAACAATTTTTGTCGACACCATCATCATCATCATCATCATCATCGTCACCATGACAAGCAAGACCTGTGGATATACTACAGTATGATAAAAATATTATTATTTCCTCATCAAATATGATTTTGAAACAATTTTTGTCGACACCATCATCATCATCATCATCATCATCATCATCACCATGACAAGCAAGACCTGTGGATATAGTACAGTATGATAAAAATATTATTATTTCTCATCAAATATGATTTTGAAACAATTTTTGTCGACACCATCATCATCATCATCATCATCATCATCCTCACCATGACAAGCAAGACCTGTGGATATACTACAGTATGATAAAAATATTATTATTTTCTCATCAAATATGATTTTGAAACAATTTTTGTCGACACCATCATCATCATCATCATCATCATCATCCTCACCATGACAAGCAAGACCTGTGGATATACTACAGTATGATAAAATATTATTATTTTCTCATCAAATATGATTTTGAAACAATTTTTTGTCGACACCATCATCATCATCATCATCATCATCATCCTCACCATGACAAGCAAGACCTGTGGATATACTACAGTATGATAAAAATATTATTATTTTCTCATCAAATATTATTTTGAAACAATTTTTGTCGACACCATCATCATCATCATCATCATCATCATCATTATGACAAGCAAGACCTGTGGATATACTACAGTATGATAAAAATATTATTATTTTCTCATCAAATATGATTTTGAAACAATTTTTGTCGACACCATCATCATCATCATCATCATCATCATCCTCACCATGACAAGCAAGACCTGTGGATATACTACAGTATGATAAAATATTATTATTTTCTCATCAAATATGATTTTGAAACAATTTTTGTCGACACCATCATCATCATCATCATCATCATCATTATGACAAGCAAGACCTGTGGATATACTACAGTATGATAAAAATATTATTATTTTCTCATCAAATATGATTTTGAAACAATTTTTGTCGACACCATCATCATCATCATCATCATCATCATTATGACAAGCAAGACCTGTGGATATACTACAGTATGATAAAAATATTATTATTTTCTCATCAAATATGATTTTGAAACAATTTTTGTCGACACCATCATCATCATCATCATCATCATCATCCTCACCATGACAAGCAAGACCTGTGGATATACTACAGTATGATAAAAATATTATTATTTTCTCATCAAATATGATTTTGAAACAATTTTTTCGACACCATCATCATCATCATCATCATCATCATCCTCACCATGACAAGCAAGACCTGTGGATATACTACAGTATGATAAAAATATTATTATTTTCTCATCAAATATGATTTTGAAACAATTTTTGTCGACACCATCATCATCATCATCATCATCATCATTATGACAAGCAAGACCTGTGGATATACTACAGTATGATAAAAATATTATTATTTTCTCATCAAATATTATTTTGAAACAATTTTTGTCGACACCATCATCATCATCATCATCATCATCATCATCATCCTCACCATGACAAGCAAGACCTGTGGATATACTACAGTATGATAAAAATATTATTATTTTCTCATCAAATATGATTTTGAAACAATTTTTGTCGACACCATCATCATCATCATCATCATCATCATCATCCTCACCATGACAAGCAAGACCTGTGGATATACTACAGTATGATAAAAATATTATTATTT
Source organism: Doryteuthis pealeii (assembly GCA_023376005.1). Taxonomy (NCBI): domain Eukaryota; kingdom Metazoa; phylum Mollusca; class Cephalopoda; order Myopsida; family Loliginidae; genus Doryteuthis; species Doryteuthis pealeii. The sequence goes on from CM042167.1 coordinate 70,054,340, forward strand.
TCTCATCAAATATGATTTTGAAACAATTTTTGTCGACACCATCATCATCATCATCATCATCATCATCCTCACCATGACAAGCAAGACCTGTGGATATACTACAGTATGATAAAAATATTATTATTTTCTCATCAAATATGATTTTGAAACAATTTTTGTCGACACCATCATCATCATCATCATCATCATCATTATGACAAGCAAGACCTGTGGATATACTACAGTATGATAAAAAGAGTCATATTATTTTCGCATCAAATATAATTTTGAAAAAAATTATATCATCATCATCATCATCATCATCATCGACGACGTCGTCGTCGTTGTCGTCGTTGACATCATCATCATCATCATGACAAGCTGGACCTGTGGATATACCACAGTATTATAACAAGAGTCTTATTATTTTCTCATCAAATATGATTTTGAAACAATTTCTGATATTATCATCATCATTATCATCATCATCATCATCATCATCAGGACTGGCAGGACCTGTGGATATACCACACTATGATAATACAAGTCTTATAGTAATAAATTCGGTTGTGTAATACTTGTAAAATATCAAAAACGTGGTAAGACTCCAGTTCTGGAACTCTGGTTGAGAGTGTTTAGTTACACTGTTGTTGTCGATACTCCCAGATCCACAGGGGTTACCTGTTGGCCGTGGGTGGCGACCCGTGATGCTTAAGCATGGAACCCCGGTGACTGAGCAGTCAATGACATGCAAACACTCCACTTTGGCCTTTACTTATGCTAAAGGGTGGTCCGATCAATCAGCTGGTCACGTCAAGCCCTAGCGCCTATAAGAATGTCCCGACCCTATTGCCCCACCCCTTTTTTCATATATGTGCTAGAAGGCAGTGGCTGAGGGTGTTAATGCCCAGGGTATGACGTTAAACTCTATCTGATGGTGCAATTCACATTCTGTATCTCTGGGGAATGGAGGGGTAGTATCTGTTAGGGTCCCATTTATGGGTTAAATGGAAAAAATGAGTTAAGAGAAAATGTGTTTTAAAATGAGTTTAAAAAATTGAGTACCCATCAAGAATGAATAAAACAAACACGTCTTTGGTATAAAATAACACAACAAGGTTTGACATGCCGTAAAATCCAACCAACCAACAGGTCTGCATGTAACCAACCAACCAACCAACCAACCAGTTAACCGGTTGTCATAATTGGAAATCTTATGAATCTTTATGCCAAAAAGTATGTCAGTAGGTTTTATTATTTGAAAATTAGATAATTTGGTATTAGATAACCCATCAAGGGTTGACATGCCATAAAGCCAACCAACCAACCAACCAACCAGCCAAACCTTTGTCATAAATGGAAGTCTTATGAATCTTTATGCCAAAAAGTATGTCAGTAGGTTTTATTGTTTGAAAATTAGATAATTTGGCATTAGATAACCCATCAAGGGTTGACATGCCATAAAGCCAACCAACCAACCAACCAACCAACCAGCCAACCCTTTGTTATAAATGGAAGTCTTATGAATCTTTATGCCAAAAAGTATGTCAGTAGGTTTTATTATTTGAAAATTAGATAATTTGACATTAGATAACCCATCAAGGGTTGACATGCCATAAAGCCAACCAACCAACCAACCAACCAACCAGCCAACCCTTTGTTATAAATGGAAGTCTTATGAATCTTTATGCCAAAAAGTATGTCAGTAGGTTTTATTATTTGAAAATTAGATAATTTGGCATTAGATAACCCATCAAGGGTTGACATGCCATAAAGCCAACCAACCAACCAACCAACCAACCAGCCAACCCTTTGTTATAAATGGAAGTCTTATGAATCTTTATGCCAAAAAGTATGTCAGTAGGTTTTATTATTTGAAAATTAGATAATTTGACATTAGATAACCCATCAAGGGTTGACATGCCATAAAGCCAACCAACCAACCAACCAACCAACCAGCCAACCCTTTGTTATAAATGGAAGTCTTATGAATCTTTATGCCAAAAAGTATGTCAGTAGGTTTTATTATTTGAAAATTAGATAATTTGGCATTAGATAACCCATCAAGGGTTGAAATGCCATAAAGCCAACCAACCAACCAACCAACCAACCAACCAGCCAACCCTTTGTTATAAATGGAAGTCTTATGAATCTTTATGCCAAAAAGTATGTCAGTAGGTTTTATTATTTGAAAATTAGATAATTTGGCATTAGATAACCCATCAAGGGTTGACATGCCATAAAGCCAACCAACCAACCAACCAACCAACCAACCAGCCAACCCTTTGTTATAAATGGAAGTCTTATGAATCTTTATGCCAAAAGTATGTCAGTAGGTTTTATTATTTGAAAATTAGATAATTTGACATTAGATAACCCATCAAGGGTTGAATGCCATAAAGCCAACCAACCAACCAACCAACCAACCAGCCAACCATTTGTTATAAATGGAAGTCTTATGAATCTTTATGCCAAAAAGTATGTCAGTAGGTTTTATTATTTGAAAATTAGATAATTTGGCATTAGATAACCCATCAAGGGTTGACATGCCATAAAGCCAACCAACCAACCAACCAACCAACCAACCAGCCAACCCTTTGTTATAAATGGAAGTCTTATGAATCTTTATGCCAAAAAGTATGTCAGTAGGTTTTATTATTTGAAAATTAGATAATTTGACATTAGATAACCCATCAAGGGTTGAAATGCCATAAAGCCAACCAACCAACCAACCAACCAACCAACCAGCCAACCATTTGTTATAAATGGAAGTCTTATGAATCTTTATGCCAAAAAGTATGTCAGTAGGTTTTATTATTTGAAAATTAGATAATTTGGCATTAGATAACCCATCAAGGGTTGAAATGCCATAAAGCCAACCAACCAACCAACCAACCAACCAACCAGCCAACCATTTGTTATAAATGGAAGTCTTATGAATCTTTATGCCAAAAAGTATGTCAGTAGGTTTTATTATTTGAAAATTAGATAATTTGACATTAGATAACCCATCAAGGGTTGAAATGCCATAAAGCCAACCAACCAACCAACCAACCAACCAACCAGCCAACCATTTGTTATAAATGGAAGTCTTATGAATCTTTATGCCAAAAAGTATGTCAGTAGGTTTTATTATTTGAAAATTAGATAATTTGACATTAGATAACCCATCAAGGGTTGAAATGCCATAAAGCCAACCAACCAACCAACCAACCAACCAACCAGCCAACCATTTGTTATAAATGGAAGTCTTATGAATCTTTATGCCAAAAAGTATGTCAGTAGGTTTTATTATTTGAAAATTAGATAATTTGACATTAGATAACCCATCAAGGGTTGAAATGCCATAAAGCCAACCAACCAACCAACCAACCAACCAACCAGCCAACCATTTGTTATAAATGGAAGTCTTATGAATCTTTATGCCAAAAAGTATGTCAGTAGGTTTTATTATTTGAAAATTAGATAATTTGACATTAGATAACCCATCAAGGGTTGAAATGCCATAAAGCCAACCAACCAACCAACCAACCAACCAACCAGCCAACCATTTGTTATAAATGGAAGTCTTATGAATCTTTATGCCAAAAAGTATGTCAGTAGGTTTTATTATTTGAAAATTAGATAATTTGACATTAGATAACCCATCAAGGGTTGAAATGCCATAAAGCCAACCAACCAACCAACCAACCAACCAACCAGCCAACCATTTGTTATAAATGGAAGTCTTATGAATCTTTATGCCAAAAAGTATGTCAGTAGGTTTTATTATTTGAAAATTAGATAATTTGACATTAGATAACCCATCAAGGGTTGAAATGCCATAAAGCCAACCAACCAACCAACCAACCAACCAACCAGCCAACCATTTGTTATAAATGGAAGTCTTATGAATCTTTATGCCAAAAAGTATGTCAGTAGGTTTTATTATTTGAAAATTAGATAATTTGACATTAGATAACCCATCAAGGGTTGAAATGCCATAAAGCCAACCAACCAACCAACCAACCAACCAACCAGCCAACCATTTGTTATAAATGGAAGTCTTATGAATCTTTATGCCAAAAAGTATGTCAGTAGGTTTTATTATTTGAAAATTAGATAATTTGACATTAGATAACCCATCAAGGGTTGACATGCCATAAAGCCAACCAACCAACCAACCAACCAACCAACCAGCCAACCCTTTGTTATAAATGGAAGTCTTATGAATCTTTATGCCAAAAAGTATGTCAGTAGGTTTTATTATTTGAAAATTAGATAATTTGGCATTAGATAACCCATCAAGGGTTGACATGCCATAAAGCCAACCAACCAACCAACCAACCAACCAACCAGCCAACCCTTTGTTATAAATGGAAGTCTTATGAATCTTTATGCCAAAAAGTATGTCAGTAGGTTTTATTATTTGAAATTAGATAATTTGACATTAGATAACCCATCAAGGGTTGACATGCCATAAAGCCAACCAACCAACCAACCAACCAACCAGCCAACCCTTTGTCATAAATGGAAATCTTATGAATCTTTATGCCAAAAAGTATGTCAGTAGGTTTTATTATTTGAAAATTAGATAATTTGGCATTAGATAACCCATCAAGGGTTGACATGCCATAAAGCCAACCAACCAACCAACCAACCAACCAAACCCTTTGTTATAAATGGAAGTCTTATGAATCTTTATGCCAAAAAGTATGTCAGTAGGTTTTATTATTTGAAAATTAGATAATTTGGCATTAGATAACCCATCAAATGTTGACATGCCATAAAACCAACCAAACAACGACCCACCCAATATCTTGCTGGCACTTTTTGACTTTTTTTCTTGGTAATTACAAATATTTTCGGTTCCTTTTTTTTTTTTTTTTCTTTTTGTAAATTGAAATATGTGTGTGGTGTGTGTGTGTGTGTATGTGTGTGTGTGTGTGTGTGTGTGTGTGTGTGTGTGTGTGTGTGAATAGTCACTCCCTTATCCCTGTTACTCCCAGACCCACATGCCACAAATTCAACCAACCAACCAATCAACCACCATGTCACTGGTGAAGGTAGATTTGTATGTTATGTTAGATGTGTTGTCAAAAAGATTTTAAAAAAAGTAATTTTCTAATTAAATTGTACTTATAGAATATCAAAAACTTTGATGTTCAAAAGTTTCTTGTATGTAATCACATGTCAAAATCCCAACTAACCGACCAACCCACAAAAGTTCTGGAATTCTGGTTGAGAGTGTTTAGTTACACTATTGTTGTCGATACTCCCAGATTCGTAGGGGCTACCTGTTGGCCGTGGGTGGCGACCCGTGATGTTTAAGCATGGAACCCCGGTGGCTGAGCAGTCAATGACATGCAAACACCCCACTTTGGCCCTTACTTATGCTAAAGGGTGGTCACATCAAGCCTTAGCGCCTATAAGAATGTCCCGACCCTATTGCCCTTATGGCATGCCCCACCCCTTTTTTTCATATATGTGCTAGAGGGCAGTGGCCGAGGGTGTTATTGCCCAGGGTATGACGTTAAACTCTATCTGATGGTGCAATTCACATTCTGTATCTCTGGGGAATGGAGGGGTAGTATCTAACCGACCAACCCACAAAAGTAGATATTTTTCTTTATCCTGGGCAATACTCTGCAACCTTGCTGGCACTTTGTTGTTTGTTTGTTTTTCTTTCTTCTTTTCTCTCATGTTAATAACGAGTATTTCTCGGATTTTTTTCTTTTTGTAAATTGAAAATTTATGTCACCAGTGAAGGTAGATGTGTATGTTATGTTAGATGTGCTGTCAAATAGTTGAAAAAAGTAATTTTCCAATTAGATAGTACTTATAGAATATTAAAAACTTTGTTGTTCTACATTTTCTTGTATATATGCAATACATCTTGAATAAATTCGATCGCCCTGTCGGCTGACGCAGTAGAATATAACTGTCATATACCCACATGTTGCGGGTATATAAACAAATGTTCTTTTACTAGAGAGGGGAGAGAGATCGACAGGGTATCAGAGAGATGAGATGCATAATTGCATTACTTACTTCTTTCTTCTTCTCTGGTCATTCGTGTGATCATCCACTTCTTTTCATAGAGAGAGGAAAGAGATATAGACATGGTATCAGAGAGATGAGATGCATAATTGCATTACTTACTTCTTTCTTCTTCTCTGGCCATTCGTGTGATCACCCACTTCTTTTCATAGAGAGAGGAAAGAGATATAGACATGGTATCAGAGAGATGAGATGCATAATTGCATTACTTACTTCTTTCTTCTTCTCTGGTCATTCGTGTGATCACCCACTTCTTTTCATAGAGAGAGGAAAGAGATATAGACATGGTATCAGAGAGATGAGATGCATAATTGCATTACTTACTTCTTTCTTCTTCTCCGGCCATTCGTGTGATCATCCACTTCTTTTCATAGAGAGAGGAAAGAGATATAGACATGGTATCAGAGAGATGAGATGCATAATTGCATTACTTACTTCTTTCTTCTTCTCTGGCCATTCGTCTGATCGTCTAGTCGCCATGTTGAATTCTATCTTCTTCTTGTTGGCTGATCGTTGTTGATTCGTTTTCTAGTTAAGACATTAATGACCAACAACGCCAAGTTACTGTTTAAACTTTTATTCTTAATCTTAACTAACTAACACAGCGGGTGTGCAAGTGATGAGTTCCAGTTAAGCAAGAGACATCTCTTTTCGCCAACATCATGCTTGGAATTGACAAGCTAACTAGCTCTCACGTGACTTCACGTGATTTGCGGTTTTCTCGCTTTTTGGGGATCAAAGGTTCCCAACGGTCTGCAAATTTCCATTTGCGCTACACAGTGGTGTCAATAATCTATGCTACCATAGATTATTCAACACAACGACTGAACCTCTGCTGAGTGATGAAATCCCCCGAATAAGGTAACCTGTTCACCGTGGGTGACGACCCGTGATGCTCAAGGACGGAATCTTGCAACACTCCCTTTTGACCCTTATCTATGCTAGACTGTCGTTCGGAGAGGCCCCCTCCGATCAATCGGCTGGTCACGTCAAGCCCGAGCACCTATATCACTATCCCGATCTCATTGTCCTTATGGCAATCCCAACCCTTTTTATCATATATGTGCTAGAAAGCGGTGGCTGAGGGTCTTAGTATCCAGGGTATGACGTTAGACTACATATAGTGGTGCAGTTCTAATTCTGGAGTTCTGGGGAGTGTTGAGTATCTCTTCATCACCATTACTCCCAGTTCCACCCTGACCCGGAGTGGCAATACTTGTTAGGTTAAATAGAAAAAAAAGAGTGTTTAAAAAATTGAGTTTAAAAAATTTGAATAGCCAATCAAGAACGAATAAGACAAACCATATTCGGCATGAAATAACCCAACAAGGGTTGACACGCCGTAAAATCCAATCGGCTTACCAACCAACATATGTTATAGCTGTTTTATTTTTCAGTTATTGTTGATATTATTTCTCCCCTCACAACTTGGTAGGTTCCTGTTTGCAGGAGCAGCATATTTGTCTCACCTACAAATCCAAATGGACTCAACCTCTGATCATAATATCTATATATTAATACTCAAGTTCCTTGATTGTACCACTGTTTTCATCATAAAATTCGATTGTGTTTAGATACTTGTAAAATATTTTTTTAAATGGTAAGACTCAAATTCTGAAAGGTGTAGAGTCACACCGTTGTCGTTATTACTCCAGGCCCATGTGTCACAAATCCAACCAACCAACCAACCAACCTACTTAAAGACATTTTTCTTTATCCTGAGTGTTACGATTTTGTGGCCATTTTTAGGCTGCAAGTGAAAGCACTTTACAGTGGAGATCCTTGGCTATCCTTAATGTTAGGTAGAATCCTTTGGTTGTTCCTCGGTGTTCCTTAGTGTTGGGTAGAATCCTTTGGTTGAGCAGAGTCCTTGGTTGCAGATCCATTCGTCCGGGTCGAATACGTGCAAATGAACGGCTTTCAAGATCGGCGATTAACTATCAACGTATTCGAGCTGTTGATTGGCTGGCTTTAATGCACACGCCCACGCAGAGTCTATAAGTTTAAGTGGTGGATTCGAGCACAACTTATGTGTCCAAAATATTTCAACACTTAGAAATACCCTGCTATCTTCCCAGGACTTTCTTTTTTCTAATATTTTTATGTTAATTAAGAATATTTTTCTTTTCTTTTTCTTTTTCTTTGTAAATTGAAAATTTATGTCACCGGTGAAGGTAGATTTGTATATTACTTGATGTGCTGTCAAAAATATGAAAAAAGTAATTTTCCAATTAGATACTACTTATAGAATATCAAAAACTTTGTTGTTCTACATTTTCTTGTACATATGAAATAGGAAGCACGTGGTGTAATGGTTGAAGTCATGGGAAATGGACTCGTCGCCTCGAGTTCAAATCCTGGATGTGGTAATTGCATTTCACTTAGCGCTAATACCCTTGTGAAAGGTATAAATCATACTCTCCCTCCAGCTATGGATAAATAGTACGGCAGACTAGGCTCTTTAACCTTGGTTAGGCAACCGGTCTAGGAGAAGGAAAACTCTGAATTCAAACCTGTTGAACCCCGCTTAAGAAATTGACCTTGTGTCACATCGTGCTCGTGCGAAGGGGTTGGTAAATATATATATATATATATATATATGCAATACTTCTTGAATAAATTCGATTGTGTTTAGATACTTGTAAAATATCAAAAACGTGGTAAGACTTCAGTTCTTGGCGCTGTAAATTCATTCCCTGTTGACATTAATCCAAGGTCCACGTGTCACAAAGCCAACCAACCAGCCAACGAACCGACAAACCAAGCTACAATTTGTCTGAATTTTTAAGATGAGGCTTGATAGTTTGGATTATTTAGATTATTCATCTTCATTGTTATCTGTACAAAAATTCTGAAAAGAAGGTTCCCGAGTCCGAGAAAGTTCCTGAGTCCGACAAGAACTACTTGAAGAAGGCCGGAGGGCACATCGGTTGAAACGTTATACAGATAACAATGAACACGAGGGCAATAGTTCGAATAATCCAAATAATACAAGCTACAATGTAGTCATTTTTCTTTATCCTGGGCAATACCTTGCTAACACTTTCCTTTTTCTTTCTTTTTCATGTTAGTTACGAATATTTTTCGGAATTTTGGGTCTTTTTTTTAATTGAAAATTTATGTCACTGGTGAAGGTAGATTTATATGTCATGTTAGATGTGTTGTCAAAAAGATGAAAAAAATAATTTTCCAATTAAATAGTACTTATAGAATATCAAAAACTTTGTCATTGCACATTTTCTTGTATATCTATATACATAAAAGAAAGATTATATATATTTATCTGTCTGTCTGTCTGTCTGTCTGTATGTTAAGAATCCGTATCGCCATTGTGATGGTCGATTTGTTCTGTTGTTGTTCACAGACTCCATTTGTTGATCATACGTTTCCATTATTGTTCATTCAGTCTTGGTAAATAAAGCTCCATTCTCGAGACTTTTTGAATACACCTCGTGTAGGCCGATAACAGGACACAAGCGACATTAAACATAGGTAGTGGGTTCCATAAAACAACATACGAAAGTATAGTGGTTTGCAGATAGGCCTAAGGGGTTGTTTCTTACTCGCTCACACAGTGTGATCTTTTCAGTGAAAGAGAGAAAGAATAGGTTAAACTTTTCTATCATATATTCCATTCATTATCACTATCTCGTAACTTAGAGACTAATTAAAACATTCCCCAATACAGAGACCACAAAATAGATGTCTCCCCTTTGAGACATCCAGCCGAAAAAAAGGATGAGTCTCCTTACTTCCACTTGTGGTTGGCGGAAGGGTCATATCCGATTCCGCTCTTCTGAAGAAACTGTGGGGCTTCCGGTGAATTTAGACCTTCTGTCCGATAAAAAAAAAACTTTCTTTACTTTTTTCTTATTTTTGTCTTTATTTTTGTCGTTACTTTCTTTTCAATTTAGAATTTCTATAAATTATTTAATTATGTTACACTCGTATTTCAAAGAAAATTAATGTTTCATTCTGTTAGAAATTCCATAGCTAATTATCTCCCCTTGCCGCCAGGGGGCGAATGCCAACATCGTATGTTGGCGCCAAATACCAAAACTTCACTTATCGCAAAGCAGTTACTGGAGAGAGACGTCAAAAGAAACGCTCTCATTACTTAGCCCAAAAACAGAGCCTTCTCATCACGGAGCACCCACTGAGGGTAGTCGCGTAAACAGCGGTCC
>CM042167.1:70069279-70114279 GCA_023376005.1 Doryteuthis pealeii
GATGAGATCCTGTGACAAGCGTTTGAGAGACACATGTGGCTCTCAAACCACATTTGTTACGTGAAGAATCGCGATCATTTAGGAGAAAAAGACAATATAATTATTCAATATCATTTCACAGATTTTTAGATCATTATTAACCCTTCCATGGTTTTGAGAGTCACGTGGGCTCTCAGTGTTTCCTGTGACACGTTTGAGAGACATATGTGGCTCTCAAACCACATTTAAGATAGACGATAAAAAATCTTTTGAAAACATGTGAGTAGACCCTTCTAATTTACATCGATCATTATTACGGGCAAGTGCAAATGATAAAGTCTTAATAATGATAGTTTAGGCAAACAATAAACAGCATTGATAATGGTTCAGAAAATAACCGAAAGTACTTGGTTTACCAATAATAACTCTTTCAGACAATTGATTAACACCTTTGAAGATGATAACACCAAAAAAAAAAAAAATAATAATAATAATAAAATAAAATCATTAGAAAACTTGAAAACTTTTTTTCTTTTACCTTTTTTCTTTTTTTTTTTTTTTTTTTTTTCTTTTTCTTTCTTTTTTCTTTTTTCTTTTTTCTTTTTTTTCTTTTCTTTTTTCTTCTTCCTTTTTACTTTTTTTGTTTTTTCTTTTCTTTTTTCGTTTATTTTAAAAAATCTGTTTTCTTTTTCTGTATCTTTTTCTTTTTCTTTTCTTTTTTCTTTTCCTTTTTCTTTTCTTCTTTATTTTATATACAATTCTTTCTTTTTTCGTTTTTCTTTTTTCTTAATTTCAATGCATGAAGCAGAAAATAGAATTTGATTTATTTCTTTTCCCCATTTTCAACTGGCATAACTGACTCCCAGCTGTATCATTTTCACAGATAAATTTACCCACAATGCATCAATCTTCCGTCATTAATTTCTCCTTTTATCATGGCCGCTGCTAAAAGGCGCAAATTGCCATGAGTGACTAATTCACTAGATTAACATTGAACGCCAGAAATTGATATTTCCACGATGTTGTTTCCTTTCATAATAAAAATTATATTCTAATGGTGTTCATTTATTTACATTTACTAGAAAAAATACCCTCCGGGCGGTATAAAAATTAATTTTTGAAAGATTTTGTCTGAGGGGATGGGGGTTAAAAATTTAGTGTCAGAGGGTTTGTATCATAAGTAAATAAAATCATCAAATTTATTAAAGGAGTAAATAAAACAATTTGAAACGGAAACTTAGTTCTGTCCCCCTCAATAAAATGTTGCGTGCATCTATTAATTATTAATTAAATAATTATTTTGAATATTTTACACATAAACTTTACATAAAATCGTAGGCATTTATTCATTTGTAAACTTTTTAGTTAACCTCTTAATACTGAAAAAAAATGACTATTTCTTGTTTGTAATAATTTTCTCGTAAGAATCAATACGTTAGACAACTTTAGAAACATTAAATAAAACAAACTATATATAAATATATAATACCGGGCATGTATTTAATAAAACTTAAAAAAGTAAAAATAAAAACTATTTAAAGTTACATACTCAAATTTTGAGTGTATATAATACAAGTTTGATCTTTATTCTATCTATTGACGATTTTCGGTAATGTGACGTCGGCAGTGACGTATGTTACTTAACTTCCGTGAAGTAGTAGTAGTAGCAACAGCAGCAGCAATAGTAGTAGCAGTAGTAGTAGTAGTAGTAGTAGTAGTTTTACAGCATATCAATCTTTTTCGGGTCATTTAATGCCGAATCTTTTAGTTAAATGGTCACCCATCTAAGTATTGAACATGCTCATCGTTGCTTAAGTTCTGTGAAGTAGTAGTAGTAGCAGTAGTAGTAGTAGTATGTTTCGTTTCGTTTTATGGCATATCAACCCTTTTCGGGTCATTTATTGCCGAATCCATTTTAATATCAGTTAGCTTAAATGATCACCCATCTAAGTATTGAATAGACTTATCGCTGCTTAACTTTGGTGAAGTAGTAGTAGTAGTAGTATGTAGTAGTTTGTTTTGTTTTGTTTTTTTACGGTATATCAACTCTTTTCGGGTTATTTAATGCCGCATCAATACATTTTGATATCAGCTAGCTTAAATGGTCACCCATCTAGTAGGGTTGATATAGTTGGAGGCGTGTGGTGTAATGGTTAGAGTTGTAGGAAATGGACTCGTCGACCCGAGTTCAAATCCTGGACGAAGCTACAGTTCACATACCGCTAAGGCCCTTGGAAAAGGTATGGATCCAACTATTCTCCCTCCAGCGATGGGTAAATAGTAGGGCAGACTGGGCTCTTTAATCTTGGTTAAGCAACCAGTCTAAGAAAAGGAAAACTCTGAATTCAAACCTGTTAAACTCCGCTTGGGGTGGTCACCATTAGAATAGCCTCAGTCCTAATTAGTGATCTATTTCATTAAACTAATTTTACAGACAAAAATATGACTACAAAAAGTCGCCATTTTTTATGACACCCCCACCAAATTTGGAGAGTTATGTCGATTTTTAGAATCGATATAACTCCGCCAATTTTTGGAATTGGAAGCTCAAATTTTAGGGATTGTCTAACTTTAACATAGTCCACACCTGGACAAAATTTCACAAAAATTGAAGTGCAAAATTTTAACAAATCTTTGCAAGATATTGTAGCTTTTGTTCTGAGCAAAAATCTAACAATCTTTTTGGCACAAATAATGTTCAATATATGTGAAATAATAATAGAAAAAATTGTTGTCGTAGATGCAGTGCCACATCGGGATATTGATCTTGCTATGAAAAAATCAGAAATCATCAATAACTTAAAATTGGTTGATTTTAAGACTTTTTGATAGCATTTTTTTCTTCTGAACAGTAGTAGTAGTAATAGTAACAATAGTAGTAGTAGCTGTGATGGTAGAAGTAGCAGTAGTAGTAATACAAATTTTTTTATTTTTTTTATTTTTGATCTTAATATATTTTTTTATAAATCTAATTGAATTGAATCCTAGTCAATTAAAAGCTGAAATTATCACGTTTATAACGTTTATCAAAAAAAAAAAAAAAAGGCAGAACAACAAACGAATTGCTATTAATTCCAAACAGTCAGCTGAGCTTTATCTAATTTGGGATTTAATCAAATCAGACACCTGTCTTTTCCATTTTATCTTCAATGGAAATATTAAGTTATTAATTGCTTTAAAGATAACACAAAGAAACAAATCTAATAATGGGTGTCTGAAATGTTGAGATGAGGAATTGACAGTATCGTGTTAATTATCTTGACTAGTATCTCTATCTTTGTTATTTTTAGTCGTTTTCTGAGATAAGGTATTGACATTATCTTATTAATTGGTTTGGCTAGTATCTTCATTTTTGTTGTTTTTATTGAATTTTGGGGTAATGTATTGGTATTACCTCGTTAATTATTTTGCCTAGTATCTCTATCTTTGTTGTTTTTAGCAGCTTCTGAGATAAGGTATTGACATTCTTATTAATTGGTTTGGCTAGTATCTTCATTTTTGTTGTTTTTATTGAAATTTGGGGTAATGTATTGGTATTACCTCGTTAATTATTTTGCCTAGTATCTCTATCTTTGTTGTTTTTAGCAGCTTCTGAGATAAGGTATTGACATTATCTTATTAATTGGTTTGGCTAGTATCTTCATTTTTGTTGTTTTTATTGAATGTTGGGGTAATGTATTGGTATTACCTCGTTAATTATTTTGCCTAGTATCTCTATCTTTGTTGTTTTTAGCAGCTTCTGATATAATGTATTGACATTATGTTATTAATTAGTTTGGCTAGTATCTTCATTTTTGTTGTTTTTTTTTGAATTTTGGGATAATGTATTGGTATTACCTCGTTAATTATTTTGCCTAGTATCTCTATCTTTGTTGTTTTTAGCAGCTTCTGAGATAATGTATTGACATTATCTTATTAATTAGTTTGGCTAGTATCTTCATTTTTGTTGTTTTTATTGAATTTTGGGATAATGTATTGGTATTACTTCGTTAATTATCTTGACTAGTATCTCTATCTTTGTTGTTTTTAGCAGCTTCTGAGATAATGTATTGACATTATCTTATTAATTAGTTTGGCTAGTATCTTCATTTTTGTTGTTTTTATTGAATTTTGGGATAATGTATTGGTATTACCTCGTTAATTATCTTGACTAGTATCTCTATCTTTGTTGTTTTTAGCAGCTTCTGAGATAATGTATTGACATTATCTTATTAATTAGTTTGGCTAGTATCTTCATTTTTGTTGTTTTTATTGAATTTTGGGATAATGTATTGGTATTACCTCGTTAATTATTTTGCCTAGTATCTCTATCTTTGTTGTTTTTAGCAGCTTCTGAGATAATGTATTGACATTATCTTATTAATTAGTTTGGCTAGTATCTTCATTTTGTTGTTTTTATTGAATTTTGGGATAATGTATTGGTATTACCTCGTTAATTATTTTGCCTAGTATCTCTATCTTTGTTGTTTTTAGCAGCTTCTGAGATAATGTATTGACATTATCTTATTAATTAGTTTGGCTAGTATCTTCATTTTTGTTGTTTTTATTGAATTTTGGGATAATGTATTGGTATTACCTCGTTAATTATTTTGCCTAGTATCTCTATCTTTGTTGTTTTTAGCAGCTTCTGAGATAATGTATTGACATTATCTTATTAATTAGTTTGGCTAGTATCTTCATTTTTGTTGTTTTTATTGAATTTTGGGATAATGTATTGGTATTACCTCGTTAATTATTTTGCCTAGTATCTCTATCTTTGTTATTTTTTAGCAGCTTCTGAGATAAGGTATTGACATTATCTTATTAATTGGTTTGGCTAGTATCTTCATTTTTGTTGTTTTTATTGAAATTTGGGATAATGTATTGGTATTACCTCGTTAATTATTTTGCCTAGTATCTCTATCTTTGTTGTTTTTAGCAGCTTCTGAGATAATGTATTGACATTATCTTATTAATTAGTTTGGCTAGTATCTTCATTTTTGTTGTTTTTATTGAATTTTGGGATAATGTATTGGTATTACCTCGTTAATTATTTTGCCTAGTATCTCTATCTTTGTTGTTTTTAGCAGCTTCTGAGATAATGTATTGACATTATCTTATTAATTAGTTTGGCTAGTATCTTCATTTTTGTTGTTTTTATTGAATTTTGGGATAATGTATGGGTACTACCTCGTTAATTATTTTGCCTAGTATCTCTATCTTTGTTATTTTTAGCAGCTTCTGAGATAAGGTATTGAAATTATCTCATTAATTGGTTTGACTATTATCTTTATCTAAAAACTGAAAATACTTCAGGTACACCCTAATCGGAAGAGTGTCCGACTAGAAACCACAAGGTTCCGGGTTCGATACCGGCCCCCGCCAACTTAGCGTATGAGTAGCACAGCGATCTGTGCGATAAAGTGAGGAGCTGATGGTAGGAGCGGCGCTCCACCTAATCGATTTCGTTGGTCTAGCGCTAGTGAAAAGGGGATAGACCCCTTCGCTTTCTGGCTGATACCGACTTTAGGCCACCCCGATGACTTTACTTTCTTTTCTTTTTTTTAAACGTTTTATTCCATAACCCAGTTGGGTCATGTCTTAGTGTAATCTTATGCGAGGCCCACCAGGATTTCGTATGCACATCTCGTCTTGACCGTGTCGTCTGAGATCACTGCACTCTCACTTGTTGTGCCTCGATCGAATCGCACCCGGGGCGGGGGAGAGAGTAAACACCCATGAACAGAAAACAAATACACAACAAAGAAATAAAGAGAGTGAGACAGACAGACAGACAGACAGACAATAAAGAGGATATGGTCCACATTACAATTACCGAGTTGTTGGACTCATGCAAGGCATTCTAATGTCTCAGTCATTCATCTCTTCGCTGCTGCTATGTGTCTGTCGGGCCAGAGAGAAGCGAGCACCCATTTCTTCTGGCCAAAATAAGGACCTGCCACTTTCGCGAAAGCCGTCTCACTAATTCTTCTCTCCCAGCCACCAATTCTCCAGAGATCCCGCCATCAGCCCGTGGGATTTGAAAATAATATCTTAATATGATTGATAGAGCATATGTATCATTGAGCACATGCTCTATCAAGGATACTGAGCACTCTTTATTTATGAATATAGCAAACTATATTATCAATATTCATATACTACTCCTGGGAAGCTGAGAGTATTGGGACGTAAGCAGTGACGTAGTTTCGGTTATAGACACCGAATCTCCATGTTGCTATTGTTAATGCTATTAGAAACCGTGGTAATCTAAAAGTTGAAATGTTTTGTCGTTGTTTTTTTTTTTTGTTTTTGTTTTTTTTATTATTTTTTTTGTGTTCGCTTAGATATAATTCACTCGTCTTTCCATTATTCATAATCATAACCAAAATACGTCACGTGATCAGTTTAGGCAATATTGAAGGAAGTAACATAAATGTTTTTTTATCTTTTTAAAAAATCTCGCAAAGAAAAAAATAACGAACATAAAGAGTTGTTTCAAAGAAAAACAGTTAATTCAAATATCAAATTATCCGATTGGGAAAAATTACTCACCGTTATCTTTTATTTGATAAAATAGAGGGGGGGGGGACCTCGTAAAAATATTTCTCCTGATATATTTTAGGAAAAACTTATTTTAAACATAATTTCACCAACAAGTAAATAATTACCGAAATTTTTGTAAAAATGTCACTATTAGTTGATTTTCCTTGTAATTCTTTTGAAAAAGCCAATAGTAACTTGTTTTTGGCTACGTTAAATTTAAATTTATTCAACGGTGCAAAAATGTAAACATTGTTTTCGATCACAATTTTCATTATTTACCGTAAGCTGAACTTTTTTTTAATTATCGGGAGTGGGTTTTTTTTTGGGGGGGGGGTTTATGTGGTTGGGAGTAAAAATTTAGTGGCAGAGGGTTTGTGTCATAAATAAATAACCAAAATTATCAAATTTATTAAAGTAGTAAAAAATGATTAAATAAATAAAACAATTTAAAATGGAAACTTAGTTCTGTCCCCTCGAATAAAATGTTGCGTGCATCTATTATTAATTAAATAATTATTTTGAATAATTTACACATAAACTTTACACAAATTGTACGTACTTATTAATTTGTAAACCAAAACAACTGTCTGTTCCACTACAAATCAGAAACACAGCATAATTTCGATTTCAACAGTGCATCCATGCTAACATACATCCATAATAAAAGATTAAGGCAAATCTTCGAAGCCAGTGCTATAAGTAATATACAAATGAAAACAGTAGATCTGGATTTTTTAACATCTGTTACGTAATCGCCGCCCAGCACCTATATTTGTGGCCTTGTGCCAGACTTAGAAAAAAACCTTTAGAAAAATGTACTACCGATTACTGGGTGGTCTTTGTAGAATCACCGAAAAAGTAGTTAGAATGATAAAATCTTTTTAACGAGAGATTGGAGACAAAAAGTCTATGATTAAGAAAAATCCAGTCTTTTGGACTACCAAGAAGTCTTTGATCTTTAGGCTTGTGAACTCTGGTTGACCAGTGTGATTCGAAGGAATCGAACATTCGATTCGGTCGAGGACCAGCTCGAACATTCTAGAGGAAGAATCTTCTGGAAGATTATTTAGACACTATATTAAGGAGTCAGTGAGGGATCAGAGTCAGTTACAGTCGGTGGCCGGAGAGACTCAGAGGCAGTCGGTGATCGGAGAAGGCCAGAGTCAGTCAGAGATCGGGGCCAGTCAGTGATCGTACGGAATTAAGCTGTTGTCGCTGAAGACGATAAGGAAATGTCTGTTACTGCTAAGAAAAGCTTGTTCACCGAGAAGTTTACTAAGGACTAAAAACTCGAAGTTGAATCCAGTTAGAATACAATTAATTAATCATTAAGCGCAGAGAATATTAGAGACTCTCTCTCTCTCTCTCTCTCTCTCTCTCTCTCTCTCTCTCTCTCTCTCTCTCTCTCTCTCTCTCTCTCTCAAAAGTAATAGTGAAGTTTTGAATATAATAAACTTCTGAAAAGTAAACACAGTATTATCATTCTTCTTTTACTACGATGAGAAAAATACTAGGGGAATCTTTTTATCAATGAAATTCACCTGACCTCTAGATACCCGTTGAGATAAAGTCAATTGGCCGTAACGAAGGGCACGCGGCGGGCGTAAAGTGATATCTTCCCTTGACCAAGTGTGTGGAAGGATTTTGGGGCTAGAAGAGGCTGACTGCTAGATCGGTGTTGGTAAACAGACGACCGTACGAATATACAAGATACGATTTGATACCGGGAAAGAAACAACAAACCCACTACGCAACTTAGATCCCTATTTAGTGCCGTGAAAGAAAAGGCACTACGTTACATATTACGAATTGAAGCCCCACGTTACACATCTCTTCATGTCTAGGCAAAGTAGTCGTTGATGGTTATAGAGCGACAAATTCAGGCCATAGCAACAATATGCTGTTGTTAGATAAAAAAAAATGCTGTTGTTAGATAAAAAAAATTTAAAAAATTTAAAAAATGAACATGCACACAAAGTACCCACAAATGACCCACAAACCTCCCTCCCCATATGCTTCTCCACATATCACTGCATTAAACATGGCCAAAATCCACCCTACTACTACTTGACCAAACTGTTGTATAATTGTATGGTTGCGTGGGTTTTTGGACAATACCCTGTAGCGAGGATGCAAAGGGCCCAAGTGGAAAAAATACCAGACCGTTTGGGAACGTTGACCCCAAAGGCGGGAATCCCGCGAGTCACGTGATAGAGTTAGTTAGGAAATCAGTTTTCACCCAGACGTCAGGCAGACAGGTTGTAACTCAAACCGCGCGGTGAATCAGGGCAATGCAGTAATATAATCTTTGATCAAAGAAAAACAAAGTCTTGTAGTTGATTAATGCATGACAAAAAAAGAAGCCCTTGGTTAGAAACAGTCAGACAAGAATTTAGAAAAAGAAGAGACAAGACAACAACCGGCCCAAATAAAGAAGATGAAACAACCACTAAACAAAGAAGATAGAATGAAAAATGGAAGCAAGTAAGTCACAACACAGTCTTAACTCTATCTGTCTGTCTGTATGTCTCTATCACACAAGAACTCTCTTGTTAATATACCCGCAATTGGCTAGATAACAAATTCCTGTAATCTAAATCCATTCCCCCTATTACTACTACTACTACTACTACTACTACTGTCACCACGACCCCATAATCGACCCATACTTCCATCTTAAAACATCAACCCCATATCAGCTGCCAACCACCCTCTTACCACTCGCGACCAAAGATACTCGTCACTAAGGGAACTGAATTCTCAAGCACAAGAACTAATGTCCTGAAGAAGGTCACGAAGACTGAAATGTTATAGCGTCGACATTATCCCCAAGAATAAATATTCATCCATTGTAACAAGGTGTGTCAAAACAGTCTCGAAAGTTTCTGTACTTGTTGACACACTTTATATTCTGAAAGAAATAACGTTCCATTCATTCTTCATTTTTATTTTGGTAAATACAGCTTTAAATTTGGTACATTTTGACATAGCTTGTATTCTGAAAAACTTAATGAATGGAACGTTATGATAGATAGATAGGAACAGACCGATATATATATATATATATATATATATATATATATATATATATATATGTGTGTGTGTGTGTGTGTGTGTGTCTGTGTCTGTGTCTGTGTGTGTGTGTCTGTGTCTGTGTGTGTGTGTGTGTTGTGGATAGATAGATAGATAGATAGATAGAAAACAGACTGTGACAGACAGATAGATAGATAGATAGATAGAACAGACTAAAATAGATAGATAGAAAGATGCATAAATAGATAGGAACATAACGAGATAGATAGATAGATAGAAAATAGATTGATAAATAGATAGATAGATAGATATAGATAGATAGATATGAGCAAACTAAGATAGATAGATTGTAAAAGACATAATAACATACATGTAGTTGTACACATAAAAGTTCTTCATTCCCAATAAACAAAAATTCAATTTTAGCCGTGAAAATATTTCTACGAGCAAACATTTGATTTTTTCCTAAAAACAAAAACCATCAAATTTAAAACAGAAATTAGTTTTATGTTTAATTTACGTCAGAAAATAAAACAATTTTAGTTTCTTCTTCTTCTTCTTCTTCTTCTTCTTCTTCTTCTTCTTCTTCTTCTTCTTCTTCTCGTTCCTCCTCCTCTTCTTTTTCTTCTTCCTCGTTCCTTCTCTTCTTCTTCTTCTTCTTCTTCCTCGTTCTTCCTCTCTTCCTTTTTCTTCTTGCTCTTTCTTTTTCTTCTTCTTTCTTCTTCTTCTTCTTCTTTCTTTCTCGTTCCTCCTCCTCTTCTTCTTTCCTCTTCTCCCCTTCCTCGTTCCTCCTCCTCTTCTTTTTCTCTTCCTCGTTCCTTCTCCTCCTCCTCTTCTTCTTCTTCTTCTCTTTCCTCCTCCTCTTCTTCTTCTTCCTCGTTCGTTCGTCCTCCTCTTCTTTTTCTTCTTCCTCGTTCCTTCTTCTTCTTCTTCTTCTTCTTCTTTTTCTTCTTCTTCTTCGTTCCTCCTCCTCTTCTTTCTCGTTCCTCCTTCTCTTCTTTTTCGTCTTTCTCGTTCCTTCTTCTCCTCTTCTTCTTCTTCTTCTTCTTCTCTTCTTCTTCTTCTTCTTCCTCTTCTTCTTCTTCTTCTTCTCGTTCCTCCCCCTCCTCTTCTCCTTCTTTCTTTCTTTCTTTCTTTCAATTTTAATGAATATCTCTAACACAGCAACTTGGTTTATTTCAAAAATACATTTCAACATTCGACTCATACGACGTAACCAAAACTTTCCCACAGTCAATTCTTATATTTTATATTTCATCAATTTTAAAACATTCATTTCTATTTTACTTTAAGGAATTCTTAGTTTTGTTTAAATAATTTTTGTTGTTTAAACGTTTTTGCTATGTAAGAATAAATTTTACATTTACTCTGAATGAAAATAATGTGCTAAAAATAACAAGTACAAAGTAATAACAACAAAATAAATTGTGAAAATATTTCGCACACATAGAAGAATCGACCTTCATCATTCATCATTCAAAAAAAATGTTCACTCTGATGAAGGTCGATTCTTCTATGTGTGCGAAATATTTTCACACACATAAACTGACCGAAACACATGTGTAAGTGATATCGATTAATGTGATATCGATTAATGTGATATCGATTAAATTCATTTTATCCATATACATTTCTTTTCTTTACTCATTTTTCCTCATATATGTATATATATATAAATGAATGGTATGTTAAAGACAAAATACTGATGAATATATGCAAAAAAACATTTTTCTTAAATATCGAAAGAACGAAAACATTCGTCCAGATTTCAATGTTCTCTTTTTTATCTGAAAAAAAAGAAATGAAAAATAGAATACCGTGCGTGTCACAAGTTACATAAACACCTTCGATTTTAGATAAAATTCACGACACTTTTGGACACAGATGGTCTTTTTCAGATAAGACAACTTTCTTTTTTTACTCTATTTATCTATGATCATATATATCCTGCATTTTTTATCATATTTGCTCTCCTGTTTTATTCTCTTAGCTCTCCTTTTTTGATCATCTTTACTCTCCTTCAATTTGACACACAATTTTGCAGAGAAATATATGCAGTGTATTAGTAAGTTTTGAAACAGCACTAGGTGTCTCTTTGTGGGTCAATGACCATAAAGAAAATGCGTTGGTAGTCTGTATGGTCCTATATCAGTCACGGTATGAATTATTTCCGTTACTACCACATGTCTCCGGCCATCTGCTCTTTCGATGCCCTCTGCGCCCACACTATTTTCCTTTGACCCGTAGAACTGAGATCGATGCAACTTGGTCGGAGTGTCTTTGTGACGGGTTGAGAAATTAATAGAAATGAGATGCCGTGATTGCTGGCAAGTCTAAAAATGAGGCAATACACCGTTAACAATAACAACGGTTTTTATTCATATATAATGAATGAGTACGTTTTACACTAGGTCGGAGAGAAAACACGATGAGGAGCTTTGTCTGGCGTTTTGTTTTATGTGGACTTAGTTCTTTATCGAATTATTCTTGGCGACAAAGTCTATTTCTCCTAGTGGCAATATTCTTATTTTATCTGACCGGAAGAAGGGGTGATTAAGGAGGCTCATCACCCAACAAACGAAAAAGAAAAGAAAAAAAGAAAAAAAACAGCATGTCACAATTTGCATAAACATTCTTCGTTCAAGATAGAATTCTCGAGACTTTTGGTAACATATCCGCATAATAGCCGATTTTTAAGCTTTTTTCTTTACTAATAATATTGCTCTGTTTATAAAAAAAATTAAAAGTCGAACTCTCAAATTGGACCTGAACTCTCTAACGTTTTACCGTTGGAAGAAAGGACCAGCTTAGAATCATCCTAATACCAAATTACCTGGTAACCCAACTACGAATATTATATATTATATATATATATATATATATATATATATATATATACATATATATATATATATATATTATATATATATCAGCTTGTTTAAACCACACATGGAAAGATCCTAACTACAGGAATATATATATATATATATATATATATATATATATATATATATATATATATATATATATTCCTGTAGTTAGGATCTTCCATGTGTGGTTTAACCAAGCTGATGCAGGTAGACCATAAGGAGAGCTCAATGTGCCTAATACCAGTGAATGTAAGGACAGAGCAAGATATTCATATATATATATATATATATATATATATATAATATATATATATATATATATATATATATATATATATATATATATATATATACGCACAACAATGCATATATTAAGAAAACGAGTATTTGTGAGTATGTATAATTACGTGTTTTCTATATCATTATTATGTCTTTTTCAGATAAGACAGCTTATTTTTTTCTTCTATTTTTCTTTTATAATCTTATCTATCCTGAATTTTTTTATCATCTTCGCTCTCATTTTTTTAATTCTTTTATATTTTTTATTGTCTTTGCTCACTTTTTCGAATTCATTCGATTCAAGGGAAGGAGAGTTGGGGATCAAACAATTTCCAATGATTTTCTATAGTAAAATAATTTTCAATGAATTTCATTAATAAAATAATATCCAATACATTTCTAATAAAAAGATTTTCACTGAATTTCTCTAATAAAATGATTCTAATGAATTTCTATAATAAAATAATTTTCAATCAATATAAAAAAATAATATTTTATACATTTCTATAACAAAATACTTTCCACAAAATTTCTATAATAAAATAATTTCAAATAAATTTCTATTGTTAAACAATTTCCAATGAATGCCTATAGTAAATTAATCACCAATGGATTTCTATAATAAAATAATTTTTCAATGAATTTTTATGATAAAATAATATCCAATCAATATTTATAATAAAACAATTTCCAATGTATTTCTATAGTAAAATAATTTCCAATATATTTCTATAAGAAAATCATTTTCAATACATTTCTATAAAACAATTTGCGATGCATTTCTACAGTAAATTAATTTTAAATTAATTTCTACGTCAAAATAACTTCTAATGGATTTCTATAGTGAAATAATTTTCAAAGAATCTTTATATCATAGATTATATAAATGGTTTGTTAAGGACAAAACACCGAAGAATATACGCAAAAAGCATATTTCAAAAAAGATATTGAAAGAACAAAAATATTTGTACCGGCTTCACTCTTCTTCTTCTTCTTTTTATCAGCTCCCCAAACATCATAAAAAAAAGAAAAAAAAAAAAAAGAATACCCTGTGTGTCACAGGTTGCATAAACACCTTCGATTTTAGATAAAATTCACGCGACTTTTGGACACATATGGCCTTTTTCAGATAAGACAACTTTTTAAAAACTATTTTTCTATTTTTTTATGATCTTATCAATCCTGAATTTTCGATCATCTTTACTCTCCTTTTTTATCATCTTTGCTCTCCTTTCAGCGATCATCTTTGCCCTCCTTCCCTCCAACCTCAAATAACAAAGGAATTTGAAAAGTACATTCCATGGATAGTTTCGGTTTATTCTGGAAAGATCCAAAAGTCACTCAGTATCGCACTGGCTGTCTCCGAAAGACATTGATAGTTTCAATTAAGTTATTTAAAAAAAATACATATTTAAGAATTTGACATACGGTTTTGCAGAGAAAGACATGCTGTTTATTAGTAAGGCTTTCAACATCACCAGTTGTCTCATTGTCAGTCAACGACCATAAAGAAAGTGCGTAAGTGGTTTGACCGGAGAAAGTAGTGACTAAGGAGACTTATCACTCTGTTAGGCAACAAGTTTTGACTTGCGGGAAGAGGAAGAAAAAGAGTTGGGTGGTTATTTGGTTGGATTTTATGGCATGTTAACCCTAATAGGGTTATTTTATGCCGAAGCCGATATCTTGCAATTTTGAAGAATAAGATGAACACATTTTGAAGAATAAAATGAACACACTTAATCACCGACAGATTTTTTTTATAAAAAAGGAGAGCTGAGATGATAAAAAAGAAGAGCTAAGATGATCAAAAAAGGAGAGCTAAGATAATAAAAGGAGAGCTCTAAGATGATAAAAAAGGAGAGCTAAGATAATAAAAAAGAGAGCTAAGATGATAAAAAAGAAGAGCTAAGATGATAAAGAAGAGCTAAGAGATAAAAGGAGAGCTAAGATGATAAAAAAGGAGAGCTGAGATGATAAAAAGGAGAGCTAAGATGATAAAAAAGGAGAGCTAAGATGATCAAAAAAGGAGAGCTAAGATAATAAAAAAGGAGAGCTAAGATGATCAAAAAAGGAGAGCTAAGATAAAAAAAAGGAGAGCTAAGATGAAAAAAAGAGCTAAGATGATCAAAAAAGGAGAGCTAGCTAAGATGATCAAAAAAGGAGAGCTAAGATGATAAAAAAAAGGAGAGCTGAGATGATAAAAAAAAGAAGAGCTAAGATAATTAGAAAAAGGACTGTAAATACACATTTAAGAATTTGGCACACTATTTTTTGCAGAGACAGACATAAAGTTTATTAATAAAGCTTTCAGCAGCATCAGGTGTCTGATTATCAGTCAACGTGCCAAAAACCATAGCTATTGAGAAGGCATTTTGTGGAAAAATTAGGCAATCAATCTACGTTTGTTTATATGTATCTTAGTTCCATCCCCATATAATATAATGGACTCTCCAGTCGATTTTCGATGTATGAGGGTTCATACACAATGAACTCCCTCACAGGGATTTGTTTATTGTGGTGAAGGCTTGTGTTAGACCATCCACACTTTTTGGCACAGCCGATAGGAAAGAATTGGTGCATCAAGGGTTGCCACAAACCCAATCAACGACCGACCCCAGGAATTTTGAATTCAGAGTTATCCCTCTCCTAGACTGGTTACCTACCCAAGGCTGAAGAGCCCAGTCCGCCCTACTATTTAAGCCATAGCTGGGTGGAGAATATATGGATTCATCCCTTTCCCAGGGGTATTAGCGCTTATTATATATATATATATATATATATATATATATACATATATATATATATATATATACGGGAGTCGCGTCTGTCTTGGTATATACGTGTCGACTATTTCTCTGAATTTTTTAGATGAGGCTTGATAATTAGTATTTTTTTGATTATTCGAACTATTGTCCTCATCTTTATTGTTATCTTAAATAGACCAAGTATAGAGATGAATACAGTATGGGAACCTATAATTAACAAGGCTAGATTAGATTTTTAAGAAACAAGAAAAGAACGCAATATGAGTCAAGGTAAAAAAATCATGCACAAGTAAAATAAAAGATAAAAAATAATTTTAAAAATAATTAAAAAAATAAATAGATAAAAATTAAAAAAATAAAATAAAAAATAAAAAAAGAGGTAGATATTCTAAGTAACGACAATAGTCCGAATAATCTAAATAATACTACGTGTCGACATATAACTCAGAAAAGAGATTTCATTGAGCGTTAAAATCGCGCATACACTTTAATATGTTTACAATTAGGAAAAGTTCAAAATTTAGTTATTGATTTTCACTGATTAAATGATATAGTTAAAAAATTAAAAATCAATTAATTTGTGAAAGTCTTCATGGTTCTTCATAAGTACAAAACACACATGTAGCCCACCATGTTTAAATCTCCCACAGATTAGGGAAACCTAGTGAGACTTAAACTCACTAGAAATAGATTGCTTCTGTAGCTTGTTAACCATTACACCACGCAAGGTGTCCCAAAAATTAATAGTTAAGAGGTACATTAAGCAAAGATACAAGGGGAACAGAGTAATTAGCAATTGCTAGGTTGAATTAAAAACTCCGTGAGATCTTGTTGTTTTATTTAAAGGAAAAATAGAAGATTCGATTCTCATTATTTAGACACAAATCGGAAATAGCGGCAAAAAATGTGACGTTTTCAACTTGTCTGGCGATTTTTTGTATAAGCAATAAACTATTCAAAACAAAATAAGAATTTATAAATAAATAAATAAAAATAAAATATACAATAACACTAAACTTGTCATCTGAACAATGTGTAAGTGTTATCTTATTTTAAAAAGATATTTGGAAATATAAATAAGTTAGTATATACACTGAAGAGCGTAAGAGTCTATTTCAAAAGTATAACAATATAAACAAGTTTTTGACAGTTTTTATACCATTTTCTTGGGGAAGACAGTCTGATGAAGCCAATTGATATCAGAAGAAATAAATTTATCACAGTTAATATGACCACTATTTAAGTCTTTTCTTTGCTAAATATATTGCACTGTATATGTTGTAGAGTAGCTAACACCCCTTCGACACTCTACCAGATGGACTGGCTCATAGCCATAAAATAGCCTACGATCAAAGTAGATTAACTAACTGAATAATTTTCAGGCTGACTTTGCTGCGTTGGCTATACAGAATTGACCCACCTCTATTTTTGTTGTAGAGTAGCTAACACCCCTTCGGCACTCTACCAGATGGACTGGCTCATAGCCATGAAATAGCCTACGATCAAAGTAGATTAACTAACTGAATAATATTCAGGCTGACTTTGCTGCGTTGGACTATACAGAATTGACCCACCTCTATTTTTGTTGTAGAGTAGCTAACACCCCTTCGGCACTCTACCAGATGGACTGGCTCATAGCCATTAAATAGCCTACGATCAAAGTAGATTAACTAACTGAATAATATTCAGGCTGACTTTGCTGCGTTGGCTATACAGAATTGACCCACCTCTATTTTTGTTGTAATAATTAAATTATCATACTGTGATAGATCCACAGGTCCTGCTAGTTTGTGTTATAGAGTAGCAACACCCCTCGGCACTCTATCAGATGGACTGGCTCATAGCCATGAAATAGCCTACGATCAAAGTAGATTAACTAGCTGAATGATATTCAGACTGACTTTGCTGCTTTGGCTATACGAAACTGACCCACCTCTATTTTTGTTGTAATAATTAAATTATCATACTGTGATAGATCCACAGGTCCTGCTAGTTTGTGTTATAGAGTAGCTAACACCCCTTCAGCACTCTATCAGATGGACTGGCTCATAACCATAAAATAGCCTACGATCAAAGTAGATTAACTAGCCGAATGATATTCAGACTGACTTTGCTGCATTGGCTATACTGGTCGAAATCGCTCTGGGCGAATCGGCACCGTGCCTTGATTCACACTGCTCTAGCGGGCTATAAATAATACATTATAAGACCGAAGTGAAATCTGTCGTGAAGAAGTGGCTCAAAGAACAGACAACAGAATTTTACGGGGTAGGGATACATGCTCTCATTCCAAGGTGGAACATTGCTATTGAGAGAAACGGTGACTATGTGTCCATAATATTCACACTGTCATTTGAGAGGCAAGACATTTATTTTTAAAATTGCTGGCACTGAGAAAGTTAGCTTTGGTTTGGTTTCTTTGTTTAATGGTATATCAACCTTCATGGAGTATTTAATGCCAAATCCATCCTTGTAGAAGAACAGTAGTAGTAAAGTTGACAGAGAAGCCTATTGTCGATATCAGCCAGACAGCAAGAGAGTCTATCCCTTTTTCATTAGCACTAGACCAGGGAGATTTTTTTGTATCTAAAGTGCCACACCTGCCTTATTTAATGTTTAGCTACAACTAAGAGGGTAGAAAATGAAACCTATCACAGAATTCTTTACTAGTCTATACATAGCGCCTCTGCCACTGAGCAATACGGGCAGCCCAAGAGACCCCTTCCAATCAATCAGCTGGCCATGTCAAACCCTAGCACCATATGAATGTCCCAACCCTATTGCCCCTATAGCAAGCACCAACCCTTTTTATCATATATGTGCTAGAAGGTGGTGGCTGAGTCTTATTCTCCTGCGTATTAAACTCTTTCTGGTGCTGAAGTTCCAGTTCTAGGGGTCTGGGGAATATGGGGCACTCCATCATCACCATTGCTCTCAGGTCCACAATAACCTGGAGTGATAGTACCTGTTAAGGTCGCAGCTATGGGTTCAATAGAAAATTTGTTTATAAAAAAATGAGTTTAAAAAGTTTTCTTCCAAACTATCGTTACGAATCTTTCAAAACTTTGCCGGCGAAAAATGACCCAACGTGGTTGATATGCCATAAGGTTACATAATTCATGGATAGTCAATGAATTATGTACGTACGGTAGTAAGATTATTTTTTTAATAAGAATTCGTTAGATTCAAAATCGGAAGGAGTTAAGTGGAGAATTCCATAACCGTTAGGGTTATGATTGATCAACCCCCAGCAGAAAGCCCTGAAGAGAAATAAGCCCAATTAGATTAACATAATGCAGAGACACCCAGCACAAAGAAGAAAACAGATCAATCCCCAGCAGAAAACCCTGAAGAGAAATAAGTCCAAAAAGAGAAGATGACAGCCAAACAAGCAGCAAGCAATAAGCGGCCAAGTTAAAAATAAAATAAAAACAGTAAGAGTCCCTCATCCCATCTCTGTCTCTCTTCCCATTATATATATATATATATATATATATATATATATATATATCCGATGTGTTATAAGGGGTATATAACAGTAAATAAGCCCAACTAGAGTAACATAATGCACAGACACCCAGCCCGAAGAAGAAAACAGA
The DNA here is from genome assembly GCA_023376005.1 of Doryteuthis pealeii. Classification (NCBI taxonomy): domain Eukaryota; kingdom Metazoa; phylum Mollusca; class Cephalopoda; order Myopsida; family Loliginidae; genus Doryteuthis; species Doryteuthis pealeii. The sequence continues at coordinate 70,088,330 of CM042167.1, forward strand.
GATCAATCCCCAGCAGAGAAAGCCCGAAGAGAAAAAGCCCAACTAGAGTAACATAATGCGCAGACACCCAGCCCGAAGAAGAAAACAGAGATCAACACCCAGCAGAAAGCCCCGAAGAAATAAGCCCAACTAGAGTAACATAATGCACAGACACCCAGCCCGAAGAAGAAAACAGAGATCAACACCAGCAGAAAGCCCTGAAGAGAAATAAGCCCAATAGAGTAAACATAATGCACAGACACCCAGCCCGAAGAAGAAAACAGAGATCAACACCAGCAGAAAGCCCTGAAGAGAAATAAGCAAATAGAGTAACATAATGCACAGACACCCAGCCCAAAGAAGAAAACAGAGATCAACCCAGCAGAAAGCCGAAGAGAAATAAGCCCAACTAGAGTAACATAATGCACAGACAACCCAAGCCCGAGAAGAAAACAGAGATCAACACCCAGCAGAAAAGCCCTGAAGAGAAATAAGCCCAAATAGAGTAACATAATCACAGACACCCACCGAAGAAGAAAACAGAGATCAACACCCAGCAGAAGCCCTGAAGAGAAATAAGCCCAACTAGAGTACATAATGCCAACAGACACCCATCCCGAAGAAGAAAACAGAGACAACCACCCAGCAGAAAAGCCCTGAAGAGAAATAAGCCCAAATAGAGTAACATAATGCACAGACACCCAGCCCCGAAGAAGAAAACAGAGATCAACCCCAGCAGAAAGCCCCGAAGAGAAATAACCCAACTAGAGTAACATAATGCGCAGACACCCAGCCCGAAGAAGAAAACAGAGATCAACCCCAGCAGAAAGCCCGAAGAGAAATAAGCCCAACTAGAGTAACATAATGCGCAGACACCCAGCCCGAAGAAGAAAACAGAGATCAACCCCCCCCCAGCAGAAAGCCCGATGAGAGAATAAGCAAACTAGAGTAACATAATGCACAGACACCCAGCCCGAAGAAGAAACGAGAGATCAACCCCCAGCAGAAAGCCCGAAGAGAAAATAAGCCAACTAGAGTAACATAATGCGGCAGATACCAGCCCGAAGAAGAAACAGAGATCAACCCCCCCCCAGCAGAAAGCCCCGAAGAGAAATAAGCCAAACTAGAGTAACATAATGCACAGACACCCAGCCCGAGAAAGAAAACAGAGATCAACCCCCAGCAGAAAGCCCGAAGAGAAATAAGCCCAACTAGAGTAACATATGCGCAGACACCAGCCGAAGAAGAAAAACAGAGATCAACCCCCCCCCCAGCAGAAAGCCCGCGAAGAGAAATAAGCCAACCAGAGTAACATAATGCGCAGACACCCAGCCCGAAAGAAAAAACAGAGATCAACCCTCCCCCAGCAGAAAGCCCCGGAAGAGAAATAAGCCCAACCAGAGTAACATAATGCGCAGACACCCAGCCCGAAGAAGAAAACAGAGATCAACCCCCCCCCAGCAGAAAGCCCCGAAGAGAAATAAGCCAAACTAGAGTAACATAATGCACAGACACCCAGCCCGAAAGAAGAAAACAGAGATCAACCCGCAGGAAAGCCCCGAAGAAAATAAGCCCAACTAGAGTAACATAATGCGCAGACACCAGCCCGAAGAAGAAAACAGAGATGCAAACCCCCCCCCCAGCAGAGAAAGCCCCGAAGAGAAATAAGCCCAACCAGAGTAACATAATCGGCAGACAACCCAGCCCGAAGAAGAAAAACAGAGATCAAACCCCCAGCAGAAAAGCCCCGAAGAGAAATAAGCCCAACTAGAGTAACAATAATGCGCAGACACCCAGCCCGAAGAAGAAAACAAGAGATCAACCCCCCCCCAGCAGAAAGCCCGAAGAGAAATAAGCCCAACCAGAGTAACATAATGCGCAGACACCAGCCGAAGAAGAAAACAGAGATCAACCCCCCCCAGCAGAAAGCCCCGAAGAGAAATAAGCCCAACCAGAGTAACATAATGCGCGACACCCAGCCCGAAGAAGAAAACAGAGATCAACCCCCCCCCAGCAGAAAGCCCGAAGAGAAATAAGCCAAACTAGAGTAACATAATGCACAGACACCCAGCCCGAAGAAGAAAACAGAGATCAACCCCCCCCAGCAGAAAGCCCGAAGAGAAATAAGCCAAACTAGAGTAACATAATGCACAGACACCCAGCCCGAAGAAGAAAACAGAGATCAACCCCCCCCAGCAGAAAGCCCCGAAGAAGAATAAGCCAAACTAGAGTAACATAATGCACAGACACCCAGCCGAGAGAAAAAAACAGAGATCAACCCCCCCCAGCAGAAAGCCCCGAAGAGAAATAAGCCAAACTAGAGTAACATAATGCACAGACACCCCAGCCCGAAGAAGAAAACAGAGATCAAACCCCTCCCCCCAGCAGAAAGCCCGCGAAGAAAATAAGCCAACTAGAGTAACATAATGCACAGCACCCAGCCCGAAGAAGAAAACAGAGATCAACCCCCCCCCCCAGCAGAAAGCCCCGAAGAGAAATAAGCCAAACTAGAGTAACATAATGCAACAGACACCCAGCCGAAGAAGAAAACAGAGATCAACCCCCCAGCAGAAAGCCCCGAAGAGAATAAGCCCAACCAGAGTAACATAATGCGCAGACAACCCAGCCCGAAGAAGAAAACAGAGATCAACCCCAGCAGAAAGCCCCGAAGAGAAATAAGCCCAACTAGAGTACATAGATGCGCAGACACCCAGCCCGAAGAAGAAAACAGAGATCAACCCCCCCCCCCAGCAGAAAGCCCCGAAGAGAAATAAGCCCAACAGAGTAACATAACTGCACAGACACCAGCCCGAAGAAAAAACAGAGATCAACCCCCCCCCAGCAGAAAGCCCGAAGAGAAATAAGCCCAACCAGAGTAACATAATGCGCAGAAACCCAGCCCGAAGAAGAAAACAGAGATCAACCCCCCCTCAGCAGAAAGCCCCGAAGAGAAATAAGCCAAACTAGAGTAACATAATGCACAGACACCCAGCCCGAAGAAGAAAACAGAGATCACCCCCCCCCAGCGAAAGCCCCGAAGAGAAATAAGCCAACCAGAGTAAACATAATGCACAGACACCCAGCCCGAAGAAGAAACAGAGATCAACCCCCCCCTCAGCAGAAAGCCCCGAAGAGAAATAAGCCAAAGCTAGAGTAACATAATGCACAGACACCCAGCCGAAGAAGAAAACAGAGATCACCCCCCTCCCCCCAGCAGAAAGCCCGAAAGAGAAATAAGCCAAACTAGAGTAACATAATGCACAGACACCCAGCCGCGAAGAGAAAACAGAGATCAACCCCCCCCCAGGCAGAAAGCCCCGAAGAGAAATAAGCCAACCAGAGTAACATAATGCGCGAGACACCCAGCCCGAAAGAAGAAAACAGAGATCAACCCCCCCCCCCCCAAGCAGAAAGCCCGAAGAGAAATAGCCCAACCAGAGTCAACAAATGCGCAGAACCCAGCCCGAAGAAGAAAACAGAGATCGAACCCCCCCCCCCAGAGAAAAGGCCCCGAAGAGAAATAAGCCCAACCAGAGTACTAATGCGCAGAACACCCAGCCGAAGAAGAAAACAGAGATCAACCCCCCCCCTCCAGCAAGAAAAGCCCGAAGAAGAATAAGCCAACTAGAGATACAATAATGCACAGACACCCAGCGCCGAGAAAGAAACAGAAGACTCAACCCGCCCCCCAGCAGAAAGCCCGAAGGAAATAAGCCAAACCAGAGTAAACATAATGCGCAGACACCCAGCCCGACAGAGAAAACAGGAATCAGACCCCCCCCAGCAGAACGCCCGAAGAGAAATAAGCCCAACCAGAGATAACCATATGCGCAGAACACCCGACCCGAAGAAGAAAACAGAGATCAACCCCCCCCCCCAGCAGAAAGCGCCGAAGAGAATAAGCCAAACTAGAGATAACATAATGCACAGACACCCAGCCCGGAAGAGAAACAGAGATCAACCCCACCCCCCAGCAGAAAGCCCCGAAGAGAAATAAGCGCAAACTAGAGTAACATATAAGCACAGACACCAGCCCGAAGAGAAAACAGAGATCAACCCCCCCCCCGCAGGAAAAAAAAAAGCCCCCCGAAAAAGGAAAGAAAATAAAAAAAGGCCCCCAACCAGAAGTAACATAATGCGCAGAACACCCAGCCCGAAGAAGAAAACAGAGATAACCCCCCCCAGCAGAAAGCCCCGAAGAGAAATAGCCCAAACCAGATAACATAATGCGGCAGACACCCAGCCCGAAGAGAAAACAGAGATCAACCCCCCCCCCCCGCAGAAAGCCCGAAGGAGAAATAAGCCCAACCAGAGTAACAATAATGACAGACAACCAGTCCCGAAGAAAGAAAACAGAGATCAACCCCCCCCCAGCACCGAAAAGCCCGGAGAAAATAAGCAAACTAGAGTAACATAATGCACAAGAACACCCAGCCGAGAAGAAAACAGAGATCAACCCCCCAGCAGAAAGCCCCGAAGAGAAATAAGCCAAACTCAGAGTAACATAATGCACAGGACACCCAGCCCGAAGAAGAAACAGAGAATAACCCCCCCCCCAGCAGAAAAGCCCCCGAAGAGAAATTAAGCCCCAACCCCAAAGGGAAAAGCTTTTTAAAACATAATTATGCGCAGGACCACCCAGGCCGAGAAGAAAACAGAGAATCAACCCCCCCCCCAAGCAGAAAGCCCCGAAGAGAAATAAGCCAAACTAGAGTAACATAATGCACAGACACCCAGCCCGAAGAAGAAAACAGAGATCAACCCCCCCCCCCGAGAAAGCCCCGAAGAGAAATAAGCCCAACAGGAAACAAATCGCGCAGACACCAGCCCGAAGCAAGAAAACAGAGATCAACCCCCCCCCAGCAGAAAGCCCCGAAGAGAAATAAGCCCACACCAGCAGTAACATAAAATGCGCAGACACCCAGCCCGAAAGAAAAAACAGAGGATCAAAAAAAACCCCCCCCCCCCCAGCAGAAAGCACCGAAGAGAATAAGCCCAACCAGAGTACATATGCGCAGACACCCAGCCTGAAGAAGAAAACAGAGATCGAACCCCCCCCCCAGCAGAGAAGCCCCGAAGAGAAATAAGCCAAACTAGAGTAACATAATGCCACAGCACACCAGCCCGAAGAAGAAAACAGAGGATCAAACCCCCCCCCCAGCAAGAAAGGCCCCGAAGAGAAATAGCCCACCAGAAAGTAAACATAATGCGCAGACACCCAGCCGAAGAAGAAAACAGAGATCAACCCCCCCCCCGCCCAGCAGAAAGCCCCGAAGAGAAATTAAGCCCAACCAGAGTAACATAATGCGCAGACACCCCATCGCCCGAAAAGAGAAGAAAACAGAAAAAGATCCCACGCCCCCCCCCAGCAGAAAGCCCCGAAGAGAAATAAACCAAACTAGAGTAACATAAATGCACAACACCAGCCCGAAGAAGAAAAACAGAGATCAAACCCCCCCCCAGCAAAGAAAGCCCCGAAGAGAAATAAGCCAAACTAGAGTAACATAATGCGCAGACACCCAGCCCGAAGAAGAAAACAGAATCAACCCCCAGCAGAAAGCCCCGACGAGAATAAGCCAACCAGAGTAACATAATTCGCAGCAGACACCCAGCCCGAAGAAGAACAGAAGATCAAACCCCCCCCCCCAGCAGAAACCCCGAAGAGAAATAAGCCAAATAGAGTAACATAATGCACAGACACTCGCCGCCGAAGAAAGAAAACAGAGATCAACCCCCCCCCAGCAGAAAGCCCCGAAGAGAAATAAGCCCAAACCAGGAGTAACAAATGCGCAGACACCCAGGCCCGAAGAAGAAAAACAGAGATCAATCTCCCCCCCCCGCAGAAAGCCCGAAAGAAGAATAAAGCCCAACCAAGTAACATAATGCGCAGGACACCAGCCCGAAGAAGAAGAACAGAGATCACCCCCCCCCCCCAGTGCAGAAAGCCCCGAAGAGACATAAGCCCAACCAGAGTAACATAATGCGCAGACACCCCAGCCCGAAGAAAAAACATGAGATTCAACCCCCCCCCCAGCAGAAAGCCCCGAGAGAAATAAGCCCAACCAAGAGTAACATAGATGCACAGACACCCAGCCGAAGAAGAAAACAGAGATCAACCCCCCCCCCAGCAGAAAAGCCCGAAGAGAAATAAGCCAACTAGAGTAACATAATGCACAGAACACCCAGCCCGAAGAAGAAAACAGAGATCATACTCCGCCCCCCCCAGCAGAAAGCCCCGAAGTGAATAAGCCAAACTTAGAGTACATAATGCACAGACACCCAGCCCGAAGAAAGAAAACAGAAGGATCAACCCCCCCCAGCAGAAAGCCCCGAAGAGAAATAATCACCAACAGAAGTAACTAAGGCGGCAGACAAACCAGCCCGGAGAAGAAAACCGAGATCAACCCCGCCCCAGCCAGAAAGCCCCGAAGAGAAATAGCCAAACTAGAGTAACATAATGCACAGACAGCCAAGCCCGAAGAAAAAAACAGAGACAACCCCCCCAGCAGAAAAGCCCCGAGAGAAATAAAGCCCAACCAGAGTAACATAATGCGCAGACACCCAGCCCGAAGAAGAAAGACAGAGATCAACCCTCCCCCCAGCAGAAAGCCCCGAAGAGAAATAAGCCCAACCAGAGTAACATAATGCGCAAACACCCAGCCCGAAGAAGAAAACAGAGATCAACCCCCCCCCCCAGCAGAAAGCCCCGAAGAGAAATAAGCCCAACCAGAGTAACCAAATGCGCAGACACCCATCCGAAGAAGNTGTAATGAAACTTAGTACTTACCAGAACGAACCGGAAAGCATCATCCAGCACGACAATCTTATACACTTTTAAAAATAATTCATTAAACTCCTTAAACTGAATTAAATGTTATATTTTATGAATGGTTAGTTTTATTGATTCCGTATAATTCTAAATAAACATGATTTAAGTTAAAACTCAAGGTAAATCCGTCCATTTCCAGTAATGCTGATACTTTTTTATATTTAGTGCGTCCTGGGATGCACATATTTGCTTTGAATTAGTGTTGTATACCCTTTCTTACTTCTTACTTCTGGTCGTATTTTCTTCTGGCCGGCTTTGCTATTCTGATCGTCTATCTTGGTCTGGTCTCTTCTAAGGTCTGGACTTTCTTGGGGACTTCAGGTCTGGTTTCTGTTAGGGATTTCTCCTTATCAGAGGCCCTGTGTCATTGTTAGTTTTTAGGTAATAAACACAAGACTTCGATGTTACTTTATTTGTAAATCCCAACCAGACATCTGCGCACATCCTACGAGCTCGGCTCCTACTTGTTAACTGACTGAGTTCTTACTATCCTTAAACCGGAAGACAGGGTCTTCTATGCCTTCCTGTTCTCACGATTTATCCCCGGAAGGCAAGGTGAGAGTGAGGTCAAGCGCCGTCACTCATCCTTTAAGGCCGTGGGCTGTAGCCTATAACGGCCATTTTGATTTCTACACTATTGCCATAAATATTAGGTATCTAATAATTATGTAACATTAGTTCCCGGGAAAATCTATGGGTCCCAACTAAACTAATTCCTACCTTATAACATATCCCGAGTAACCATTTCTAAGAAACTATTGAAATGTATTTACAGTTAGCTTGATGGTGAGGGAAGAAAAAAACACTGGGACGCATGGATACGATTTTACTGCGTCCTTTTAGATATTTGTTCGTCAGGGACACAGGACGCATACCTATCAGCATCTCTGCATTTCTATAATCAATATAGCTCAACCCTTTAAAATCTACAAACAAAAGTGTTACCCTAAAACCTTTCTACGATTCGACGAATTGTCAGAATCTGAAACAAAGCGTCTGGAGGTAATGCTAGATGGGCGGTTGGTTGGTTGGTTGGTTGGTTGAGTTTAACGGCATGTCAACCCTTGAGTTATTGTATGCCTAAGATGTTTTGTTTTATTTATTCTTGTTGGGTATTCAGTTTTTTAACACATTTGTTTTTAAAATTTCATCTTTTGTTAAAATTTGTGTTCATTGTAAAAAACGAGAATTGGTCAAATTATTAGATTACGAAATGGTATCATTTTTTCTGATACAACCTGTACTTATATTTTAAGCTTTTAAACTTTTTTGACAGTAATGAAGGCAAAAATATAGCAGACATGTTTTCCTCCAAAATTTGTCTGCTATTTGAGAAATTATTTGCCAGAGAATCAGAAAGTTCCTCGATTCTTTTTTTAAAAATTCATTATAATCCTTAAACTGAATTAAATGTTATATTTTATGTACATACATACATACATACATATATATATATATATATAAGAGAGTTTCATAATTTGCTTGAAGCATTGTGTATGTATTGGTTAGGAGGTTGATTTAGAAGGCCATCACAATGCAGTTTGGAATAAATAAAAAATAATAATACGGTAACAATGGTGTTGTGTGTTGACCTGTATTTTTTTATTATTTCTTGAATTTTTCGAGGTATACCTCTTTATCAAAAGATTGAACTGAAGCAGTACAGCTATGGCATTTTCCTAAATGAATTTTTTTTTTTTTTTTTTTGAAAATGACGTTATTTTTGAAATAACTGTATTCCCGTGTGAGCGTGAATGCGTTCACGGGAATACAGTTATTTAAAAAATAAGTCATTTTCAAAAAAAAAAAAAATTCATTTAGAAGAAATGCATAGCTGTACTGCTTTCAGTTCAATTCTTTTGATAAAGAGGTATTACCTCGAAAATTCAAGAAATAATAAAAAATACAGGTCAACACACACACCATTGTTACCGTATTATTATTTTTTATTTATTCCAAACTGCATTGTGATGGCCTTCTAAATCAACCTCCTAACCAATATATATATATATTATATATATATATATATATATATATATACCAATCCCTCGGCACGAGTACGATGGAACACATGGTCAATTTTTTTTAGCGGAGTTTCATGTTTGAATTCAGAGTTTTACTTAATCTAGACTGGTTACCTAACCATGGTTATAGAGCCCAGTCTGCCCTACTATTTACCCATAGATGGAGGGAGAGTAATTGGATGCATATCTTTCCGATTTTATTAATGGAAAGTTTTATTTAATCAGTCTTTGTTCTTTGCTTTGGTGTGGTATGCTTAGAAATCGCAATGGTGGGAGAGTCACTGTGAGCGGCTTAACTCATTGCATATAATATTTCCCCCGCGGCTGTACTAATTTTTCTTGGTATTTTTTTACCTGTATAATGGGATATTTCAGAGTTCACTATCTGTTCACCTCAGAACTCATTCTATTCAAATAAAGTCCTGTTATTATTATAATCTAAATCCTTCTGCTAAATGATAATGAACTGTCAGTTTTTTGTACTTTTTTTGCATACTGGCGGTTTCACCGTACCAAATCGATATAATGTTCTATACCCTTTCTTACTTCTTACTCTGGTCGTATTTTCTTCTGGTCAGCTTTGCTATTCTGATCGTCTATCTTCTAACATCTTGGTCTGGAATCTTCTAAGGTTTTCTATTGCTATGTTCCTGCTGGCTGGTCGTCCTGGATTCATTTCTTAGTCTTGTTACCAAGACATTCATCAACCACAAGAACATATTACTTATATAAACTTTTATTTCCTTAACTATACATTTCACGTAACTAAATATCTGACTAACATAGCGCGCGCGAGTTCCAGCCTTAGGCAGAGCACAAAATAGCCGACTGCTCTGCCTGACGTCCAACTGCAAACTGGGGACTCTGAAAAAGGTCCCACGTGACTTCACATATTTGGCGGGCTTCTGTAATTTTCCATATAAGGACCCGGCCATGGTATGAAAGGGGTCATCCCCTCAGAATTACAGGGGATTGACAACAATCTTATGCAACCGCATAGATTATGTAACACTTTGCTTGGTTGTGGTAGGAGAGCTGTTGAGAGCGGCTTAAAGTAGGCAATGCGTTAAACAAATAAAGCTAAGCATAAAACACAAATTTTGGGGTATGTTTTTTTCTTTCTTAATCTTGAAACACACCAAAAAAAAAAAAGAGACATTGATCCTGTTGTGAATGTAAAACATGCAGGTGGTGTTGGTGTGAACTTCTCGGTGCATTCCTACAATTTTTCACACGTCATGATTATTTCTCTTTAACCCACATTAACCTCATCGTTCTTCAGTTTCACAAGACATGCACTATCATTACAATATATATACAGGGTGTGTCATAAAAGTATCGAGATTGAAGCTGTATTTACCAAGATAGAAATTAATAATGAATGGAAGATTAATTTTTTCAGAATACAAGGTGTGTCATAAAAGTATCGAGATTGAAGCTGTATTTACCAAGATAAAAATGAACAATGAATGGAAGGTTATTTTTTTTTCAGAATACAAGGTGTGTCATAAAAGTATCGAGATTGAAGTTGTATTTACCAAGATAGAAATGAACGATGAATAGAACCTTGTTTTTTTTTCTCCAGAATACAAGGTGTGTCATAAAAGTATCGAGATTGAAGCTGTATTTACCAAGATAAAAATGAACAATGAATGGAACGTATTTTTTTTCAGAATACAAGGTGTGTCATAAAAGTATCGAGATTGAAGTTGTATTTATCAAGATAAAAATGAACAATGAATGGAACGTACTTTTTTCAGAATACAAGGTGTGTCATAAAAGTATCAAGATTGAAGCTGTATTTACCAAGATAGAAATTAATAATGAATGGAACGTCATTTTTTTTCAGAATACAAAGTGTGTCATAAAAGTATCGAGATTGAAGTTGTATTTACCAAGTCAAAAAGTAGTGTGAGTATGTGTGTGTGCGTGTGTGTGTGTGTGTGTGTGTGAGTGCGTGCGTGTGTGGGTGTGTTTGTTATACTGTACAGTACAATGCTTTCACAGCATATGTACTATTATTACAATATATATATATATAATATATATATATATATATATATATATATATATATAAAGGTAGATTTTTTTTCTTTTATGCATACATGTTGAACAAGACGGAAATTTCATGTCTGACAAGTTTCTTTTAGTCTCCTTTTCCTTTCCGTTTTTTTTTGTCTTCTTTAACCCCCCACTCCCACCCACCCCACACACCACTCACACTTTTAGTGTTTAAATACTAGATCGAACTGAATAAATTATGATAGTATGATACTGTTTAAGTTTTTATATAAAATCAGTTGTTCAATGAGACAAAACAAAAAACGAAAGAAAAAGGAGACTTAAGGGCCCTTTTGACCGGTGTGTTTTCAAAAGTTTACAACCGGTAATTCATTTAGAAACTACTCCACTAAACGCCCCTGAAAATTTTTTTTTAAATATTGAACATTTGTTATCTTTCCTTTGTTGTAAATTTGTTGTTTTTTTCCAGTCAAATTCATTATTTTTTTCCCAGTCAAATTATCATCTTAGACCTTTGTGCCACAAGTTACTTGGTCGAACCTTCATCTATTTATTAGAAGTGCGTACCCGGCGTCGCCTGAGTAGAGGATGGCAAAAAGTTCGTCTCGCAAATCCATTATTACTGAATCGTGAGTTGAATCCTCGCAGGATGCCCCATTAAAATCCCTATGTAAATAAGACCTGGCGTTGCGTCAGAAAAAAAGTGGACAGACACCCTGAGAAGAAAAATGTATGTCTTCTATTTAGAATATTAAATACTAAAAAACAACATGTTGTTACAATTTAAAATTTATTTTTTAATTATCTTCATGAATATAAATCAAACATTTATTAATTTTGCTCAAAAAGCAAGACCTGGTGATAGTGAATGTGTATATATATATATTCACTTTGCCGTCGGTTGTTTTATTTTTGTGAATTCATCTAGGCATACACATAACTGCCCTTTATATATCTATAGATTTATTTATTTTTTATTTCAATAAAACGGAAATCTGTAAGATCAATAATGTTCTGATATTGAATTGAATTAGTGAAACAACGACAGAATTGATTTAATAAAAGTGATTAAACACCAGAGATAATTATTTGTTCAAATGATTAGATTGTAAAGAGGCCAATCAGGGGAGATAATCAACTGTTGAATTCTGGGAAAATAAAAGAGGAAAAAAATGGAGAAAAGTATGGAGGTTTTCTCCTTATCAATTATGTTGTGTATTTTTTTTTCTTTTTCACACCAAACCACCTGGATGTTTGAGATTCAATCGTAATCAATGTTTTTGTTTCAGGATTAGCAAAGAAAAAGTACAATGAAGAAACATATTAAAAAAATCTGAAGCACTGTATTATTTCTTATTAGTACATATACGAGGGGCGGGGACTTAAAAGTTCATATGATGACGTCATATCTGCTATTGACGACTTCTTGGACCAATGGAATCCAAACTTATATATATGTTCTCTATGGAGGCGGGATTTCGACAAGAAGTACCTGAAGAAGGCCAGAGGACACATCGGCCAAAACGTTGTGTATGTAACAATAAAGGTGAGGATAAAAAGAAAAAAGATGCTTGTTTGGGTTTTCATTAGTGATTTGCTAACATTTTCGTTCTAAGTGACAATCATCTGGGGGTTACGGGTTCAATCCTGACCACACCCGGAAATAACATAGAATACTTAACATAGTTTAACACTTGTACCTGATCATGGTTCCGTAAAGGCTCCGAGTTCTACAAGAAACACCTGAAGAAGGCCAAAGATCACATCGTCTGAAACGTTGTGAAAAACAAACAATAAAGATGTGGATAACGGTCCAAAAGACCTAAACAATACATCTATTTGTGGTGTTTCTCTCTGTCTATGATTTGAAAACAAAGTCTTGTACCAAGATCAAACAAATATTTCCTTGAGTAGAATCCAGTGATAGTATTTATGCGAGAGTGAGTGAAAAAGTAATGCCATTTTGTTTAGGACAGGTATAATTACCAACAAAGGAGCATGTATCAGACATCAAAATGAAGCTGGTCCTCCGTGAATCACATCCCTGCTTCTCCACACAGTCACCGTTTCTCTCAATAGCAACGGGTGAAATCTTACTTAATGGACATAAATTCAACCATTGTATGTCACCCGCTGAAAGAGAAAAAATACCAAAAATCAAGGAATTAGCCGAATTTAATGAAATTTTCAGTGTTGATATATTAATGAATAAACAATATAATGCACCAGTTATTTTATTTGAAAACTCTTACATTTTTTCAGATCAGTTAACTTTGAACCACGTTTGAGGCGTAACACAGATTCACAAACATGCGTGGTTCAAAGTTTATTGACCTGAAAAAAATGTAAGAGTTTTCAAATAAAATAACTGGTGCATTATATCTTCTGCACCTCTGCCAAGGGGTAAGACTACGCCAATGGGGCCACCTGTTGGCCGTGGATGGTGACCCGTGATGCTTAAGGATAGAACCCAAGTGGATGAGCTGTCCATGACTTGCAACACTCCACTTTGGCCCTTTCTTTGGCTAGACGGGCGATCGGAGAGACCCCTCCAATCAATCGGCTGGTCACGTCAAGCCCTAGCACCTATATGATTGCCCCAATCATATTGCCCTTATGGCAAGCTTCAACCCTTTTTATCACACGGGTGCTAGAATGCAGTTACTGAGGGTCTTCATGTCCTGAGAATGACATTAAACTCTATCTGATGGTGAGGTTCCAGTTTTGGAGGTTTGGGGAATGTGGAGCACCGCTTCATCACCATTGCTCCTAGTCCACTCTGACCCGGAGTGGTAGTACCTGTTAGGGTCCCATCTATGGGTTAAATAGAAAAATGTATTTATAAAAAAAATGAGTATCCATTAAGAATGAATTTTATTTCAAAATTTTGTCGGCATTAAATGACCCACTGCGGTTGATATGCCGTAAAATAAACCAAACCAAACATATTCTTCTGTAAATTCCACATGGTTATTTCATGGCATGTCAACCCTTGTTGGCTTATTCTAAGGCTCGCATTTGAAATCGGGTCGCATCTAAACTTTGAATTTTTCAATGGGCCCCGTTATTTTAAGTTAACGGCTTTAATTCAAATTCTAACTACAGGCACGTTCATTGATTATGACTGCTCATACATTATGTAACAAATGCTCAAGAGAAACCTTTTAAGTTAGCAGAATTGTGGCAATAGACTGACTGACCAGAAACGTAAGGTCATTTTTATTTATACCCACTGCTTCATTTTTTAAAACTTTTCAATTGTTCTTTTTATTTTTTTTGTAACTTTCTGAACGGAATAATTCTTTGAGTTATGCAAAGCATCGAGAGCGTGATGGGCTTTGGTGGGTTTACTAAACAAAAAGTATTTTTAAAAAAGAAAGTATTTAAAGAAAGAAAGAAAGGAAGTATGTAAAGAAAGAAAGAAAGAAAATTTAAAAAAGGAAGAAAGGGGAAATGTGGAATAAGAAAGAAAGAAAGAAAGAAAGAAAGAAAGAAAGAAAGAAAGGCAGACAGAAAGAAAGTAGTGGATTTAAAAGGAAAGAAAGAAAGAAAGAAAGGAAAAAGAAATTAATTTTAAAAGAAATGAAGAAGAAAGGCAGACAGAAAGAAAGAAGTGGATTTAAAAGGAAAAAAAGAAAGAAAGAAAGAAAGAAAGAAGAAAGAAAAAAGTAATATGAATAAAGAAAGAACGAGAGAGAGAAAAAAAAAGAAAAAAATAGAACAAGAGTGAAGGAGAGAAAGGAAGGAAGAAAAGGAAGGAAGAAAGGAAGGACGGAAGGAAGAGGAATTAAAAAATAAGATGAGGAAAAATTAAAAAGAAAGAAAGAAAGAAAGAAAGAAAGAAAGAAGAAAGAGAAGAAAAGAGAAGAAAGAAAAGAAGTGGAATTTAACATTAAGACGAGAAAAAATTAAAAAGAAAGAAAGAAAGAGGAAAGGAATTAGAAAGAAAGAAGAAGAAGAAAGAAAGAGAAAGAAAGAAAGAAAGAAAGAAGAAAGAAGAAAGAAAGAAAGAAAAGAAAGAAAGAAAGAAAGAAAGAAATAGGAAAAGTTGGAAAAATAAATACATTTTACATTAGAATTTTCCAAGCCTCGTTTTAAGTGAACAAAGTTAAGAAACGGGAGGTTAGTGACACTCGAAAAACAAACCCGTCTCAACAGTAAGCACAAAAGCGATCTTATTGCATTTCTTCTTAAGTTTAAAATCTAAATAAAACAAAAAAAAACCCTGATAGAAGAGTGGAAACAAACAAACAGACACACACACAAACTCACACAAACTCACACAACACACGGGATGTGCAGAAATAGAATGGAGAGAAAAAAAAAATGAACGCCAGTCAAAAGGGTAGCCATTTTTTATTTTTTCTCATTTAGGATTTTGGTGAAAATCTTTTTTTTAAAAACTTTCCCCCAAGGCTTTTGTTTTCGCTGTGTTTATTTATGTAAATACTCTCTACACCCGCTCGTGTATCTAAAAGCAATTTTTTATTCTTATATTTCTTCATCTATTTCGAGTTTATCGCAGGTCTTACACTTTTTCCCTTTGTTTTTTATATATATATTTTTTGTGGGTTTTTTTTTCACAGGAGGAAACTTTCGGTAAATGTTTTTGTAGATAGGGTTAGAGTTTTATGAGTACAAACCTGCCTCAGATATTTGTTGTTACTGGGTTTGTTTGTTTATATTTAGGGGGCGGTGCTGAATTTTCTCCAAATGTAAATGTTAAAAAAATTATTTTCGAAAAAATAAATTCTACTAACTACAAGGGTTGGCTAAAATTTCGTATGATGACGATATTATGTTGGTATAGCATTTTATTCCAAGACTAACAGCAACAAATAAATCAATTAAAGAAGGGTTTTTTATCCCGAAATATTAAGAATTAATCACAGGTTAACAAACAACACCATAGTTGCCTTGTTTTTCTTTACACTTGCATTGTGATAGCCTTCAAAACCAACCACCAAACCAATATAAACACAATGCTTCAAGCAAATTATAAAACACTTTTAAATTAATTAAAACTTAGTTCAATTCTAACGCTTAATTTAACAACAAAACAATGACTAACAATATAAACGTCCTTCATACATATAGTTTGAGAGACTTAACAGACTGATAGAGGGAAATTGAGGATATCTGGTATATTCTATAGAGTCAATCCTCTCAGAGAAAAACATTTTAATTACAAAAACACTTTTAAGTTCATAGACCAAAAAAATCATATGATAACGTCATATCTGCTGTTTTGTAGATATAGTTGCGATTGATTAGAACCAATTAAAATTGAATTTTTTTAAGAACTAAGGAATCATTTTGTATGTATATTCTGTCATTAAACTAAATAAGAAAAAAGCCTCCGGAAACAATCATTGACTCACTCAGTTTGATTATAATAATAGATTACAAAAGAGAGAGGATCATTTAGTTTATAGACTGACACGGTTATAAGTAAAACTAGCAAGAATATGCACCCTTCGTGTGTAAGTATTTAAGTTTTAATGTAATAAAATATATTGAATTAGAAAGACTAACGAAATTAAATAAGAACGCATATAGAAAGATTACACTTATTTTGCTTATAGTTTAATTGGTTTCTATATAAAAACCATTCATAGGATTTATTTTCATACATCGGAGAATAAAACAACACCATGTAATTATTTATCAAACCCGGTTTTGTTAAAACCAGTATGCAAATTAACCACACCATATGTTATATAAACATTTATTTCTTAGCGATATATAAGACATATTGCAGGATTTTAAATGTACTAATAACATGGGTTGTTTTGAGGCAAATCTAATCTAGATTTGTATAGAGAATCGTTGATAAATAACATTTATTCTATGTATTGATGATTTTGACTATCTATAAATTAGATATTCATTGATAAACTTACGAAATTCCTGGGGGTACTGTGATGTAAGCAGTGACGTAGTTTCGTTTACAGACAGACACCGAGTCTCCATTATAATAAGATTTTGATTTGAAAGTTTCATTGCAGAATATTCTGTCTTTGAGAATTAACAAAGAAAGCATTGTGCCAAGAACTTTGGTAAGACAGTCGATTATATTGAAAAATGAATATTTATTATATAAAATATGTTTTGTGTGTATTTTTTATTATCTTTAGACTCTAGATTCATTGATATATCTATTGATATATATATACGTACCGGTCTGTTGTTGTCCTAACATTAATTTTATATTTTTAGAAAAGATTCCACCAACTTAGATACATATCTTAATGATACTGCTTGAATATGTATTGTCTTCGCAAATCTACATTGGCAAGCAGTTTTTTTTTTTCAGCTACCACTGAAGTTTCCTCCTCCTGAAAATACAAAAGTCTTGTTAAATATCTACATACTGTACCATAGAGGCAGAACGATATATGTATCAGAACGATATGTGACGTATAGGCCAACTGAAGTTGTAGTAGTAGTCGCCGCTAATAGTAGAATAGTCGTTAGTTCAGAAATAACACACGCAGGTTGTATAGTCACAGGGGGTGTTTATTTCTTTGATGCACGTGGGTTCTTTTTCAGAGAGAAGGAAAGAGAGAGAGAAAGAGAGAGAGGGTACGGTCAAATTACCCTGTCGTAAATCATGTTCGCTACTACTATATCGAACCCATCGGAGAAGGTCCCACCTGCTTCCCACAAAGACACCGATTTTCTTCTTCTTCCGTTTCTCGTCCCGGGGGTGGGGTAGCCACATCCGTTTCCGGTAAAAATAAACCCGGAACTTCCGTTTTTACTTTTAAATCTATTTCCGGGGTCATTCGTCGGTCACACTATTGGCACCCCGCTTAGAGTTTACTCTTCCAAATTTTAACCTCTCTTTGTTCTTATTTCTTTTTCTTCTCTTTCTCCTTTCAATCCCCGTAGTCCACTATAATTACGCTACAATACGAGGGTGTATCAAAAAGTAATGATATCTTCTTTATTTCATGTGAAGTTTTATATATAAAACTATGGCCTACATTGAGACCCTAACAAGGCTCAGAGCAAGAATCCGAGGAAGACCCAATTGCCAATCGACAATGTCCTCCTTCTGCATGACAATACTCGACCACACATAAGCTTCAGGACAAGGGAGAAAATCGCTTCATTCGGACAGACAACTTTACCGTATCCTACATACTCACCAAATTTAGCGCCTTCAGACTATCATCTCTTCGGCCCCATGAAAGAGGGCTTGAGAGGCACACATTCCAGTGTCGAGGAAGTGAAATCTATAGTGAAGAAGTGGCTCAAAGAACAGTCAACAGAATTCTACGGGACAGGGATACTGCTCTCATTCGAAGGTGGAAGATTGCTATTGAGAGAAAGAGTGATTGTGGAGAAGGAGGGATGTGATCTACAGAGGACCAGCTTTATTTTGATGTATGATACATGTTCCTGTGTTGGTAATTATACCTGTCCTAAACAAAATGGCATTACTTTTTGACTCACCTTCGTATTAATAGTCGTGTTCCTTAAAAGTACGACCGTTGTCATCTTGCATCTGGTTAAAAATGAGATCGTCCAAATTGTTCAAGATAGAATGCAAAAATGTAAATTCTGATTGGCTGGTGTTGCTTATCCGCCGAATTCTTATTTTATATGAGCGTCGTTACTTCAGCTAAATAATGGACCATTCAGTTTTTATTATGAATAAAAAAAGGGAAGAAAATGGTCATGCTACACAGAAAAAATATGATAAAAAAGAAAAAAAGAGAATAGGAAAAAGATAGAGAGAGTGTGTGAGTGCGCGGAAGCGATAATGTTAATCTGTTTCAATCGAACATAATGAAAAGATGAAAAGAAGGAAAGAAAGAAAAAACAGAGAGAGAGAGAGAGAGAGAGAGTTAAACCAAGACTATTATATTTTTTACATATTGAACTATTTAGCAATAGCTCTTAAGTAAACATATCAAACGTTGTAATAATTAAATTATCATTATCGTCATCATCATGACACGCCTTTAGCATGGATATCCATGAAAATCTCTCGCCAACCTTCCCTATCATTCATTGTCCCACGGAGCTCTGTGCAGCATCCAGTATCAGCGCAGAGTTGGTCAATGTAGGTCGTTGCTGGGCGGCCCACATTGGCATGTCCATGTGCTGGTTTCCACGGGAGAACGTCACTTATGAGTTCGTCCTTACTTCTTGGGGTATATCTACAGGTCCTGCTACTTAATATTAATGCTTTAGTACTAAAAACAACAATTCATTGGTTTTTATTAAGATTTTCTGTGGAAATCTACGAAAACAGGAAACCCTAATTTAGAAAACAATGACTTATAGAAAAGGCTAGATGGGAACTACACAAGGGTGTTACGTGCTGTCTTGAACACATCCTACAAGCAGCAACCCACAAAACAGCTGCTGTATGGCCACCTGCCTCCAATCACACAAACCATCCGAGTAAAACCATCACGATATGCATAACACTACTGGTAAAGCAAGAACGAAATCACAAGGAACGTTTTTCTGTTGACATCTACACATGGACAGTGTAGGCCGACAAGCAAAAACCTATTACAGTCAGTTCTGTACGGATACTGGATGTTGCGCAGAAGACCTTCCAAGAGCGGCGAATGTAGGGACGATGGGCAAGAGTCAGTCGTGGGTATATATATATATATATATATATATATATATATATATAGGGTTTTATAATTTGCTTGAAGCATTGTGTATATATTGGTTCCAGTGTTCTTCTTCTGAAGAGATTTTATCTCGAAATATTAAGAATAAACCACAGGTTAACAAACAACACCATTGTTACCTTATTTTTTATTTACACCTGCATTGTGATAGCCCTCAAAACCAACCTCCAAACCAATATATATATATATATATATATTGCTTGAAGGCAATTACAATGCGCATATCGCATAAAATTCGATAATTATAGAAGATAATAAGGACAAGTGAATTTCGGTAAAGAATTACTCGGTGTGTAGAACATCGTACAGACTGTTTCAACTTTATCAAGTCTCGTCAGCGATGTATACTAACGGTTTTTCCTCCGACAGAAATCGAAACCGGACTTCAGCAGGATAGTCAGCATAGTTAGTGGTCTGAGAAAAGCAGGATAATCAGCATAATTCAACAAAAAAAAAAACATCCAAAAATCTTATATATATATATATATATATATATATATATATATATATATATATATATATAAGTTAAGCATGAATGAAAACACTCTCTGTTGTTAAAATGAATATATTAACAAAGTGTGTTTTTCATACCTTTTATCTATACATATACCGTCCTTACTCTTAACTTCAGCAAGGTAAATAAGTTTCAAAACAAACGAAGAATGTGGGAATGGCAAGCTAGTGTAGCGGTTAGAGACTTAGCCTTTCAGCTTGACAGTCGAGGTTTCGAGTCACACACGGAGCAGTCTCCCATTTCTATAACCTTGTTGATGAGACCTAATAGGTCGAAATGTACATTCAGGGATTGACATTTTCTCGATTTGTTTAGCCTTACATTTGAACATATATGCCCGCCTAAATTCATTAATTATTAACTAATTAATTTTCAAAATTAGGTATGACTTCAATCCTCCAAATAGAAATTAACAATAAATGGAACGTTAATATTTTAGAATACAAAAATAAAAAAGTAAAAAAAATCTCGATACTTTTTTGACACACCTTATATATATATATATATATATATATATATATATATATAATATATATATGTGTGTGTGTGTGTGTGTGTGTGTGTGTGTAATGATTTTTTTTAAATATTGATAGCATCTCTTTTCTCTTTTTTTTCCATTATTCGTTTTGTTTAGTTTTGGTTTGGTTTATTTTTATTTTTTATTTTTTGTGTGTGGGGGTGGCGGGAAGGTTACTTCTATTTCTTTTTATATTCATAGAACACCTCACTGCAGGCGGAAGTTGTATATAAATGTGACATTATGGTTGCATTATGGGATTAATAAATGAGCTCTCAAAAGCTCAAATGAAAGCCTTTCTTCTTTTTCTTCTACTGTTTATGTGGCTATTCTCATGTTGGGCCAGACTTACTGAATCTGCTCCGTATTTCAAATACAACCAAAACAATACCAACTGATTTTTAGTTCTTTTTCTCTAACAAGAACAAAGGCCAATGTTAGTTTTCCCTTCACCTCATTAAAAAAAAAAAGATGTCTCTTTTATCAAGTGGCGAAACAAACACTCTCTTGTAGTTGGCTTGATGAAAAACGTTTTGTTTTCTTTTTATCTTTTTCATCAGAATCAGTGCTCGATTGTTTCATTCGACGAAAGACTAACCCAAAAAAGAAGAAATCTATTTAGTTATTCAAATAGAATTTGGATCATATTTAAAAAAAAAGAAACTTGTTTAAGATTTGAATGAAAATGATTGTGGCCTTGCTTATAATGGACAATAAACAGAGTGAGGGGAACAATAATGTGGTTTAGTCTTTCTTTCAGGTCATTCACGAACAAAAGGGAAAGAAATATTCAATGAAATTTTGTTAGAAAAATGAATAAATAAATGAATGAATAGACAAGTAAAGATGGGTAGAGTCGTTGCTCATCTGGGAAAAATATCAGTTATTTCAACTAATATACTGTGGGTATTAAAATAAAATAAAATTAGAATAAAAAAATATTTTTAAAAAAACAACAAACTCCCATGGGCCTTCACCGGAAGAACCCTCCGCGCATGTACGACAAAAAGGACCGCCTTCCAACCCCCAAAAGAATCTCTCGGCCATTTCCGAGTTTGGGCCTTAAATGGGTCTGGTTGCTCCTACTAGTTAGGGGGATATCCCCTTGTCACAGGCGACTGTGGCCAGTCAATAAAGCCTAATTCATAAAACACCTTCTGTCTCTGTCTCTTTCCTTTTCGTTCCTTGAATTTCTTCCTTTCCAGCGCAACCACCAAATGAAATGGGGCACGAAGCAAAAAAAAAAGACCCTAAGAACACGCAACCAAGAATATCCAGCTACCTTTTAACCATAAAACATCCCCAGACCTCTCCCTACCCCATAATACCACCTCCCCCATGAATAGGAAAATCAGAGAGCAACGATTATAGTGAGAAAGGATGAACCAAGATTATTGACACAAATTGTTATAGGTGACACACCCTATAAGACCAATGGAATGCGCCAACAGCTTACTATAAATAAACAGGGATAATTGTGGCTTAAGGCAAGCCAATGCGAGTGCCAGTAACTCTGTTCGTCGGACGTAATTTCCCCATCTCTCTATTGTATTGTCTACTTTCTGTTAATACATTTTTCTACTTTTCGTTACCCGTTGTTTTGTTCTTATTTGACTCCGTAAAACCTCACAACACAAATGGGAGTTAATAAATACTAGAAGCCACTACCCGGCCTCCCCTGGGTAGAGAGGGGATAATAAAAAGTTAGTCTCGCAGATCCATTGATTGTTTTGGTCTTGCTTAATTGATTTATGTTTTAATCAATAATGCAACCAATGTCTTTGTCTTCTCTTACTATATCGGAAAAATCATAGATGAATTATCTCCCCCTGCCGCCAGTGCGTTAATCTCCAATATACGATATTGGCGCCGAAATTTGATATTTAAATAACATACAATTCCGACAAGTTGTGAGACAAAATATTTAATATATATAACAGCACATGGAAACGATAAGATACATAATGTACAGGAGAATAGAACATGTAAATCATCATCATCATCATCATCATCATCATGTCGCGCTTTCAGCGCGGATATCCATGACAATCTCTCTCCATCCGTCCCTATCGCTCATCATTCTCGGGAGGTCCTCTATGCAGCATCCTGCATCCGCACAGAGCTGATCAACGTACGTTTTTGCTGGTCGGCCCGCGCTGGCTTGTCCATGTGCTAGCTTCCACAGGAGGACGTCGCTTATGAGTTCGTCCTTGCTTCTCCAGCAGTGTCCCGCGTGTCTTGTCCGTCTCACTTGGATGGTTTGGGTGATATGTGGTAGGTGGCCGTACAGCTGCTTTCTGGTAGGGTGCTGTTTCCACGTCTTGTTCATGATCACCCGCAGCATTCTTGTGCAGCTCCCATCTAGTTTATTCTCTAGTCGAAAGATAGACATGTAAATACATATACAATATTTAGGTATAAACAAGATACCCAAATGTACCTAACATATAAATGTCAGAGACATGGAACTAAAGGATCGTCCATGCTGTATAAAGGACTTACAGTAATGTAAGAGGGGGGGCAATAGCCCCACCGAGAAGTGGGGTAGATAGACTCTAGCCCATAGCAGTTCTTGATAAGATCCAGCTAAAAAAAGGAAGCAGCGTTTTGAATGAACGCGCTTAACAACCAGAGGTCCCCCTAGTGGGAACAAACAGCAACGCAGCGAGAAGATAACTCTTCCGGCAAAAGGAAGATAATTCCCTACACCTTGATGAAAGTAACTTATCGACAGGCCGTCAACCAGGCGAGTCGCGTTTTTCAAGCGCTCTCTTTACCTTCACCTTCAAGGAAAAAAAAATAGGTTGTCTTAGAAGCATTGGATAAAGTAAAGCTCAGAATCAAAATAATGAATATTGTGTTCTTAATCTGTTACATAATTATTAGATACTTAATGATTATGGCAATAGTGTAGAAATCATAATGGCGATTAGTGCAGCTGATGGCCTTGAGAGTGAGTGACAGCACTTGACCTCACTCTCACCTTGCCTAAATCGTGAGAACCGGAAGGCATAGAAGACCCTGTTCCGGTTTAAGGATACTAAGTAACTCAGTCAGTTAGCATGTAGGAGCTCGAAGGTGTAAGTCGCATTTCTATGCGCATCCTGTCATCTGCGCAGATTGTCTGGTCGGGGATTTGGAAATAAAGTAACATCAACGTAAATCGAAGTCTTGTGTTTATTACCTAAAAACTAACAATGACACAGGGCTTCTGATAAGGAGTGATCCCTAACAGAAACCAGACCCGGAATTCCCATAGAAGACCAGACCTTAGAAGACACCAGACCAAGATGATAGACGATCAGAATAGCAAAGCCGGCCAGAAGAATAGATGACCAAGATATAGAAGAAGTAAAGAAGTAAAGAAAGGTATATAACATTATATCGATTTGGTACGGTGAAAACCCCAGTATGCAACAAATCTTGTTTATTTTCTAATATTTTGAGGTACTTCCCTCTTTTTCAAAGGTTATTTTCAGACTTTTTTTTATAGCGCCCGTAGCCTTGGGAAAGGTATGCATCCAATTATTACCCCCGCCCAGCTATAGATAAATTGTACTGCAGACTGGGCTCTTTAATCTTGGTTTAAAAAAACAAGTATAGAAAAAAGAAAACTCTGTATACAAGCCGGTTAAACACCGCTTAAGAAAGTGACCTTGTGCCACATCCTACTCGCGCAGAGGTATTGGTAAATATACGTTAAAGCAGAGTTTTTCAACCTTTTTCATTTCACGGCACAGTGAGATGGGCAATAGATTGATCGAGATACACCATCAATATATAAACATATAATTATTTTATCATTTAAATTTTAAAAGAAAAGGAATAGTGAAAATTTTCTACAAGTGTAGCATAATTAAAACAAAAGATATTTAATTGAAACAAAAAATATTAAAGTAATAGAATAAAAATATAAGAGGATGATCAACCGCCCTCAACGCTCACGACACACCCACGGAAGCTTCACGGTACACTAGTGTGCTGCGGCACACACACAGGCTGTAAAACTCTGTGGTAAAGAATGTTTGGTTTAGTTTGTTTTGTTTTACGGCATATCAACCTCAGTGGGTCATTTAATGCCGATAAAGTTTAGAAATAAAGTCATTCTTAATGGATACTCATTTTTTTATAAATACATTTTTCTATTTAACCCATAGATGGGACCTTAACAGGTACTACCACTCCGGGTCAGAATGAACCAGGGAGCAATGGTGATGAATGCTCCACATTACCCAAACCTCCAAAATTGGAATACCATCAGATAGAGTTTAACGTCATTCCCAGGATATGTAGATCCTCAGCCACCGCCTTCTAGCACCTATATGTTTCTTATGAATTTCTTATACAATACTTATTCGTTTCTTATGAATTTCCTATACAATCTGACTTTTATTCGTCGCCGGTGTACACACTTGAAAAGTACCGGTCGAAAAGGCCTTCGTGTATCCCCCCTTTACTTTATATTTTATTCCATAATAAAATATCATCTCCCTAATTACATATGATTTCTCCACTTTTAGTGATATATATATATATATATATATATATAATGACGTCATTAGAACTGTCTTTCTCGACCGCGTTTGAACACTCTCTTCACGTGATTCTTTAAAAAGTTATTTTTCGAACATTTCAAAAATTCTCCGCGTTCCAACGAATTTTATTTTAAAAAATAAGGATTTACTCTGAGGAAGGTCGATATTTCTTTGTGTGCAGAACATTTCTACATTTTTTTTCTATTATTATTATTTCATTTCATTTTGTTATTTAAAAATAATAATAGATTGAATAATGTACACATGGATAAACTCCTGACCGAAACACGTGTAAGTAAAATTGATTAAAATATCCTATTTTATCCATTCTATACTTTCCTTCATTTCTCTTTTCAGCATACCATCTGAAGATATGTGGAGGTGGTTGAGGTAGCGTTCAAGAATATTGTGGAGTTTATCTTGTGATATTTTAAAACCTGGGAAGAATCAATAGAATATAATACATACATGACAGGAGATATAAGCAAAAGCTTATACAGAGTTGTATAAGCGAAATGACTTAATATAAAAAATAAGTATTTTTGTTGACAATGTCTTGAGGCTACTGATAACAGAGAAGAGTACAGAAGAGGAGAATGTAAACATTTACACGTTGAATATATTCTCGTGTGCTGTGCAACATGAAATGCTAGGGTGTGACAGGAGAGTCAACTGGTGTTACTTCTCCCGGGGCTAAAAGGTAAAAGAGGTTTTGACTTTGCCGCTTCCACTTTTATAGTCGCTACGCCACCTACTGGTAC
This sequence comes from Doryteuthis pealeii, assembly GCA_023376005.1. NCBI lineage: Eukaryota > Metazoa > Mollusca > Cephalopoda > Myopsida > Loliginidae > Doryteuthis > Doryteuthis pealeii. The sequence goes on from CM042167.1 coordinate 70,114,174, forward strand.
TCATGGTAGGCAAATACCTCCGTGGCTACGATTTGTCGAGATATGTAATCCCAACATATATATGAACTTAGTTGATTACTGAATTAAAGAAGATATTTCTATTGGA
>CM042167.1:70119279-70161034 GCA_023376005.1 Doryteuthis pealeii
ACTTAGTCGGTAATTACTTGCCGACCATGACGAATTTGCAATTGTCGGTACAACCATTTGATGTAAAAATAAAAAGACAATGTTTTAACATTTATCCATCCGTCAGTTTGTTTTTTTTTTGCATATATATATTTACCAATCCCTCCGAACGAGCAGGATGCGACACAAGGTCAATTTCTTAAGCAGAGTTTAACAGGTTTGAATTCAATTGAATTCATTTTTTGGTGAAACGTTTATTTTCTTCTAAATCAAAAATTCGATCGATTTGTTGGCTACATCAAACTCTATCACCTATATGCTTGTCCTAACTCTATTGCCCTTATAGCACGCCCCCAACTCTTTTCATCATATGTGTGCTAGAAGGCGGTGGTTGAAGGTTTTAGTATCCCGGTTAAATGATGTTAAACTGCACCTAATGGTGAAGTTCCAATTCTTGAGCTCTGGGGACTGTGGGGTACCCATTCACTGCCATTACTCCTAGGTTCACTCTAACCTGGAGTGGTAGTACTTGTTGTCCAATCTATGTGTCAAATCGATTAAAATGAATTATAAAAAATGTTTGAATATATATATATGTGCGCGCGTCACGCGTGTGTGTGTGTGTGTGTGTGTGTGTGTGTGTGTGTAGATATATATTTATGTATGTAATCCTTCCAAATATATAGATGTATAAACACTTAGAATATAGATTCGAATATACGCTGACAATTTGGGATCATAGAGATAGGTATTTGTAATTATGGAGACAGACGACATAACAATATAGATAGATAGATAGATACATACATACATACATACATACGAAGATAGACTAAGATAGATAGTTAGATACGAAGAGGCTGAGATAGAGAAAGAAATATCAGACAGATAGATAGATAGATAGATAGATAGATAGATAGATAGATATTTTGGGGAGAATATGTGCTTAATTGAAGTCATACCTAATTTGAAAATTAATTGATTGATGATGAATTAGACGAATATATCTGTTCAAATGTAAGGCGTAAACAAATCGAGAAAAAATCAATCTCTGTATGTACATTTCGGCCTATTATGCCTCATCAGCAGAGTTATAGACTGGAAGCCGCTTTGTGTGTGTTTCGAACCCTAACTGACAGGCGGGGATTCTAACCATTACATTATCTGGTTTTACCAGATTTCTCGTTTGTTTTTAAACTGATATATCCTAAGCACATATTCTCCCCAAAATTGTTGGCTATCGCCAAATCAAACAAACTGTTTACGTACTCTCATAGATAGATATGTATAAAACAAAACTGTCTTTAGCATAAAATAACGCAACGAGTTGACATGGCCGTAAAGTCAACCAACCAACAAAGGTTTGCTTAGTCTGGCAGGGGCCTTTGGTACCCGTCGTAATTAAGCGATCCTCAGTAGCTGAACAAAGGGGTGTAGGAAGGGGTAGTTGCCAGAAGATGCAAAACTGTTCTGACCCAAAAGCCTTTTTTTGTGGCTACATCATTGAAATATATTGCCTAACTTTTGCTACTATATTCTTGAACTATGAAATGTGTAGAATTTGAAAGTGTGAAGTTAGGTGAAGCTTTAAAAATTCTGAATCCGTATTCATTGGCCACTGGAGGGGATGACAGGCCAAGCTTTAGAACAGTTATTATTAGGTATTATTTTATTACCAAACTTTACCTGAAAAATATAAACCTGTAGCATTCAGTTGTGACACTTCGAATTGCACTAAAATGCATTGCATCAGAATGCAACTAAGGGGTCATGTGTGTAGTATATATATATATATATATATATATATATATATATATATATATATATCCGTACGTAGATAGGAGGTAGTGAATCATGTGTGCAAACACTATTGATAAAATAACCAAGAAATGAAAAAGAATGAATAAATAAATAAATAAGACAGATGGGAAGATATTTGATATCCAACCGAGACAAATGTCTGAGGCCTGGATTTAATTCGGCATTGTGTTAATTGATGATGAGGACATTTGTTTATCTGTTTGTGCCTGTATGATTATGGTTCGTTTTAATATTTCAAACAAAAGAACATCTGTAGAAGTGATTGAATGTCCAGCTTGGATTAGTCAGAAAGGAGATGGTGAGGGTGGAATTTTATATATATATTATATATATATATATATATATATATATATGCATACATACGGTCCCAGCTATAAAGACAGTTAGATTTTCGGCCGGCAAGGGGTGATATCGACAGTAGCAGCAGACTTAGAAATTAGCCAGTGAAGCCAGTAATTCGACTTAGTCTCATAACAACTTCTTGCCAGATGACAGAGCCACCACAAACTGCCTAAGTGTCACAACTCCCTCTTCTATCAGTGTCCTATTAACAGACTTGTGTTTGTTTTGTTTTGTTTTCATTTAATCCCTGTGAACCCATCTGACTCGTGCTTTCGAAACGGCCAGGACAGAACATCACAACGTTGGGGTCTAGACATTGTGCAGCGAAGGTGCAGGGTGCAGAACGGGTAGTCTCACACAGTTTATAGTACCTTTGATTCATTTATATATATATTTACCAACCCCTCCGCACGAGCAGAGTGCGACACAAGATCAATTTCTTAAGCGGAGTTTAACAGGTTTGAATTCAGAGTTTTCCTTCTCCTAGACTGGTTACCAAGCCATGGTTAAAGAGTCCAGTCTGTCCTGCTATTTACCCATAGCTGGAGGGAGAATTGGATTCATTCCTTTCCCAAGGATATTAGCGCCATGTGAAATGCCAACAGCTTCGTCCAGGAATTGAATTCGGGTCGACGAGTCCATTTACTACGACTCTAATCATTAGACCACGCGCCTCCATTTTTATTCATTTTTTTATTTTTTTTTGCATATAAGTTGATTTTTTATATATACACTAGTAAAAGTATGTGTTCCCTGGGCGCAAGTATTTACGTTTTAATTTAATAAATCGTCTAGTTTTGATAAGGGCTAAAGTGGAGTGTTTCATGTCATGCCACCGGGATTCCGTCCTTAAGCATCACATGTCGCCACTCTCGGTCAACAGGTGGCCCAATTGAATTAATTTTACCCCTGTCCGACAAATTAAAGCGAAAATTCTTCCAAACCGTAGCAGTATCAGTGTTACTGTACGGCTGCACTACCTTGACTCTAACGAAGCGTCTGGAGAATAAGCTAGATGGGACTTGCACGAAAATGCTGCGTGCAATATCAAACAAACGTGGAAACAACACCCCACGAGAAAACAGCTGTATGGCCACTTGCCCCATATCACACAAACCATCCGTGTGAGGCGAACAACAACTGGAGAAGCAAGAATGAACTCATAAGTGATGTTCTTCTGTGGGCACGCCAGAATAGGTCGCCCAGCAAAGACGAACATAGATCAACTCTGCGCGGATACTGGGTGCTGCACAGAGGACCCCCCAGAAGCAATGAATGATAGGGAAGGGTTGTCATGGATATCTGTGCTACCAGCACGACATGATGATAATGATGATAATGACAGAGATGCAGTGTATTCTATTGTAAGTAAAAAGAGTAAAGTCGTCGGGGCGGCCTAATGTCGGTATCAGCCATGCAGCGAGGAGTCTATCCCCTTTTCACTAGCGCTTGACCAAGAAGATTAATTTTGTGTTTTGCCACACCTACCATCAGCTCCTTACTTTACCGTACAGATCCTTGTGCTACTTATACGCTGAGTTGGCGAGGGCGGATATCGAACTGGGAACCTGGTGGTTTCTAGCCGAACGCTCTACCGACTGAGCTAACCCGGCCCTTCTATTGTACCAACCGATAATGCGGCCAATATAGATAGGAATCCCCAAAGATGATTAATGTCATGATTGTGAACAATGGGTGGTTATATTCATTCGAATATCTTTTATTTGAATAGAGACATCATTTAGGTAACATGGCATTACAATCCCTCACAGCCTACCGCTTGGCATAAAATAACCCGGGTGAGTTGACATGTCGTTAAAATCAACCAATCAATCAATCCAGACTCTATGGTTACTCAGATATTTATGTTTCAAAGGATATCGATTTTTTAAATACCCAGTATTATCATAGAACGCAGTATGAAGATACGTTAAATAATATACGAGGGTGCGTCAAAAAGTAAAGCCATTTTCTTTATCACGTGTGAAGTTTTTTTCATAAAACTAAACCCTACATTGAGACCCTAACGAGGATCAGAGCAAGAATCAGACAAGTAAGACCCAACTTGCCAATCGACAATGCCCTCCTTCTGCATGACAATGCTCGATCACACACAAGCATCAGGACAAGGGAGAAAATCGCCTCAATCGGGTAGAAAACTTTACCCAATCCTCCATACTCACCAGATTTAGCACCTTCAGACTATCATCTCTTCGGCCCCATGAAAGAGTATTTGAGAGGCAAACATTATTCAAGTGACAAGGAAGTGAAATCTTTAGTGAAGAAGTGGCTCAAGGAACAGTCAACAGAATTTTACGGGGCAGGGATACATGCTCTAATTCGAATGTGGAACATTGTTGCTATTGAGAGAAACGGTGATTATGTGGAGAAGTAGGGATGTGATTAACAGAGGACCAGCTTCATTTTGATGTATGATACATGTTCCTGTGTTGGTAATTATACCTGTTCTAAACAAAATAGCATTACTTTTTTTACTCACCCTCATATATATCCACAATTACACCATACACACAGGCAAACACACACACACAGACTCTCTCTCTCTCTCTCTCTCTCTCTCTCACACACACACACACACACACACATTCAGACACATTTACACACACACACACACACACAACATATATATATATATATATATATATATATATATTTGTGAATAAAAAGGCTTAAATACCTGGAGTATCGTGATTATGGACCATTTCCACTCGTGGGTATCTGAAGCCGACCGAGTTTCGTCAGACCACTTCTTTATTCAGACAGTCTGAATAATGAAGTGGTCTGACGAAACACGGTGGGCTTTAGATACCCACGAGTGGAAATGGTCCATAATCACGATACCCCTGGTATTTAAGGCCTTTTTATTCACAAATGAATTTGGTCTGTTTATTAAAATTAAACATTGAGCACTCATACGCGACCTGAACTCTGCAACAAACTACTGTTAGAGAATATGACCATCTTAGAATCACCCTTATACCAAGAAACTTGGTACCCCACCAAATGATATATATATATATATATATATATATATATATATATATATATATATATATATATATGTGTGTGTGTGTGTGTGTGTGTGTGTGTGTGTGGAGAAATATATATATATATTACCAACCCCTCCGCACGAACAATGTCAATTTATTAAGCGGGGTTCAACAGGTTTGAATTCAGAGTTTTCCTTCTCCTAGATCAGTTGCTTAACCAAGGTTAAAGAGCCTAGTCTGACCTACTATTTATCCATAGCTGGAGGGAGAGTAGGATTCATACCTTTCCCAAGGGTATTAGCGCTAAGTGAAATGCAATTACCACGTCCAGGATTTGAACTCGGAGCGACAAGTCAATTTCCCATGACTTTAACCATTACACCACGCACTTACACACACACACACACACACACACACACACACACATATATATATATATATATATATATATATATATATATATGTGGGGGGGGAAAGGTAGACACACACACACACACATATATACATATTAGCCTTCGAGGAAATTTCCTATCCACTGCTTCTATCAACAAACAATGAGAAAATTCTATGCCTTCCTTTTTCATTAGAAGATAAATTCAGCCAGAAAAGCCAGATAGTAATTTATTGGCTGAATATTAGGAATATGCACAAAAGAAAAATACTTTATGCAAATAATCAATATCTTAAAGGCATTATTAAAGCTTATTATATACAAGATAATTTCTATACAAATAAACTATATGCATATATGTGCATGAATATATATGTGTGTGTGTGTGTGTGTGTGTGTGTGTGTAAGAAATAACTGATACATCAGTGCAACACACTTACATATGTAAATGTAGACATGTGTATATGTAAGTCATATGCATACGACGTGAGCGAGAGAGAGGGAGAAACAGACAGGAAGACATAGAAAGGGTGTATGAGAAAAAATTATATATATATATATATATATCTGTTAGATAAAGTAAGGAGTTGTTGATAGTTGTGGCGCTACGCCTCAGACTCCAACACAACCTCCTTGGTCTAACGCTAGTGAAAGGGGGATAGACTCCCTCGCTGTCTGGCTGATACTGACATTAGGCTACCTCGACGACTTTACTTATATATATATATATATATATATATATATATATATATATGTGTGTGTGTGTGTGTGTGTATGTGAGTCTTGATTGGTATAAATAGATATGAGTACGCACACACGCATACACATACACGTATATATATATATATATATATATATATATATATATATATATATAATAATTATGTATGTTATGTTCTTGTGAACATTGTTTGTTAGGTCTTTTGAAGCATTGGAAAAAAGAAACAAAAACAAGAAAACAATATATATATATATATATATATATATATATATATATATATATATATATATATATATTATATATATATATATATATATATATATATATATATATATATATATGTATATATATTATAATTTTGGGCTTTGTCTCTTTACGTCTGTCCGTCATTATTTCCATTTTACTTGTTTTTCATTTTTCCCTCCCCCCAAAGATGTATGACTACCTCACCTACACCAGCTTCTCCCTTCCCTCATTATGACCATAATCAAGGGACATTGTTTATTTACAGTCATTCACAACATACACTACCACTCGGGCCTCTCTTACTTCCCCTCATGCCTAATCTTAACCACTACTACAATTTATTCATCTATTTTAACAACATTCCTTGGTATATCGCAATTATCAATACATTAGTTACCCTTCGTTAATTATTATTCAGTATTAGCACAATGCCCATCAAAAATTCATTCCGAGATCTACAGAGTTTAACTTAAGAGGGTCCCAAAAATACTAGCACAATGCCCATCAAAAATCTATGTATGTGTTAAGTTTTAATGGGGTATCCTATAGCCTTCAAGCAAGAGCGCTTGTCCAACAGAAATCCTTTGGTAATCCTTTCGGGTAAAAGTATTGTAACTTCCTTCGTCAATGGTTTGCAAGTACACTGTGAAAGGACCAGTGTTTAAGTAGTGAATCAGCCACACATTATGGCTGTTGATTGGCGAAGGAATAGACCACGTGATCTCGCCTAGTCTATAAATTCAAGTGGGGAATTGGAGCACACCTTATATAACAAAAATTCCAACAGCATGGATCAACACTTCTTGGGATCTGAGTATCCGTATTCTATTCTTTGGATCAAAGGTTTTCCGACCCTTCCCTACCAGCTGGGATTAGGGTAAGGGTCCCTAACCTTTTCATTCCGAGATCCACAAAGTTTAACTTAAGAGAGTCCCAAAAGTACAAGCACAATGCCCATCAAAAATCTATGTATGGATCAACACTTCTTCTTTGGAGCTGAGTATCCGTATGCTATTCCTTGGATCAAAAGGTATTTTACCCTTCCAAATCAGCTGGGATCAGGGTAAGGGTCCGTAATCTTTTCATTCCGAGACCCACAAAGTTTAACTTAAGAGAGTCACAAAAGTACTAGCACAATGCCCATCAAAAATCTATGTATGGACATTTTGCCTTCTCTTGTCTGCGAAAATCCACCAGATAGCATAACCACGCAGTCTTTGAAGAACATCAAACAATCGAATGAAATAACGAAAAACTGAATTCTATAGATGTAACATAAAACGTTATATATTGAAAATAAACACAACCAATTAAACAAGATGACAAAAAGGATGAAAACTTCAAAGTCCTTAACATACCTTAGCGTTAAAAAAAATATTGAGTGTATAAAGGTGATGGGAGAGCAGTGGAGAGATGCATTATGTCGTCTTGGTGTTTTGGTAAGAACTGCAGGATTGTCCAAATGTACGGAGAAGAGTCTGGTGGGGTACGTGTTGATTGTCGCGTACGCATCGGGGTGGGGTCGGGGGTACGTGTTGATTGTCGCGTACGTATCGGGGTGGGGTCGGTGTACGTGTTGATTGTCGCGTACGAGGTGGGGTCGGGGGTACGTGTTGATTGTCGCGTACACATCGGGGTGGGGTCGGGGTACGTGTTGATTGTCGCGTACACATCGGGGTGGGGTCGGGGGTACGTGTTGATTGTCGCGTACGCATCGGGGTGGGGTCGGGGGTACGTGTTGATTGTCGCGTACGCATCGGGTGGGGTCGGGGGTACGTGTTGATTGTCGCGTACGCATCGGGGTGGGGTCGGGGTACGTGTTGATTGTCGCGTACGCATCGGGGTGGGGTCGGGGGTACGTGTTGATTGTCGCGTACGCATCGGGGTGGGGTCGGGGTACGTGTTGATTGTCGCGTACGCATCGAGGTGGGGTCGGGGTACGTGTTGATTGTCGCGTACGCATCGGGGTGGGGTCGGGGGTACGTGTTGATTGTCGCGTACGCATCGGGGTGGGGTCGGGGTACGTGTTGATTGTCGCGTACGCATCGGGGTGGGGTCGGGGGTACGTGTTGATTGTGCGTACGCATCGGGGTGGGGTCGGGGGTACGTGTTGATTGTCGCGTACGCATCGGGTGGGGTCGGGGTACGTGTTGATTGTCGCGTACGCATCGGGGTGGGGTCGGGGGTACGTGTTGATTGTCACGTAATCATCAGAGGTCATGCTGAGGTCGGACACATGGGAGGGGGAAGGAAGGAAGAAATGGATCCGGAGAGGAGTCAATGTATATATGTATGTATGAAGGTAGAACAATTGATCGACACTTCCTATTGGATAAGAGTATCTGTATGCTCTTCTTTGGATAACCCTTCCCAACGAGCTGGGATTTGAGTAACGATCCCAACCTTTTCAGTCAGAGGACCACAAAGTTTAACTTACGCGAGCCCCCAAAATCTATATATTGATCAATCCTTTTCCTAGGATCAGAGGTATAAGAATTAGTGAGGTGTTAACAGTGTTTCTTATGGTGCATTAGGTTATCCAAAGGGCGGTTAGCTAACACAGGACAAATTCCGACAAACAGTTATAACAAATAGACTTTATTGTCAAAACAAATTCTAACAGAAACAATACAAAACAGGATAGATGAATGTCCTAAGGAAAAGAGACTTTGTAGAAAATCTTGGGGCTACTAAATGGATAATAAATGTGGTCACTTACTGTGTGGAAAACCCGTCGTGTAACAAGTACACGGAAAAGACACAACTTGTGCGTGGAGCCTCTGTGAAATCATAAGGTGTAGAAGGGCCCGTATAATTGTTACATGAAATGTCTGTGGATTGGGGAGGAGCAAGACCCCAGTCCTAATGGACAGAGACACAACTTGTATGTTAGCTCTGACGGCCGGAGAGTCTAAGAGATGGACATTTGAATTTGGCGGCCCTGTCTTTATACACTATCGGTTGCAAGTAAGGAAAATAACACTAACACCTTAAAGTTTTTAAGTCATAATTCCCTTAGTTATTTACGTCACATTCTCCCTGATTTTATTTTTATTTAAACCTCAGTTATTGATAAAATTGTTTTACATTATTAATACTGTTGACCATCCCTGCATACCACTATATATAAATTAGCACGCCCCATCGTTGTGTAATAGTTAGCAAACTAGCCTGGGAGATCTATTACTACTAAATAATGAGTTCGATCCTCACTGAGTGTGCCATTGTTGTGACCTTGTGTCAAATCATGCACGGAGGTGCGTGATATAATGGTTTTCTTCCTTGGGGATGGACTCCGCAACCTGAGTTCAAATCTCGGACGAGGACGTTTGCATTTCACATAGCTCTGATACCCTTGGGAAAGTATGCATTAAACTATCCTCCCTCTAACTATGCGTACATAGTAGTGCGGACTGGGTTTCTTTTATCTTGGTTCGGCAACTAGTCTAAGAAAAAGAGAACTCTGAATTCAAACCTGTTAAACTTCGCTTAAGAAATTAACCATGTGTCACATCCTACTCGTGCGGTGGTGTTAGTATATATATTGTCCATATGTTGCAGCTGCTGTTATTGGCTGCTGTAATTAATATTTCCTTGTTCTTTTTGTGTATTCTCCGAGTTCTTGGATTGAGGCATCAACGCAATCCTTTGTGTTGCCAAAACCTCTTCCAACTTCCTTTATTGATACATATAGTCTGTCTCTATCATCTCTAGGGTGTAATACCTTGTGTATAGTCATCACTTTTCTTGTCTTTTGGGCAATCTGTCTGGGTTCTTCTTTTGTCCATTTTAAGAATAATGCAGAGTATCTTATAATGGGGATTGTGCAAGTAGATTCTGCTGCTGGGCTTGGTTTCTAGGAGTTTTCTTGTTTTTCTGAGGTACTCTTTTTTAACTTTTTCTTTCATCTCTGTTTCCTGGATGGTGTCCGCTTCTAATATATATATATATATATATATATATATATATATATATATATAGATAGATAGATAGATAGATAGATAGATATTTACGCTTCTAATAAATATATATACATATATATATGTACATTTTTGGAAATTCATTTTACAGTCCTTCGTTTTTATAAAAATATTTAATTTTCTCTCGTTGGACCCTTTACAACACGTTATATATATACATATATATATATATATATATATATATATATATATATATATAGCGTTTTTTTAATTGAAAATAAATTTGATACGACAGCGATGGGGAACATGCTATCTTAACTGATATTGAGCACACTTTATTAATAAATATATCAAACTATACTATATACATATATATATATAGAGAGAAATATATTCTACCCCACACACATATATATCCATATATATATATATATATATATATATATATATATATATATACGTACACACACACACACACACACACACACACATATATATATATATATATATATATATATATATATATATATATATATATATATATATTCAGCCAGTGAATAATAAATTTCTGATTCTGAAATTGCAGATATTCATTCCTTTTTTTTCTCTTTTGCTTTTTTTTTTTTGTTTTTGTTTTTGTTTTGTAATTTTTTTTTCTTTCAAATTTCATTTTTGAGGAATTTGAGAATCTGTCAAATATTTCCTTATTTTATTATAAGAGAAATCTGAGGCCCAGACTAAACATTGAAATTGATTGTTATTATTGATTACCGGTAGAAAAATCTAGATTTATTATACGATAATCATTTGTACTATTATACAGATACACACACATACACATACACATACACACACACATGTACACAAACACACATACAAACACACACACACACACACACAGATATATATACACCCTGTTGGCTGGAGCTGTAGAATAATCATTTGTGCTCTTGTACACACACACACACACACATACACATATACACATGCACACCACTATGCACTATATATACACTATATATATACATACACTTTATATACACTATATATCCAAACACGCACACAAACACACGCTCACACACACATGTACACAAATACGCATACAAACACACACAAACAAACACACACACACACACACACACACATATATATATATATCCACCATGTCGGCTGGAGTTGTAGAATACACCGACTACCCCGACTGCACCTCTGTAGAGGGGTAAAGTCCCTCCAAATGAGGCCACCTGTTGCCTGTGGATGGCGACTCGCGATGCTTAAGGACGGAATACTAGTGGCTGGTTAGTTCATGATATGCAACACTACACTTTAGCTCTTTACTTGTGCTAGAGGTTCGGCCGACCCCCCCGCTCCGATCAGTCGGCTAGCACCTATATGATTGTCCCAATCCGAATGCCCTTATGGCAAACTCTCAATCATCTTCATCATATCTGTGCTAGAAGGCGGTGGCTGAGAGTGTTAGTGTCCTGGGTATTACCTTAAACTGCGTCTAGTGGTGAAGTTCCAATTCTGTATCCTCTGGGAAATGTGGAGCACCCCTTCATTGGCATTACTCCCAAGTCAACTCTATCCCAGAGTGGTAGTACCTGTTAAGGTCCCATCAATGGGTTAAATAGTTTTAAATGAATTATAAAAATGTCTTTTTTTTAATTATAAAACATAATTCGGCATAAAATAACCCAATGAGTTTAGATGCCGTAAATCTCAACCAACCTACCTACCAGCCACACACAAACACGTGTAGACAAACACGTGTAGACAATACAGACATACTCACACACACACACACACACACACACACACACACACACATATATATATATATATATATATAGCGTTGAGAGGAAGGCCCCGAAACGGTGCACATTCTCTCCTGATGATCCCAAGCATTTGTAAACATCATTTGTTTTTTCAATATATCAAATTCACACTGTCGGATTAATTTCTTTTATTTCACACACACACACACACACACACACACACACACACATATATATATATATATATATATATATATATATATATATAGTATATTAAGAAATTTGAAAAAAAAACACAGGTTCACAACTTTGAGGTTTTTTCGATGTCGTTTATCGTAAAATATATATGCACATACGGGCACCACACACACACACACACACACACACACACAAAACACCTAAAAAAATGCTCAATGTCATTCTTCGATACATACACACACATACTCACACTCACAGTATAAAAGAAGAATATTTGATGTCATATTTCAAACCGTCTACCTTTCCAGCGTTCCTTCTTCAAACTTCAAATGTTGAACAGATTGATAAATAAGGACTATCGCAGTTTTTCTCAGTATTCTGTGATAAAAATTTTTTCATTACTTTTCCTTATATCAACAAATGCTCTGAAGAAGATCTACTTAACAGATCGAAACACTGCAGCGTCGGCTAATAAACTTACCACTCATTTTATCTAAACCTGTGTTTTTTTTCTTCAAATTTCTTAATATACTACATACCGTCGGATTCACTTCCATCTCTGCACACACACACACACACACACACACATATATATATATATATATATATATATATTTAGGAGATTATGTGCTTAATTATTGTCATACCTAATTTGTAAATTAATTAGTTATAATTAAATGAATTGGGTGTACATATCGGTTTAAATGTAAGGCGTAAACAAATCGAGAAAAAGTCAACCTCTGTATGTACATTTCTGCCAGATTGATTTTTTCTCGATTTGTTTACGCCTTACATTTAAACCGATATGCACGCCTAATTCATTTAATCATAACTAATTAATTTAAAAATTAGGTATGACTTCAATTAAGCACATAATCTCCTAAAAATTGTCGGCTATCGCCATCTCAAACGGATTGTTTGTCTACTTCATATATATATATATATATATATATATATATATATACGATTAAAATCGAATGGTTTAAAAACTACCGACTTAAGTTTCTCGCAGTAGTGCGAATCTTCAGGGTATTTTTTCCTACCATTATTATGTATTTTATAGCTGGGTAGTGCTCATTTTCAATACAGCGGTTGTGCTACTTCCCGCCTTCACCCCCTATGTAACACCGGGATTTACTAGGCAGAGCTTGTTTTTATTTTTATGCCTACATCTGTTTGTTAATTGTGCTCGCGAGTTCAATATCTGCTCAATAATGGTAACTGCGATATATATATATATATATATATATATATAGAAATGGATACAATAGAAACCTACTCGAGTTTCACCATTAGGATGTTCAGGGTTAAATCCACTGAATTAATCGAGGTACCGATTAATTGTAGCCGATTACACGTGTGTTCATTGAATAAGATTCTTATTCAATGAACAGACGTGTAATCGACTGCAATTAATCGGTACCTCGATTAATTCAGTGGATTTAACCCTGAACATCCTAATGGTGAAACTCGAGTAGGTTTCTATTGTATCCATTTCTTGAATAAATTTGCTCTACTTTGTATTGAGCACTTTGTATTTGTTATATCGCTGACTTAACCCCTGGATTTTGTGCACCTCCAACGATCGTGCGCATATTCACCGGTAAGCCACCTTTATATATATATATATATATATATATATATATATATATATATATATATATATATACTGGTTCATTGTAAAGTAACCCCTTCCCTATTTTGATAATCTTATAATTTATTTCTGAATCAATCTGCTCTACTATTTATCCATAGCTGGAGAGATAGTTGTTGGATGCATACCTTTCCCAAGAGTATTAGCGATATGTGAAATGTAAACGGCCTCGTCCAGAATCTGAACTCGGCTCGACAAGTCTTTTTCCTACGACTCTAACCATTACACCACGCACCACTAAGCAATATATACACAGATATTAACTTTGTAATTCCAGCGATTTTGAAACCTGAGAAATTCACATCTTCGTTCATGACTGCCAATCAAACTACCGAACCACCATCTCCAGTACCCCCGGTGCCTCTAGTCCCCACCCATTACCTATCTCTATATTTAGTAAGTTCCAGACGATTCTATAGAACTTCGCCTCAAATACAATGCTGCCTTCAAAAGTGCGAATTACTTGTAGTCAGACGTAATATCAAATAAGATTGAAGACTTTTTGAAATTTAAATAGAAATTATCCATCATGCTAACCGAGAAGTTTTAATCTCTGTCAATTCCGGGGAAATGGTTCAATGGTTATAGCAGCGAAAAAGAGGTTCCAAGAAGTAGTGTTACGTTATTAGGATTGCTTGAATAATTAAGGTTCGAAAAAGGATAAGTTTTAGTTAAATTAAATTTAGGGAATTGTTTTAGTTTAACATAGTCAACACCTAATAAAAATGTAAGAATTTGGTTGTTTGGTTGGTTGGTTGGTTGGTTGGATTTTACAGCATGTCAACTCCTTTGGGCTATTTTATGCCGAAAACATTTTTGTTTTATTTTTTGCTAGTTATTTATAGCAGTGGATTGGCTGGTTGGTTGGTTGGTTGGTTGGTTGGATGGATGGATTTTACGGCATGTCAGCCTTTGCTAGGCCGAAGACTTTTTGTTTTATTTATTCTTGATGAGTATTCATTTCTTCTTCGGGCGGTGTAAAAAGTATTTTTGAAAGATATTGCCTGAAGGGGTGGGAGTTTAAAATTCAATATTTGAGAGTTTGTACCATAAGTAAGCAAAATCATCAAATTTATTAAAGGAGTAAAAAATAAGACAATTTGAAATAGAAACTTAGTTTTGACAACTTTAAATATATATTACAATAAAACAAACTATATATGAATATATAATACCGAGCATGTATTATGAAGACAGTCTAAGGTTGCATGCTCAAATTTTTAGTGTCTTTATCCTGTTATGACGATTTTGGGTAATCTGACGTAAGCAGTGACGTAGTTTCGGTTACAGACAAATAGAGACCTAGTCTCTATGCCACAAGGGACTCCCCTATAAATTATCTCTGCTTTCAATGATTTTCTACTATCATAGAGGCGCGTCGCATAATGGTTAGAGTCGTAGGAAATGGACTCGTCGACCAGAGTTCGAATCCTAGACAAGGCTGTTTGCATTTCACATAGCGCTAATACCCTTGGGAAAGATATGAATCCATATATTCCCCCTCCAGCTTTGGGTAAAATAGTAGGGCAAACTGGGCTCTTTAACCTTAGATAGTGATATATCCAGGTTAAGGGATATATTATGAAGTTGTGGTAAGGTATATTCTCGCAGGTAAGTAGAAGCTGGTGCGTCGAGTAGCTGTAATAGCATTCACGTTCGGCTAGAAACCACAAGGTTCCTAGTTCGATACCGGCCCTCGCTAACTCAGCGTATGAGTAGCACAGGGGTCTGTGCGGTAAAGTAAAGAGCTGATGGTAGGTGTGGCGCTCCACCTCAGACGCCAAAACAATCTCCTTGGTCTAGCGCTAGTGAAAAGGGGATAGACTCCCTCACTGATTGGCTGATACCGACTTTAGGCCACCCGACGACTTTACTTTACTTATATATACTAAAGCTAATAAGTAAAGAGTGCTCAATACCTAAGTAGAGCAAATAATAAAGATAAACCTAATGAGTCAGATATACCTACTAAAAGTTTCGCTTAGTGCTCTTCAGGGCAAAGATCTGACTAAAGAGTCTTGGAGCAAACGCATTATTATACAATACCTTCCACCGTGATTCAAATAAATTAGCATAAACTAAACCAACTAATAAGAAATAAAAAAGAACAAAGACAGAACCCCATTTAAATCTATTATTTTATTTTATTTTATTTATTCATCTATTTAAAAAAATTTTTTTTAGTAAATTTGAATCTTACTACTTTAGTTCTAATGTATACCCCAAATTACACCAGTATCATATATTACAAATAGGCGCCCCGCCGCTATCGTCATCCCCCCTCCAACAAATGGTCTGCGAATCTAGCTTGCTAGCCATTAAACCACATAAGGTGCTCGTTTCTTTATACGTTTGTTATATATATATATATATATATATATATATATATATATATATATATATATACTTTGTTGGGGTACCAATTTTCTTGGTACAAGGTGATTTTAGGCAGGTCCTATTCCCTACCAGTAGTTTGTTGTAGAGTCCAGGTTCCGTATGAGAGCTCAATGCTTAATTTTTATAAACAGAGCAAATTTATTTGTGAATAAAAAGGCTGTAAATACCATTTATTTGTGAATAAAATGGCCTTAAATACCATTTATTTGTGAATGAAAAGGCCTTAAATACCATTTATTTGTGAATAAAAGGCCTTAAATACCATTTATTTATGAATCAAAATGCCTTAAATACCATTTATTTATTAATCAAAAGGCCTTAAATACCATTTATTTGTGAATGAAAAGGCCTTAAATAACATTTATTTGTGAATCAAAATGCCTTAAATACCATTTATTTATTAATCAAAGGGCCTTAAATGCCATTTATTTGTGAATGAAAAGGCCTTAAATACCATTTATTTATTAATCAAAATGCCTTAAATACCATTTATTTGTGAATCAAAATGCCTTAAATACCATTTATTTATGAATCAAAATGCCTTAAATACCATTTATTTATTAATCAAAATGCCTTAAATACCATTTATTTGTGAATCAAAAGGCTTTAAATACCATTTATTTGTGAATCAAAAGGCTTTAAATACCACTTATTTGTGAATCAAAAGGCCTTAAATAACATTTATTTGTGATTGTGAATAAAAGGCCTTAAATAACATTTATTTGTGAATAAAAAGGCCTTAGATACCACGAGTGGAAATGGTCCATAATCACGATACCCATGGTATTTAAGGCCTTTATATTCATATATATATATATATATATATATATATATATATATAATATATATATATAATCCAATGAGCGATTGATGAAATCTCTTATGATGTAATAATTTATAGTCATAACTGATAGAGCTGAATTGTTCGAAATCGACGAGAGAATTGTGTCATAAGATAATTTCGGATATTGTATTTTCATAGAATTGTTTTTCGGCAACGAAAAGTAATCCGTCTGCAAGAGACAAATGATTAAAGAAGATATATGAGACATGTCGGAAGATATTGTTATTTGCTGGTTAGAGTTATGTCTGTTAGAATTATGAATACAATTGATATGCATGCAAAATATTTACTTACCATATATTTCTCGAACTTTGTAGACAGACAATACAACAAAGAACTCAATGCTCGTACATTACACAGTATAGGCATTCATATATATATATATATATATATATATATATAGATATAGATATATAGATATAATATACCAAGCGTTTTTGTAAATCCTCGGGGTGAGAAAAACCCAGCAAATAGTTTGATTGTAAAAATATACTACCAAACATCATCCGGGGAGAAAAAAATTTTGGGAAAAAAGAAAAGACCAAGATAGTCGTACCAACAAAAAGTAATCTATTGGTACAGTATTTGGCCAAAAGATAAAACAATTTATATGTATATATATATGTATATAAGATATATATATATATTCATACAACCGCTAGGAGAATAAGGTAATAAGTAAAAAGTGCTCAATACCTAAGTAGAGCAAATAATAAAGATAAATCTAATGAGTCAGACGAACCTACTATTAGCCCTGAAGAGCATTAAGCGAAACTAATAGTAGGTTCGTCTGACTCATTATATATATATATATATATATATATATATATATATATTCTTACTAAGGAAGTAAACAATCAACTTGTAAGAGATAAGCGTGTGCCAAGTGAAATGCTCGTGTAGACATTATTTACATTAGATATGCACTTTTCTTGATTTCAACATGAGCCTAGAGGAAATGAGATTCGGATAAAAAAAAAGAGAATAGCATTACTTATTCAAAAAAGATATGAGGGGGGGGGCGCAGATGGAAAAGAAGAAAAAAATATTGACAGATTTGTGCATTCGTGTCTTGGAGGCATGGGGTTTCCATCATAGCAATCGATTTCGGAAATAGACCTGGCGTGCTGGGTTCAAGTCCTGGACGGGACAGTTTGTGTTTTCACTGTGCGCTGATATCTCTCCGAAAAAAAGCATGAATACACCTCTTTTTCTCACTTATAATATCATTCATTTTGTTTTCATCATACAACGTGTACTGAATACCACGTGCGATACCCTGTCCTCATCAGCCGCTAACTAGACACGAGTTCAAGTCCCGCACGAGGCTGTTTGCGTTTCACTGTGCGCTAATGTCCTTAGAAAAAGCACAAATCCACATCTTTTTTTGCTTTTCATATCATGTATTTATACGGAAGGTATTTTTATATAGTATCTATTTATTTATACGGTTGGTATCTTTTTATACGGCATTTATTTACTTATACGGTTGATCGATGTGTGTTGTATAATGGTAACCGTCCTAGGCAACGAAAAAGGCGATACGAGTTCAAATCCCGGACCAGGCCGTTTGAGTTCCACTGTGTGCTTATATCTTTAGAAAAGGCATGAATCCACCTCTTTTATCCTAGTTATTATATCATTTCTTTATACATATTTACTAAGCTTGGCACAAGGCCAAATTATGGGTCACCCTGTGAGAATCAAACTCACTAACAATGGTCTACGAATCTAGCTTGCTAACCATTAAACCACATGAGGTGCCCATTTCTTTATACGGTAGGCATTTATTTGTACCGTAGTTATTATTTTGACCACCCAGAAATTGGCCATAACTTTTGCAGGCCAGACTTATGGCTCCAATTTCTCTTAAAATTATGAACATTAATTTTTTTCTAGGTCTCGGTATCACTAATTTTCAGACTATTAATTTTTTAAGACCCAATTTCTCTTTAAACTAGCCACTTGAAGATATTATCTTTAAGTGGTTTCAATTCGAGGTGGTCGTACATTTTTATGGCCTTCCCGAACTTCCATTGACTGACGTGGCGATCCTTTGTTCCCCTACGGATACACACCTACACATACGCATAGACCTAATATATTCTATTTTCTTTTTCTTTTTTTCTCCTCTGACCTTAGGTTTATGGGGTGGTAAAAGGTTTTGTGTTTTGAGGTTTAAAGTAGCTGGATACTTTTGCTACGTGTTCTTAGGGTTTTCTTTTTACCTCATC
This sequence comes from Doryteuthis pealeii, assembly GCA_023376005.1. Classification (NCBI taxonomy): domain Eukaryota; kingdom Metazoa; phylum Mollusca; class Cephalopoda; order Myopsida; family Loliginidae; genus Doryteuthis; species Doryteuthis pealeii. The sequence continues at coordinate 70,138,816 of CM042167.1, forward strand.
TCATTTGGTGGTCGCGCTGAAAAGGCAGGTATTCAAGGAACGAAAAAGAAAGAGACAAAAGCAGAAGAAGGGGTTTATGGCTTAGGCTTTATTCCAGGTCATAGTCGCCCGTGGCAAGGGGATATCTCCCTGGCCGTTATAGTGACTACACTCAATTAAGTCCTAAACTCGAATGGCCGAGACATTCTCTTGGGGTCGGAAGTCAGTCCTTTTTCTCATGGGAGTTTTTTTTTATTTATTATTTTAATTTTATTCTAATCCCCCACATGTTCATTCAACCATTGTGTCACAACACGAATAATTACAGATACATAAATATATATAAATACACATACATATATATGCACAAATATACATACATCTATGGATACATAAATATATATATATATATATATATATATATTACTGCTGTAAATAGACCTCTTAACAGATTCATTATAAGGTGAAAAATAAGAACTAAATATTTTTCTTCTTTGTTATACTATAGAAGGGGGTAAAGGGATTGTAAAAACGAGTTGTCAGTTGACATGTTTCGATCCTCACTCAACAGAGCTAAATATCGAGGATAATAAAAAATAAAATATTAAATGAATGGGTCAAGTACAAAAAAAAGGCAAAAAAAGAATAAGACAATTTCTTTTTTCTTCTTTCTTTCTCCTTTTCTATACCTCAAAACAGGAGGAGAAGATCTAAATGTTGATGATATTCAAACCGAGTAAGCCCTCCCTTTGCTTGCAAAGAGAAGGCTTACTGGTTAGAAGATATAGTGTCTCCAATATTTTGAGGTGATAGAACGAGTGTGATCCGCTCTCAACCGAGAACCAGTCAACACTAAATAAGTTGGCACAATTAGGATTATTTATTAGATGCTCGCCTATAGGGGAACCAATACGTGTTTCTCAGTGCATCATTGGGACCGACGGTTCCATTTCTAATCTTGGTGGGGACGTGTTGCTTAATGCGGGCATCCAACTGCTGGTTTGTTCTTCCTAATAAATAATCCTAATTGTGCCAACTTATTTAGTGTTGACTGGTTCTCGGTTGAGAGCGGATCACACTCGTTCTATCACCTCAAAATATTGGAGACACTATATATTCTAACCAGTAAGCCTTCTCTACATACATCTATGGATAATTTCCTTTCTTCTTATACAATTTACTGAAACTTACTGTTGTATCCTTGAGGTGGAAAAAGATACACAGAGAACACAGGGTGCGTGAATATGTATTTTATTCAGCACTTTTAACATAGAACAAGAAGTAGTACAATCACAAGACAAAACGTACAAAATGAGGGGGTCAAATTTTCTAGAGTTGACGCAGTAATTTCGTCCGAATATTTTTCCCGACTTCTGTCACTGCTGCGTCGACTCTTATATGGCTCTGGGTCAGTCCATCTGGTAGGGGTGTTAACTCCTCTACAACAAGTAGTTAGGTAGCAACATGTATTAAACGTGCTCGTCTTATATTAGTCTTTTAAAGAGATCTTCAAATATCTGAGCATCGAAATTTCTATTTTGTAATTTTCTTTTTAAATTCTATTTAATTGCGTATTCTAAATTTCAAATGAATCCTTGAAAGCCGTTTACATTGTTCTGAATTGCAAAAATATTGAAATAAAATAAAATCTAAAAACAAAAGAACGTTATTGCTGAGAAGACACACATGCTTGTGGCATTGTTGAATTGGTCTCAGTGATTATTTAATAGCTACAAGATGAAGTCATAGTTATGACTAAATCTCCCAAAACAAATCACAAAATTGTGTTATCTTAGCCCAAAGCGCAAACATCAACTGATATCAAGAGAGAGAAAAAAAAGTTCGATAAAATATCCATACAATAATGAACAGACAATAAAACATTTTGGAACGTGCTGAAGCAACACTTAGACATGTGTTTAAATAAAAATTGAATGTTTTCCTTCAATCTCAACAAGTCATGGCTACTTTTAAAAAGAGATGGTCCCAACAGGAAATAGGTCATATTGTAACATAACAGAGAGACAGGGGGAAGAATGGAAAGACCTAGAAATGTAAAGTTACGTGTAAATTAGCATGGATTTTATTTGGAGGATGAGTCAACACAGGGTGACTTGGCATTTTCTCATTGGTCGAGACGTGTCACATGTTTAAATAAAACATGAATGTTTTCCCTTCAAACTCAACAAGTCATGGCTACTTTTAAAAAAGAGATGGTCCAACAGGAAATAGGTCATATTGTAACATAACAGAGAGGGGGGGAGAATGGAAAGACCTAGAAATGTAAAGTTACGTGTAAATTAGCATGGATTTTATTTGGAGGATGAGTCAACACAGGGTGACTTGGCATTTTCTCATTGGTCGAGACGTGTCACGTGTTTAAATAAAAATGAATGTTTTCCTTCAAACTCAACAAGTTATGGCTACTTTTGAAAAGAGATGGTCCCAACAGGAAATAGGTCATGTTGTAACATAACAACAGAGACAGAGACAGAAAGAGACGGAGAGACAGAGAGACAGCCAGGAATGTAATAGCTACGTGTAAATTAGCATGGAAAAGTTTTTAGGAAGAATATAAGAATTACGTGTAGATTAGCATGGGATGTTTTAGGATGAGTCAGCACAACGCCATAGGGTATCTGAAAAATCAACTGTAACATCATAGAGAGAGAGAGAGAGAGAGAGACAGACAGACAGAGAGACAGAGAGAGAGGGGGTTGAGAGACAGACAGACAGAGGGCTAGGAATGTAATAGCTACGTGTAAGTTAGCATGGAAAAGTTTTCAGGGAGAATATAAAAATTGCTTATAGATTAGCATGGGATTTTTTTAGTATGAGTCAGCACAACGCCATAGGGTATCTGAAAAATCAACTGTAACATAAGAGAGAGAGAGAAAGAGGGGGGGGGTGAAAGAGAGAGAGAGAGAGAGTGAGTGAGTGTGTGTGTGAGAGAGAGAGAGAGAGAGATGGAAAGACCCACGAATGTAGAGTTACGTGTAAATTAGCAGGGATTTTTTGGATGAGTCCAGACAAGGTGACTTGGCATTTTCTTATTGGCCAAGACGTGTCACGTGGTGAAGTCTGGAAGAGTGGGTGTGAGAGGTGAGAGTGTGGGGTGAGTTTAGAATGATGTGTTGACGGAGTGAGACGTGGCTCTCACTCAGTGCAGTTTGACTTGGGGGTGGAATAAAAAGAAATGAGAAAAAATAATTTGCATTGTGTTATAGTAAAAAAAAAATTATAAATAGCACAAGACAATATGTCTTCCAGCAAACCCAAGTTATTTCCAGACGCCAAAACCTCAAAGAATTGCCAGCCCACTCAACATCAACCCAGCAACCAGATTCGAGCCTCTCAAAGTAGTACCGGTCCAGAGATAAGTATACCACTATTATTGTTATTAATACATCATCACTGCATTCCGAAATGTAAACCCTGTCGATTGGGGCTTTAGATTACACCGACTGCACCACTGCAGAGGGGTAAGAACCTCCCCCAATGTGGCGACCTGTTAGCTGTGGGATGCCTACGAATGGAATCTTGGTGGCTCAGCAGTCCATACATGCAATATTCTACTTTGGCACTTACTTAGGCTAGACGGTCGGTCAGAGTGGCTTCTTTCGTCCAATCGGCTGGTCACGCCAAGCCCTAGCACCTATATGATTGTTTCTACCTATTGCCCTTATGGGCAATAGTAAAACCTTTCAATGCATTTCCTATAGTAAAACCCTTTTCCAATGCATTCCTATAGTAAAACCCCTTTCCAATACATTCCTATAGTAAAACCCTTTCCAACGCATTCCTATAGTAAAACCACTTTCCAATGCATTCCTATAGTAAAACCCTTTCCAACGCATTCCTATAGTAAAACCACTTTCCAATGCATTCCTATAGTAAACCCTTTCCAACGCATTCCTATAGTAAAACCCTTTTCCAATGCATTCCTATAGTAAAACCACTTTCCAATGCATTCCTATAGTAAAACCCTTTTCCAATGCATTCCTATAGTAAAACCCTTTCCAATGCATTCCTATAAGAAAACCCCTTTCCAATGTATTCCTATAGTAAACCCTTTTCCAATGCATTCCTATAGTAAACCCTTTTCCAATGCATTCCTATAGTAAACCCACTTTCCAATTCATTCCTATAGTAAAACCCTTTCCAATGCATCCTATAGTAAAACCCTTTTCCAATGCATTCCTATAAGAAAACCCTTCCCAATGTATTCCCATGGTAAAACCCTTTTCCAATTCATTCTATAGTATTTCCCAATTCATTCCTATAGTAAAACCCTTTTCCAATGCATTCCTATAGAAAACCCCTTCCCAATGTATTCCCATAGTAAAACCCTTTCCAATTCATTCCTATAGTAAAAACCCTTTTCCACTGCATTTTTATAATAAAACCTCATTATTTTCCTTTTGATCTTTTGTTTTCAATTTTTAATTCATTGCTGCTGGATTTTTATTTATTTAAAAAAATTATTTTTCAATGCTTTTCATGACAAACAAAAAGGCATTTCAAAAATAGATATCGTTCAAAATTGAAAGAAAGAAAAAAAGAAATCATCAAATGGACGAATATGTAAGAGAGAAAAGGCAATGAATTGTTGTAAATACGATGCAATTATTTTTACTGAAGGTGAAAACGTTTAACAGTTAAATGATAAATGTTGTTTGCAGATGGATGTTAATTCTTATTCAGAAAATAATTCTTTGGAAACGCCGATTCTTCAAGTCATTGGAGAATATTTACTTTTACAAAGATAAATAAACCGTTTCCAATGGATTCTTATAGTAAAACCATTTTCCAATACATTCCTAAAGTTAAACCACATTTCAATGCATTTCTATTGTAAAACCTTTCCAATGCATTCCTATAGTAAATCCCTATCCAATACATTCCTATAGTAAAACCCTTACAAATACATTCCATTAGGGAAACCCTTTCGAATACATTCCTATATTAAAACCCTTTCCAATACATTCCCATAGTAAAACCCCTTTCAAATACATTCCCATAGTAAATCCCTTTCCAATGCATTCCCATAGTAAATCCCTTTCCAATGCATTCCTATAGTAAAAACCTTTCCAATGCATTCCTATAGTAAAACCACTTTCTAATGCATTCTTATAGTAAAACCCTTTTCCAGTTCATTCCTATAGTAAAACCACTTTTCCAATGCATTCCTATAGTAAACCACTTTTCCAATGCATTCCTATAGTAAAACCACTTTCTAATGCATTCCAATAGTAAAAACCTTCCAATGCATTCCTATAGTAAAACCACTTTCTAATGCATTCCAATAGTAAAAACACTTCCAATGCATTCCTATAGTAAAACCACTTTCCAATGCATTCCTATGTAAAACCACTTTCCAATGCATTCCTATAGTAAAACCACTTTCCAATGCATTCCTATAAGTAAAACCACTTTTCCAATGCATTCCTATAGTAAAACCTTTCCAATGCATTCCTATAGTAAAACCTTTCCAATGCATTCTATAGTAACCACTTTCCAATGCATTCCTATAGTAAAACCACTTTTCCCAATGCATTCCTATAGTAAAACCACTTTTCCAATGCATTCCTATAGCATTCCTATATAAAACCACTTTTCCAATGCATTCCTATAGTAAAACCACTTTCCAATGCATTCCTATAGTAAAACCACTTTCCAATGCATTCCTATAGTAAAACCACTTTTCCAATGCATTCCCATAGTAAAAACCTTTCCTATAAATTATTGTAAATACGATGCAATTATTTTTTACTGAAGGTGAAAACGTTTAACAGTTAAATGATAAATGTTGTTTGCAGATGGATGTTAATTCTTATTCAGCAAATAATTCTTGGAAACGCCGATTCTTCAAGTCATTGGGGAATATTTACTTTTACAAAGATAAATGGACCGTTTGTAATTTCCAGGAATTTTATTTCCTTCTTTTTTTGAATTTCTTTCTTTGAATGTTTTATTTGTTTGCCTCGATTTGTTGGTTGGAGGTGTGGAACTGGTGATATGGTGAACGGAGGTTCAATTCCAGCTGACGTAGTTGTATAACGTTTAGAGGAGGAGGTGGGGGAGGAGGATGAAGAGTGGTGGGGAAGTATACAAAGTAGTTTGACTACCGAGAAGACAGCTCTTTTCGTGTGAATTCCGAGTTTTACTTCTCCTTGACCAGTTGCCATATTTAAAGGTTAAAGAGCCCAGTCTTCCCTATTATTTACCCATGACTGGCGGGAAAATAGTTAGATTTGTAGGTTAGAGATGTGGAACTGGTAATATGATGAACGGAAGTTTAATTCCAGTTGTGGTCATTTTATTACCTTTAGGGGAGGAGGGAGTGGAGAAGGAGCTCTCGAAGTACTTTTTACTAAAAAGAAGACACTCCCTTTGGTTAAAATTCAAAGGTTTCCTTCTCCTAGACCGGTTGCCATACCAAGGTTAAAATGTTCGTACCTTTACTAAAGGTATTAGCACTACGTGAAATTTAAACAGCCTCGTCCAGGATTTGAACTCGATTGGTTGGTCGGTTGGTTACGTTTTACGGCATGTCAACCCTTTATGGGTCATTTTATGCCGAAGACGTTTGTTTTATTCATTCTTCATGGGTACACAATTTCATTTTTAAATTAAATTTTAACACATTTTTAGAACTTATTTTGTTCTATTTAACCCATAGATGGAACCCTAACAGGTACTACCACTCCGGGTCAGAGTGAACCTGGGAGAAATGGTGATGAAGTGGTACTCCGCATTCCCCAGCCCTCCAGAACTGGAACTTCGCCATCAGATAGAGTTTAACGTCATTTCCAGAAGATTGTGACCCTCAGCCACCGCCTTCTAGCGCCCATACGATAAAAATGTTTTGGGCTTGATATAAGGGTAATAGGGTCGGGGAAATCGTGTAGGTTCTAGGGCTTGACGTGACCAGCCTATTGATTGAAGGGGGTCTCTCCGACCGACCGTCTGGCCTAAGTAAGGGTCCATGTGGAGTGTTGCATGTCATGGACTGCTCATCCACCAGGATTCCGTCTTTAAGCTTCACGGGTCGCCAATCACGGCCAACAGGTGACTCTATTGGGGAGTTTTACCCCTCTGCAGAGGTGCAGTGTATTCTAAGGCCCCATCGACAGGGCTGTCGGTTTGTCGTCTCCATTCCCTAGGATGATAACCATTACACAAAGCGCCTCCAGTATATAGGTCCCTTTCAGAACTAATAAAAAAACCGTGCATTTCATTACATCTGAAATAATTTTCGTGAGAATTTCAATAGAACTCTCCTACAAAAAAGGAAAGTAAACACCAAAGTGAAATTTATGTCAGCTACTTTTAAATTCCTTTTTTCAAAGGTTAACATATTTTATTCACCACAAAAACACAATTACTTTCCCTATTTTTTTTTGGGGGGGGTGCATTGTTGTTGCTTCTTCTTCTTCTTCTTCTTCTTCTTCTTCTTCTTCTTCTTCTTCTTGGATGAAGAATCATTTACTATTTCTTTATTTTTTATATAATTCCTTTACGTTTTTATTAGTGAAGATATAAGACGCCTTTTTTCCGTGGAATGGCTATAGGGATACACACACACGCACACACACACAAATGAAATTTGTTTCTTCTTCTTCTTGTTTCTTCTTTTTCTTCTTCTTCTTTCTTCTTCTTCTTCTTCTTCTTCTTCTTCTTCTTGTTTCTTCTTCTTCTTTCTTCTTCTCTTCTTCTTTTTTCTTCTTCTTCTTCTTCTTCTTCTTCTTCTTCTTCTTTTTCTTCATTTTTCTTCTTCTTCTTTTTCTTCTTGTTCTTCTTCTTCTTCTTCTTCTTCTTCTTCTTCTTCCATTGTTTCTTCTTCTTCTTCCTTCTTCTTTTCTTCTTCTTCTTCTTCTTCTTCTTCTTCTTCTTCTTCCGATAATTATACAAACATGGATTGAGCCCTCAAAATGAAGATAACATATTTCGCTAAAGAATCAGAACGAAAAAAGATGACAATACTGACAACAAAGCAACACATTCATTGTAGGGAGACAAAAAAATCATGGGACACAAGAATACACCGACTGCACCTCTACAGAGGGGTAACAATAAACAATGGGATACCTGTTATTCGTGGGTGGCGACCATTAACTTCATTATCTAGGTACTTTGTTAGGGTGCAAGTGGTGTAGCCGTATAGTAGCACTGATACAACTACGGCTTGGAAGAATAGTCGCTTTAACTTATCAGTGAGATGAAGAAACCCAAATACCATTATCTTAACAGAATACAGAATAAGTAAAACAGTCCGTTTTTTTACAACAGTGTCAATTTCTTTATGGATATTTTTTAGCAGAGTTCTGTATTCATGGTTCTTTTACTAAAATGCTCTCGCATTGAAATTTATAAAAATCTTCTGATATAATTATTCAGGCTCTCATTTTTATAGAAAAAAAGTAAAAATCATTTTTTGCCGGTTCATTTTTTCATATTTCATAAAATAGAATAGGGTGGGCAGACCTTGTAAAAATTATCTCCCCCTAATATATTTTAGGGGAAAAAACTATTTCAGGCATATTTTCATCAAAAGGTAAGCAATTATGGAAATTTTCGTAAAAATCGGACAATTAATTGATTTTTTATAGAATTTTTTAAAAAAGCCTCTAGTCATAACTTGTTTTAGTTCATAATTTTCATTATTTCCGTGAGCTGAAAAAAAAAATGTTTCTTCTTTCGAATGGACAAAAAATTTAAAGATAATATTAACATTTATGCAAGTTTCATTGTGTTAAATATAGGAGGGGGGTAAATTTCACAGGAAAAATTGGTGGTACCTAATTTTCACTTTTGATGAATTCACTTTTTTCCCCATTTTATTGTATTTCATGGGTAAATTGAAATTTAAAAAATATAAGCATTATCAAAACAAAATATTAGATATTTGAGTATAATAATACTTAACAATACAGAATTGGTTTCACAAAGTACTATGTAGTCATTTTTAGTTTATAAAAGAATTATTTAAGAAAAATAACTTTCGAATTAACACTAAATTGAACAAAAACTTTTTATTAATTACAACGAATTTCCATTTCACATTCTTTTTAAATGTATTTGTTTTGTTTTGTTTATGGCATATTGTTATGACCTGTTTAAGAGTTAATAAATTCTCAACACGGAGATAAAATGTAGAGAACAGATGAATTCAGCAATATATCAACGTACAATGAAAAGGGTTTCCTTGTTACAGCGTACACGAAGAACATGTATCTGCTACTTCTCACTTGAGTAGCTTTGCTCTGTTAATATATACCCTTTGGGTAAGTCTATGTTCGTGTCATAGGTGAGTCACCTACAACATATATCAACCTCAGTGGGCCATTTAATGCCGAGAAAGTTTTGAAATAAATTCATTCAAGGGAAACACAACTTTAAAACATTTTTCTATTTAACCCATAGATGGGACCCTAACAGGTACTACCACTCCGGGTCAGAGTGGACCTGGGAGCAATGGTGATGAAGGAGTGCTCCTCATTCCCCAGACCTCGAGAACTGGAACCTCGCCATCAGATAGAGTTTAATGTCATTCCCAGGACATGAAGATCCTTAGTCACCGCCTCTTAGCACCCATATGATAAAAAGGGTTGGGGCTTGACATAAAGGTAATAGGGTCGGGGCAATCGTGTATGTGCTAGGGCTTGACGTGACCAGTCTATTGATCGAAGGAGGTCTCTCCGACCGCCTGTCTAGCATAAGTAAGGATGTGTTGCATGTCATGAATGGGTAGACGTGGTCCGAGCCTTGCTTTAACACCCTGTAACTTATTTCTTTGGTGTTGTTTGAAGGAACAAGTCAACCCACCGAAGCCAATAACTTTGGAAGAAATTGATGGACGACTGCAAGAATGTATTTCTACCATTCCACAAGAGCTCATGGGAAGATTAATTGATGAAATTCCCGAGTGGCTTGAGAGGCTGAAGACAAATGTTGATGCCCATATAGAATTTTAAATAAAACTCCATATTATGTGTGTTCTTCTCATATTCATTTTTTGTAAAAATGATGATTCAGAAATAAATTATAACATTTGTACTTTGCTTCGGTGTGGATTACACTGGTAGGAAAGCGATATTTTCTTGGTATTTTTGCCTGTATGATAGTCTAGGAATAGCTGTATTCAGACTATGAGGAATAATATACAGGTACACAAATCAAAGTACTAAGAGAAGAGCACATGTACCTTTAACCAATTTATTAACATGTAAAACACAACTAGACACAATATAACGAGTACTTGAAGGCAGTACTTACAGTTATTTATCTCCCTCGCTGAGGGGGTGCTCAGGTGGTGTAAGCTTTGCTCCCTCACTGCGGAGTTTTCTTCAGTCACGGTTGACAGAGTGGCGAGAGCCCGATCCTACGAGGTTTACTCCTCGGAGCCGAAACCAGTTAAGAGAAGGTTCTTACCACCTGACAAGGGACGTTAATCTCCCTACTTCTTGTTCCCTGGACATAGAGTTCTAACCCCTACAATGGTATATTTCAAAGTTCACGATCTATTCACCTCAGAACTCATTGTATTTAAATAAAGTCCTATTATTATTGTAATCTGAGTCCTTTTTCTCACTTATAATGAACTAACCATCAGTTAGTATTATCTGCGTTATTCGGACTATTGTCCCCATCTTCATTGTTATTTGTACAACGTTTTTAATTAATTAACACAACTCCTACCCCAGCTATGGTTAGCGGAATGAGAACAGGATACCCCCGTGGAATAAATAAAGGGTTAGGTTCAAAGTTCCGTGATGGCTCCCGAATACGACAAGAAAGTTCCCGAGTTCGAAAAGAAGGTTCCCGAGTCCGAGAAGGTTCCCGAGTCCGAAAAGAAATACCTAAAGAAGGCCGGAGGGTATATCGGCCGAAACGTTGTACAACTAACAATGAAGATGGGGACAATAGTCCGAATAACGCAGATAATACTAATCTTCAAGCCTCATCTCAAACATTCAGAGAAATAGTAACCATCAGTTTTTGTACTTAAAATAAAAAAGGGGCTTATTTTACAATCACCCTGTATAATTTTGTTTTTCCTTGTGTTCATAATTGTCCACCTTCCAAGGGACGTTAATCTCCCTACTTCTTGTTCCCTGGACATAGAGTTCTAGCCCCTACAATGGGATATTTCAAAGTTCACGATCTATTCACCTCAGAACTCATTGTATTTAAATAAAGTCTTATCATTATTGTAATCTGAGTCCTTTTTCTCACTTATAATGAACTAACCATCAGTTTTTGTACTTAAAATAAAAAAGGGACTTATTTTACAATCACCCTGTATAATTTTGTTTTTTCCTTTTTTTCCTTGTGTTCATAATATTTTATTTGTTTAACTTTGTTCTTGTCGCCCTTGACAAAGACAGTTTTATTATTAATGGAGTGTTATGTTTCTGCGTAATGAAGTAATGGATAAAAACACATTTCTTGATTTTGCCAAAGCTTTTCATATCCAGAAAACGTAATGACTTCAACAGTGACAAACAAAACATAACAGGGACATTTATTATTACATTGTTTTCATGATGAAACAATAGGAAAAACCTCTTAGCAGAATGAAATTATCACAATTAATAGTACGAACAATTAAAAGGCATTATTCTTCTCAGATAAATATCCGCCCTGTCGGCTGGGGCGTTAGAATGCACCGACTGCACCTCCGCAGAGGGGTAAGACTCCCCCAATGGGACCACCTGTTGGCCGTGGGTGGCGACCCGTGATGCTTGAGGATAGAGCCCAGGAGGATGAGCAGTTCATGAATTGCAATACTCCACTTTGGCCCTATCTTGGGCTAGACGGGCGGTCGGAGAGGCCCCCTCAGATCAATCGGCTGGTCACGTCAAGCCCTAGCATCTATATGATTTTCCCAACCCTATTGCCCTTATGGCAAGCCCCAACCCCTTTTTATCATATGGGAGCTAGAAGGCGGTGGCTGTGGGTCTATATGTCCTGGGAATGACGTTAAACTCTATCTGATGGTGAGGTTCCAGTTCTGGAGGTTTGGGGAATGTGGAGCACCCCTTCATCACCATTGCTCCCTGGTCCACTCTGACCCGGAGTGGTAGTACCTGTTAGGGTCCCATCTATGGGTTAAATAGAAAAATGTATTTATAAAAAATTGTATTATCCATTAAGAATTGATTTATTTCGAAACTTTATCGGTATTAAATGACCCACTGAGGTTGATATGCCGAAAAACAAACCAAAAGAAACAACAAAAAAAAACAGATAAATATATCTATCTATCTATCTATCTATCTATCTATACATATATAAAGGGCAGTTGTGTGTATGTATGTCCGGAGGAAACTAAGAAAAATAAAACAGTTGACGACAAAGTGAATATATATATACACATTCACTATCACCAGATCTTGCTTTTTGAGCAAAAATAATGAAGATCTTTTTTTAAGTTGTGATTTTAATGGGGCATCCTGCAAGGATCCAACTCGCAATTCAGTAATAATGGATCTGTCTATCTATCTATCTATCTATCTATACATATAAATATAAATCTAATGAGTCATACGAACCTACTATTAGTTTCGCATAAAGCTCTTCAGGGCTAAAGTCGGACTTTAGCTCTGAAGAGCTTTATGCGAAACTAATAGTAGGTTCGTCTGACTCATTAGATTTAACTTTATTATTGGCTCTACTTAGGTATCGAGCACTTTTTACTTATTAGCTTTCTCCTAGCGGTTATATGAATATATATATATCTTATATACATATATATACATATAAATTGTTTTTTCTTTTGGCCAAATACTATACCAATAGATTATTTTTTGTTGGTACGACTATCTTGGTCTTTTCTTTTTTTCAAAGATTTTTTTCTCCCTGGTTGATGTTTGATAGTATATTTTTACAATCAAACTATCTGCTGGGTTTTTCTCACCGCAAGGATTTACCAATACGCTTGGTATATTATATCTATACATATATAAAGGGCAGTTGTGTGTATGTATGTCCGGAGGAAACTACGTAAATAAACAGTTGACGACAAAGTGAATATATATATATATATATATATATATATATATATATATATTATATATACACATTTACTATCACCAGATCTTGCTTTTTGAGCAAAAATAATGAAGATCTTTTTTTAAGTTGTGATTTTAATGGGGCATCCTGCGAGGATCCAACTCGCAATTCAGTAATTATGGATCTGCGAGACAAACTTTTAGTATCTATATAAAGGCAGTTGCTCTGTATGTATGTATGTGTGTATGTATGTCCGGAGGAAAACAATGAAAATAAAACAATTAACGATCAAGTAAGTATATAAGCACATTAACTATCACCAGAGCTTGTTTTTTTTGTGCAAAAATAATGAATATTGTATTTATATCTGGAAAGATATTTTGAAAAATTAGGATTTGAATAATTATCATGCATATTCTTCCCAGATAAATATATCTATCTATCTATCTATCAACCTACCTATCTATCTATCCATGAATATATAAAGGGCAGTGAGTGTACGTATGTATGCATGTGATGTATGTCCGGAGGAAACAATGAAAATAAAACAATTAACGACAAAGTAAATATATATACACATTCAGTTACACATATTTTTTTTTTTTTGCAACGTCAATGTTCATAATTTTACTTTGTGTTTAATTGTTTTATTTTCATTGTTCCTCGGACATACATACACATGCATACATACGTACACTCAACTGCCCCTTTTAATATATTCATGGATAGATAGGATAGGTAGGTTGATAGAATAGATAGATTAGATATATTTATCGGGAAGAATAATGCATGATAATTATTCAATCCTATTTTCAAAATATCTTCGCAGATATAAATACAAATTCATTATTTTTGCACAAAAAACAAGCTCTGTTGATAGTTAATGTGCTTATTATACTTATCTTGATCGTTAATTTGTTTTATTTCATTGTTTCCTCCGACATACATACAAAACATACATACATATCAGAGCCAACTGCCCTTTATATAGATACTAAAAGTTTTGTCCTGCGCAGATCCATAATTACTGAATTGCGAGTTTGGATCTCGCAGGGATGCCCGCATTAAAATCACAACTTAAAAAAGATCTTCATTATTTTTTGCGTCAAAAAGCAAGATCTGGTGTAGTAACATGTTATATATATAATATTATATATAATATAGTATATATATGATATATTATATATTCAGCTTGTCGTCCAACTGTTTTAGTTTACGTGTTCCTCGGACATACATACACACAACTGCCCTTTATATAATGTATAGATATAATATACCAAAGCGTATTGTAATCCTTGCGGTGAGAAAAAACCGCAATTAGTTTGATTGTAAAAATTTACTATCAAACATCAACCAGGAATGAATAATAAAAAAAATCTTTGAAAAAAGTAAAGACCAAGATAGTCCTACCAACAAAAAATATCTATTGGTAATACGTATTTGGCCAAAAGAATAAAACAATTTATATGTATATATATTGTATATTAAGATATTATATTCATATAAACCGCTAGGAGAAAGCTAATAAGTAAAGTGCTCGATACCTAGTGTAGCCAATAATAAAGTTAAATCTAATGAAGTCAGACGAACCTACTATTAGTTTCGCCCATAAGCTCTTCAGAGCTAAAGTCGCACTTTAGCCTGAAGAGCTTTATGCGAACTAATAGTAGGTTCGTAATGACTCATTAGATTTATATCTATATGAATAACTGAATAGATAGATAGAAGATAGACAGATCCATTATTACTGAATGCGAGTTGGATCCTTTGCAGGATGCCCAGCAATCTAAAATCACAACTTAAAAAAAGATCTCATTATTTTTGCTCAAAAAGCAAGATCTGGTGATTAGTGAATTGTGTATATATATATATTCACTTTGTCGTCAACTTTTTTTTTTCTTAGTTTCTCCCGGACATCTCTGCTTTATATTGTTATTGATAAGAGTAGATAGATAGTGATATATTTTCTGTTTTTTTTTGTTGTTTTTTTGTTGTTTTTCGGGATTACTTGTCATTTTCGATACGTTTGGGTATTCCTCTCTATGGATTCATTTTTTATCACTTTTTTTCCATCAGCGCTCACAGTTTTGATCCGGTCAGTGGCCGGGCCTGGTGTGAGGTGTCCATTACTTGACAATGGAATCACCAACAGCATAGAGTTTACCGTTTAGAATATAGAACAGCACCACCTTACTCCTATGAAAAAGGTTGGAGGCCTTGTCCATAAGGCAATAGGGTTGAAATCAATAAGAGCTATGGCTTGACGTGGACAGCCGATGATTAGGGCTCTCGACCGCCGTCTAGCCCAGATAGGCCAAATGGAGTATTGCTTATGCTGCTCATCCTCCTGGCTTATCCTCAAGCATCACGGGTCGCCACCCAGCCAGGTGTCCCATTGGGGGAGTTTTACCGTCTTTCTTTTGTTTTTTTTTATCTTTTCTTTCTTAGTCTGCGGAGGTGCAGTCGGTGATCTGACGCCAGCCGACAGGCGGAATATTTATCTGAGAGAAAATGTCTTCAAATTGTTACGTATATTAATTGTGATAATATTCTGTAAGCAGTTTTCCTTTGTTCATCATGAAAACAATGTATTAATATGTCTGTTATGTTGTGTTTGTCACGGTGAGTCATTAACTTTTGGATATTAAAGCTTGGCAAAATCAGAAAATGTGTTTTTATCATTCTTCATTAACGAGAACTAACATCCATTCGAAGTAATACTGTCCTGTCAGGGGACAAGAAAAAGTTAAACAAATGAAATATAATGAACCAGGAAGAAAAAAGGAAACAAAATTATACAGGGTGATTGTAAAATAAGTCGTGTTTGATGCTTTGAATGTCGTTTTTACTTCGCCAAGACCAATTTTTATTTTTTTATTTTAGTAAATGAATGGTTGTTATTTAGGTGAAGAAAAGGATCAGATTTACATATGATGATTATTTACAAAGTTCTGAGTAATATCGGTTGAAATATCTTTAGGGTAGACTCTATGTAGGAAAAAGAGTGATTAACGTTTGGAGTGAATTATGAAAAGAATTTAAGGGTGTGTAAACTTTTTTTTAGTAACTTGGTAATAATTCCTGATGTTTAGAGAGTGAATGATATTCGTTATTGGAATTCCTATCTTCATTGTTGTTGTACCGTTTCGGCGATATCTCGAGCCTTTTAGGTATTTCTTTCGGAACTGGAACTTCTCGGCTCGGGAACTTTTTCGAACTCGGAATTTCTTGTCGTTTGGAGCCATACGGAATTTGACCTAACTTTATTTTCCGGGTATCTGTTATTCCGCTAACATGCTGGGGGTTTGTTAGTTAAAAACGCTTGTACATAATGAAGATGGGACAATATGAATAACTGCGATAATAATATGGTTGAGTTATTTAGTGAGAAAAAGGACTCCCGCTTACAAATAGGATTATATTTAAAATACATGAGTTTTGAGTGATAGAATGTGAACTTTGAAATATAACATTGTAGGGTTGATACCTCTGTCAGGAAAAGAGTAGTGGAATTATCTTGTGTGGTGATTCTCTTAATCGTTTGGCTCCGAGGTAAATCGTAGATGGGCTCTCCGCCTCTGTAAGTGCTGAAGAAACCTCCAGTGAGGGAGAAAGCTTACCACCTGAATAGCGCGGAGATAATATGTAAGTTGCTTCAGTATGTTTATATGTTGTTGTTACATGTTAATAATTGGTTAAATTTCTTAATTTGTTGGTGTATATATATAGTTGAATACAGCTATTCTACATGACAAGAAAATATGTTCTAATGTATCAACCGAGCAAAGTAAAATGTTATATTGATTTTGAATCAATCATTTACAAAAACTGAATATGGAAGACACTATGGGGTTTATTCTAAATTCTATATGGGCATACATTGTCTTCAGCTTCACATCGGATTCATCAATTATCTTCCATGAGCCTTTGTGGAATGGAATACGATTTGATCGTCTCATATTTCCAAGTTATTGGTTCGGTGGTTGTGTTTCAAACAAAGTAATACAGGGTGTTAAAGGTGGAATTACCATATGATGCAAAATCTTATTATGCTCAGACAGGGGTGGCGCGATCTATTAATATGCAGTCAACATACGATCCGATATATTCTCATTTAAATAATGGGTGATAGGGTGTAAGATTTCAGATGGAGATTATTTTGAGGGTGTTTGAGTTGGAAGGATCTTATCACATTCAGGTCCTGCGAGGTAGTACTTTGTATTGGGTAAATAAAATTTAAAGTTGTGTTCTTAAATATTTATTAACTTTCTCGCATAATGCATAGTTGATAATTTGTAGTATCTATGACAAGACAAAGGGTATATATACATGAGCTATCATGAGTGCAGATACATGTTTCCGGAGCTGACTTTTCATTGTATTGATTTTGTGATTAATCTGTTCTCTACTTTTTCTCCGGGTTGAGAATTTATTCAACTCTTAAACAGGTCATAAAATATGCCATAAACAAACAAAACAAATACATTTAAAAGAATGTAATGAATTCGTTGTAAATATAAAGTTTTTGTTCAATTTAGTGTTAATCGAAGTTATTTTTTCTAATAAGTTCTTTGTATACACTAAAAATGACTACAATAGTTTTTAAACCAGTTCTGTTTCGTTAGTATTATTATAAACTCAAATATCTAATATTTTGTTTTGCTAATGCTTATATTTTTTAAATTTCAATTTACCATGAATATCACATAAATGGGGAAACAGTGAATTCATAAAAGTGAAAATTATGGTACACCATTTTTCCTAGTAGAAATTAGCCCCTCCTATATTTAACACAATGAAACTTGCATAATGTTAATAATTTTTTAAATTTTTTGTCCAATTGAATAGAAGAAAATTTTTTAGAATCCTGATGTTTAAAAAAGTGTTTTTCAGTATCACGGAAATAATGAAGAATTATGAACAAACCAAGTTATGATAAGAGGCTTATTTTTAAAAAGTTCTATATAAAATCAATTAATTGTCCGATTTTCACGAAAATTTATAATTGCTTCATTTTGAATGAAATATGCGCTGAATAGTTTTTCCCTTAATATATTAGGGGGAGATTATTTACGGTCGCCCAGCCTATTTATATTTATGAAATATGATAAAATGACGCACAAATTGATTTTTTACATTTTTTTTCTAATAGAAATGAGAGCTGAAATACTTATATCAGAAAGATTTTTATAAATTTCATGCGAGAGAATTTAGTAGAAGAACTGAATAAAATCTGCTAAAAATCTCCAATAAGATTGACTGTGTAAAAAACGGACTGTTTTACTTGTTCTGTATTCCTGTTAAGATATGTATTTGGTTTTCTTCATCTCACTGAAAGTTACACGGCGATATTCTTTCAAGCTGTTGGTATCATGCTACTATACGGCTACACACTTGCAGCTCCTAAAAGTACATAGATTTGACGTTAATGGTCGCGCACCACGAATAACAGGTTATCCATTTATTGTTACCCCTCTGTAGAGGTGCAGTCGTGTATTCTTGTGGTTCCTTGTTTTTTTTGGTGCTCTACATGATGTTTTTGTGTCTTTATTTTTTCGGGGGTTTGCTTTCTTTGGACGTTGTTTCTTCATTGTTGCGGTCACTCGTTTGTATCTTTGCCGAGAGGAAGAGAAAAGACGACAGAAAGACTGAGAAGTAGAACAAGAAGAAAAGAAGTAAGAGAAGAAACAAGGAAGAAAAGAAAGAAGAAAAATGAAGAAAAGAAGAGAAAAAGAAGAAGAGAAAGAAGAAGAACAATGGAAAGAAGAAAAGAAGAAAAAGAAACAATGGAAGAAGAAGAAAAGAAGAAGAAGAGACATGAGAAGAAAGAAGAAAAAGAGATGAAGAAGAGAAAAGAAAAGAAGAAAAGGAGAAGAGAGTAGAGAGAAGACAATGGAAGAAGAAGAAATCAAATTCATTTGTGTGTGTGTGCGTGTGTGTGTTATCCTTAGCCATTCTACCGGAAAAAAGGCGTCTTATTATCTTCACTAAGTAAAACGTAAAGGAATTATATAATTAAAGAATGTAAATGAATTTCTTCATCCAAGAAGAAGAAAGAGAAGAAGAAGAGGAAGAGAGAAGAAGAAGAAGCAAAACAATGGCTCGACCCCCCAAAAAAAAATAGGGAAGTATATTGTGTTTTTAGTGGTGATAAATATGTTAACCTTTGAAAAAAAGGATTTATAATATAGCTGACATAAATTTCACTTTGGTGTTATACTTTTCGCTTTTTGTAGGTGGTTATTATGAACAGGGCAGGTGCAAGAATGAGAAAGAGTTTATGAAATTCTCACGAAAATTATTTCAGATTGTAATGAAATGCACGTTTTTTTATTAGTTCTGAAAGGCGATCCTATATTGACTGGAGGCGCTTTGTGTAATGGTTATCATCGTCTAGGGAATGGAGACGTAACAAACGCAGCCGCTGGTCGATGTGGGCACTTAGCATACACGCACCTCTGCACGAAGGGGTTAAAACTCCCCATAGAGTCAGTATTCCTGTTGGCCGTTGGATTGGCGACCCGTGATAGGCTTAAAATACGGAATCCTGGTGGATTGAGGCAGTCCATGACATGCAACTCCACAATGGACCTTACTTAGGCCCAGACGGTCGGTCGGAGAGACCCCGTTCAAATCAATAGGCTGTCACGATCAAGCCCCTAGAAACCTACAGCGATTTCCCGACCTCTATTACCCTGTATATCAAGCCAAAAACATTCTTTATCGTATGGGCGCTAGAATGGCGGTGGCTTGAGGGTCACAATTTCTGGGAAATGACGTTAAACTCTATCTGATGGCGAAGTTCGCAGTTCTGGAGGGCTGGGGAATGCGGATAGCCACTTTCATCACCTATTTCTCCCAGGTTCACTCTGGACCCGTGAGTGGTAGGTACTCTGTTAGGGTTCTCATCTATTGGGTTATAATAGAACATAAAATAAAGTTCTAAAATGTGTAAACTTTAATTTAAAAATGAAATTGTGTATCCCATGAAGAATTGAATAAAACAAACGTCTTCGGCATTAAAATGACTCCATAAGGTTGACATTGTCCGTAAAACGTACCAACCGAACAACCAATCGATGTTCAAAATTCCTGACGAGGCTGTTTTAAATTCACGTAGTGAATAATACCTTTTCGTAAGGTACGACATTTTTAACTGGTAATGGCACCGGTCCTAGGAGAAGGAGAACCTTGAATTTTAACCAAAGTGGAGTGTCTTTTTTAGTAAAAAGTACTTGCGAGAGCTCCTTCTCCACTCCGCTCCGTCCCCTAAAGGTACATAAATATGACACAACTGGATATTACTTCCGTTCCATCATAATTACCAGTTCCACATCGGTCTAACCTAGCAACATCTATACTAATTTTTCCCGCCAGTCATGGGTAAATAATTATGGGAAGAACTGGGCTCTTTTAACCTTTAATATGGCAACTGGTCAAGGAAGAAGTAAAACTCGTGAATTCTAACACGAAAAGAGCTGTTCTTCTCGGTAGTCAAACTACTTTTGTATACTTCCCACCAGCTGCTTCATCTCTCCTCCCCCACCCCTCTCTAAACGTTATACATACTACGTCAGCTGGAATTGCAACCTTCCGTTCACCCATATCACCAGTTCCACAACCTTCCAACCAAACAATTCTGAGGCAAGACAAATAAAAACAGTTGCAAAAATGATATCAAAGAAGAAGGAAATAATAATTCCTGGAAATTACAAACGGTTCCATTTATCCTTTGAATAAGTAAATATTCTGCCGCAATGAACTTGAAAATCGGCGTTTTCCAAAGAATTATTTGTGATAAGGAATTAATCATCCATCTGCAATATCAACATTTATTCTATTTAACTGTTAAACGTTTTCACCCTTCAGCTAAAAATATATTTGGGCATCGTATTTACACTTAATTTAGTAGGAAAGGTTTTTTACTAATGGGAATTTGCATTGAAAAGTGGTTTTAACTATTAGGAATGCATTGGATAGTTGGCTTTTACTATAGGAATGCATTGGAGAAGGTGGTTTATACTATAGGAATGCGATTGGAAAAGTGGTTTTACTATAGTGGTAATGCATTTGGAAAGTGGTTTTACTATATGAGGAATGCCATTGGAAAGTGGTTTTTAACTATAGGATGGCATTGGAAAAGTGGTTTTAATCTATAAAAGAATGCATTGGAAAATTGAGGACTATAGGAATGCATTGGAAAAGTGTTTTAGGCTATAGGAATGCATTGGAAGTGGGTTTTAGCTATAGGAATGCATTGGAAAGTGGTTTTAGACCTATTAGGTATGCATTTGGAAAAGTGGTTTTACGTAGAGGATGGCAATTGGAAAAGTGGTTTTACTATAGGAATACATTGGAAAGTCGGTTTTACTATAGGAATGCCATTGGCAAAGTGGTTTTACTTATAGGAATGCTATTGGAGTGTTTTTACTATTGGAATGCCATTAGAAAGGTGGTTTTTACTATAGGAGATTGCATTGGATAAGTGTTTTTACTATTGGTAATCGCATTATAGAAGTTGGTTTGTACTATAGGTAATAGCATTGGAAATGTGGTTTTATCTAATAGGAATGGCATTGGAAAAAGTGGTTTTACTATAGGATGAACTGGAAAAGGGTTTTACTGAAATAAAGAATGCCATTAGAAAAGTGGTTTTCTATAGGAAATGCATTGGAAAAGGTTTTTACTACTAGGAATGCATTGCAAAGGGATTTACTATGGGAATGCATGTGTGAAAGGGATTTTACTATGGGAATGTATTTGAAAGGGGTTTTACTATGGGAGAATGTATTGGAAAGGGTTTTAATAATAGGGAATGTATTCGAAAGGTTTCCCTAAGGATATGCTATTTGTAAAGGGTTTACTATAGGAATGTATTGGATAGGGAATTTACTCATAGAATGCATTGGAATAGGTTTTACAATAGAAATTGCATTGGAAAATGTGGTTTAACTTGTTAGGAATGTAATTGGAAAATGGTTTTTACTGATATATAGAATCCCATTTGGAAACGGTTATTAGTTTTAGATCTTTGTAAAAGTATATTCTCCAATGGACTTGAAGTACGAATCGGCGTTTTCCAAAAGAAATTTTATTGTTCTGAAATAAGAATTAACATGCCCCAATTTACCCTCTTTGGCCCCAAACTATTAATTTTATCATTTTAATGTTAACGTTTTCACCTTCGTAGAAAATAACGTGGTGCGAATGCGATAGTGGCGAT
>CM042167.1:70161134-70176134 GCA_023376005.1 Doryteuthis pealeii
CGAGAGAGAGGAGCTAGAAGGGCGAGGCTGTGGGTTCTATATGTCGCTGGGATGAGCGTTAAACTTTCTGATGGTGAGGTTCCAGTCTGGAGGTTTGGGGAATGTGGAGCACCCCTTCATCACCATTGCTCCCTAGTCCACTCTGGCCCGGAGTGGTAGTACCTGTTAGGGTCCCATCTATGGGTTAAATAGAAAAATGTATTTATAAAAAAATTGTATTATCCATTAAGAATTGATTTATTTCGAAACTTTATCGGTATTAAATGACCCCACTGAGGTTGATATGCCGAAAAACAAACCAAAAAAAAAACAACAAAAAAAACAGATAAATATATCTATCTATCTATCTATCTATCTATACATATATAAAGGGCAGTTGTGTGTATGTATGTCCGGAGGAAACTAAGAAAAATAAAACAGTTGACGACAAAGTGAATATATATATACACATTCACTATCACCAGATCTTGCTTTTTGAGCAAAAATAATGAAGATCTTTTTTTAAGTTGTGATTTTAATGGGGCATCCTGCAAGGATCTAACTCGCAATTCAGTAATAATGGATCTGTCTATCTATCTATCTATCTATCTATACATATAAATATAAATCTAATGAGTCATACGAACCTACTATTAGTTTCGCATAAAGCTCTTCAGGGCTAAAGTCGGACTTTAGCCCTGAAGAGCTTTATGCGAAACTAATAGTAGGTTCGTCTGACTCATTAGATTTAACTTTATTATTGGCTCTACTTAGGTATCGAGCACTTTTTACTTATTAGCTTTCTCCTAGCGGTTATATGAATATATATATATCTTATATACATATATATACATATAAATTGTTTTTTCTTTTGGCCAAATACTATACCAATAGATTATTTTTTGTTGGTACGACTATCTTGGTCTTTTCTTTTTTTCAAAGATTTTTTTCTCCCTGGTTGATGTTTGGTAGTATATTTTTACAATCAAACTATCTGCTGGGTTTTTTCTCACCGCAAGGATTTACCAATACGCTTGGTATATTATATCTATACATATATAAAGGGCAGTTGTGTGTATGTATGTCCGGAGGAAACTACGTAAATAAAACAGTTGACGACAAAGTGAATATATATATATATATATATATATATATATATATATATATATATATATATATACACACATTTACTATCACCAGATCTTGCTTTTTGAGCAAAAATAATGAAGATCTTTTTTTAAGTTGTGATTTTAATGGGGCATCCTGCGAGGATCCAACTCGCAATTCAGTAATTATGGATCTGCGAGACAAACTTTTAGTATCTATATAAAGGGCAGTTGCTCTGTATGTATGTATGTGTGTATGTATGTCCGGAGGAAACAATGAAAATAAAACAATTAACGATCAAGTAAGTATATAAGCACATTAACTATCACCAGAGCTTGTTTTTTGTGCAAAAATAATGAATATTGTATTTATATCTGGAAAGATATTTTGAAAAATTAGGATTTGAATAATTATCATGCATTATTCTTCCCAGATAAATATATCTATCTATCTATCTATCAACCTACCTATCTATCTATCCATGAATATATAAAGAGCAGTTGAGTGTACGTATGTATGCATGTGCATGTATATCCGGAGGAAACAATGAAAATAAAACAATTAACGACAAAGTAAATATATATACACATTCAGTATCACATAATTTTTTTTTGCAATCGTGAATGTTACATTAAAATTGTAAACAAGTCAATAAAACCACTTAAAAAGAACCAAAAATGGCGTCGGCGAACAAAATTGACCAAAACAAATTGTTTTAAATATATCAAAAATAAATTGCTAATGCAATGATATTTTTATTTTTTTAATGATGTTACTACTTATCGTTTTAGACAAAAGTTTGACCTTAAATAATAGATTTAATTAATTTCAATTCGTTTTTAAAAACGTAGCAGACGATTTTTTGGGGTACACCTAGAATACAGCTATTCCTACACTATCATGCAGGCAAAAGAACTCGGATTACAATAATGATAGGACTTTATTTGAATAGAATGTGTTCTGAGGTGAATAGATAGTGAACACTGAAAGGAAAAACCTTTTAGCTGTATGAAATTATGCTAATTAAGAATACGAACAATCAAAATGCATTTTCTTTTGCAGATAAATCCTATATAATAACCAAGTGATGGAAGCGCGTGATGTATTGGTTGCCGTTGTAGAAAATGGACTCGTCGACGCAAGTTCAAATCCTGGATGGCGCTGTTTGCATTTCACATAGCGTTAATAACCTTGGTAAACGTATGCGTCCAACTACTCTCCCTCCAGCTTTAAGTAAATATTAGGATAGACTGATATCTTTAATCTAGGAGAGGGAAAACTCTGAATTCAAACCTGTTAAATTACACTTAAGAAATGGACCTTGTTTATATATATATATATATATATATATATATATATATATATATATATATGAGAAGTAAATACACAAACGATGTGTTTTGATATGGCCTTTTTTAGCCGACAATTTTTGGGGGGAGAATATGTGCTTAATTGAAGTCGTACCTAATTTTGAAAGTTAATTAATTAATAATTAATTAATTAGGCGGGCATACCTATTCAAATGTGAGGCTAAACAAATCGAGAAAAATCAATCTCTGTATGTACATTTCGGTTTATTAGACCTCATCATCTCATACTGTCGTGTAGAAAAAGTCACTATAAGAGGAATAAAAACCTACTTCTAAACAAAACGAAAAATTTAAGAATGTCCGGTTGGTGTAGGGGTTACCGTCCTCGCCTGTCAGCTTGACAGTCAGGGTTCGAATCACGCACAAGGCGGTCTTCCTATCTATAGCTCTGCTGATGAGGCCTAATAGGCCGAAATGTACATACAGAGATTGATTTTTCTCGATTTGTTTAGCCTTACATTTGAATAGGTATGTCCGCCTAATTAATTAATTATCAATTAATTAACTTTCAAAATTAGGTACGACTTCAATTAAGCACATATTCTCCTCCCCACCAAAAAAAAAATATATATATATCATTCTCAACAGATATTACAAATATAAGAGACGGATTTTATCTTCTCTAATAACTTATAGAATAATTATATTAACTTGATGCTTTATAATACTATGCATTGGGCATGCATATGTGGCTGCACAGTAGGTGTGTATGTATGTATATTTCTAGGTAGTTGTGGTACGTGGGTGGTAGGTCGGGCCACATATATGTGTGTGTATGTGGTAGACCGAATAAGTAGTAGTAAAACCCATATATAAGATAAGTGTGTTCAGGTGGATCATGTGTGTGTATGTATATATAGATATAGATATATATGTGCGTGTGTATATATACATGTGTGTGTGTCTACATATATAGTATGTGTAAAGTAGGGTCAATGATAAGTTAGAGAAACCATTAAAACTCAAGGAAGATTAAGAGGGTGATAACTCCCCAGATTAGAGACAAGAAGTCTAGGTTTTCAATAACTTTGAGAGTTGACCGTAGGTTAGGGGGTCATAAAACACCGTGAGGGTGGTCTGTTAGAACAAAGAACTTTTTCAAATAACGCGGGGTTTAGACAAAAATCTCGCAGACGAGATTTGATAGCGAGAATTGGGATTCTGGGAAATTCAAAAGTTTTAGTCAGTTAGTCTTGGGACAGCGGAGAGAGCAGTTAGTCCCTGGGAGCCGAAGAGTGCACATGAGCCCTGAACACTGAAGAGATAAGATGTTAGATGCCCACTAGATGCTAGCCTTAGCAGAGGTCTCCAAAAGGAATGGGGGGTGACCCCCCTCTCGACAGACATAGGAGCAAATGAATTATAAGCTGATGGAGTGACTGGAGATAGCAGCAGAAAGTTATATACCTCCCTGCCTTTTCTGAAGTTCACCTGAAATTGTCATTTCTTCATCTCTTTTGTTGTTGTGTTGTTTCCCTTATGACACATGGGCGCGTTCCAGACACAGCATTGGGGTTTTGTCAAACGATCAATACGGCCAGTGACAGAAGTGACAGAGATGATCCGGACAGACTGCTATTGGTCAATCAGTATTCTCTTCGGACGTCCTGTACGTAACGATCCTGAGTATCGATCTGGGAGACTGCTATTGGTAGTGATCAATATTCTCCCAGATAATTTGGACGAGAATGGTGGAATGATGACGACGCGAACCCCATGTGTCATACTCCAAAGGAGTATAATAATAGATGAGAAAAACTTTCTATCAGGGACCCCACTCTCAAAAAGTGTTTTAATACTTTTGAGAGGGCTCCCTTGGAAAGGATTTTTCATTTATCCCCCGCATTTCATTCATTTTTATTTCATCCATTCATTCATTTTTACCATTAATTTTTAGCTATATATATATATATATATATATATATATATATATATATATATATATATATATATATATATCAGTCATCCACAGACACGTTTACGTCTTATCAGTGCGGCTCGACTTTTTAATAGCTACCTGTAGCCGGGAGCGAAACCCGACAGATTTTTTGTCTGCCAAGTTCCTTACAGCCGTCAACGACTGTCAGTCCGGGGTGAACAATTAATTGATACATACTTACAGGATATATGTTTTTACAATGACTCAATTCTATAAACAACAGGCGAGTAAATGTTTACTCTAAACGGTGAAATTTCAACTAATGTCTCCCCATCAGTGCTCTACCATGAAAATTGGGAGCATATATATATATATATATAAATATCTAAAAAATTCGCTACATTTGGTTGACAAAAGATATACATATGAGACATGACCGACATATATATGGCGCGAATGCCCACGTTGGTGAATATTGTAACGTCTTTCGTTTTTTGCAGTATTAAGGTTTTTTGTTTTGTAAACTCATTTGACTTTCCTCTCCGACCCAAACAACTACGGGAGTGAATGAGCTCTGATGATGATTTTTGTAAAATCGAAATATTGATCAGTATCAGCTATGATTATATTATAAATTATTTTCTTCTTTAACAGCATTGTGTGATGTTTTCATTCCACCTTTTCTTACTCAGATATATATATATATATATATATATATATATATATATATATATATATATGGTGATTGCCACTTCTTCATAGAATAAGGCCATTTCTACAAGTTCGGCTGTGAGAGCGCAGTGCCCAGGCGTTCAGCTTTGTTTTTATTCATTGTCATACATATGAACCTCTTCCCCGGTTTCCTCTCGTGTGCGACCGTACATGACAGAGAAACCCAGCCTTTGACATACAGGCCCTGCCACACGCGTCACATATATAGTCCGGCTTAAATGTAGGAAATGTGTCCATGACGTTCGCCATGTGCCATTTGTGTAGAGACCGCTTCAGCATGGAGTGTTCGAGCCGTTTTACCTCAAATCCCTTGCAGCTATCATAGACAAGTTTTCTCTATACTGCACGATTCGTAGCCATTCTCTCCCACTCATGAGCGTTTATGTTGAGAGTTTTGATGTTGTTTTTTATATCATCCCTAAAACGCTTTTTGGGCTTGTGCCTCAGACGCTTCCCACATTGCAGTTCTCCATAGAACAATTGCTTCGGGATTCTGCCGTCTTGCATTCTGGCAAGGCGCACAGCCCAGCGCATCTGGTTACGTATAATGCGCATTTCTATGCTGGACGTATTGGCTTGTTGCAGGACTTATATATATATATATATATATATATATATATATATATATATATATATATATATATATATATATATATAAAAAGAGTGTGTACTTTTTGCTTTAATGATTTCTATGTTCATCTATTAGTTGGTTGGCTGGTTAGTTGGTCAGATTTTATGGCATGTCAACCTTTGTTGGGTTATTTTATGCCGAAGGCGTTTTGTTTTATTCATTTTTGATAGGTATTCAAATTATTTTAAAAATATTTTAACACATTTTGAAACCCATTTTTTCTATTTAACCCAAAGATTGGACCCTAATACGTGTTCCCACTGCGGGTCAGGTTGGACCTGTGAGTAATGGCGATGAAGGGGTACTCCACACTCCCCAGAGATCCAACATTGAAACTTCACAATTTGATGCAGTTTAAGTCGAGACACTAAGACCCTTAGCCACCACCTTCTAGCACATATATGATAAAAAGGGTTGGGGGTTTACCATAAGGACATAGGGTCGGGACTCTCTCTCTCTCTCTCTCTCTCTCTCTCTCTCTCTCTCTCTGTCGCTTCTTTGTTCTGAATTCTCTCTCTCTCTTTCTCTCTCTCTCTCTCTCTCTCTCTCTCTCTCCATTCCCTTTCTATTCTTCTCTACTACCACCACCTCTCTCTCTCTCTCTCTCTCTCTCTCTCTCTCTCTCTCTCTCTCTCTCTCTCTCTAAGATATATTATTAGTATTAACAGTAGCTATTTTAAATAAAGTTACAGTAAACCAAATTAACCCCTTGAAAAAACACATTTCAATTAAATAACCCAATAAGGGTTGACATGCCGTAAAACCAAACAACCTACCAACCATCTTATTCTAAGCTATTCTGTTTTTCCCTTTTTTTTATTTCTATGCAAATGGAAAGAGTGTCCGTAGCGTAGTGGCTAATGTGCTGGACTGTGACATCGTGCCAAGAGAGTTCGAACTCGAGTGTCGTACTATGATGTTCCCATTCTGACTAATACCCTTGGTAAAGGTATGGTCCCTCTTATCCTCCCAGTTGTGGGTTACATAGTACCACTGCTGTTCTTCTACAAGGATGACTTAGGATTAAATAACCCACGAAGGTTGATATGCCATTAAACAAAGCGACCAAAACAAATATTCAATAAATTTTACATCGTTCAATTGTAGTGTAATTATTATGGTCTACGGAGAATTTGGGGATTGAAAAGAAAACGGTAATCGGATTTCTGGAGAAAGAGAAGAAAAAGAAATCAGAACAAAAAGAGATTAAAGTTTAGAATTGTAAACACTCAACGGGTGCCAGCTATTGACCGACAAATGAACCCGGAACTAATTTTTTTTTTAAATTGAAGTCCCAGGTTCTGCGGAAGGCGGAAGCGGATGTGACCCTCACATCCCCGGGACGACAATCGGAAGAAGGAGAAAATCGGTCTTTTTGGTCTGGGTCTTGGTCGGAGGCAGACGTGGGTCTCTAGGGTTCCCTCGATGACATGTCTAGGCTAGTAACGAACAGCGTGCATGAACGTGATTTACAATAGAACAGCTTGATCTTACTCTCTCACTCTCCTTCTCTATGAAAAAGAACTAACGAGCCTAGAAAGAAATAAACAACCCCTTTTTGACTATACGACTTTCGTATGTTGTTACTCTGAACTAACGACGGCTACTACTAGTAACGACAACTACTACAACCCGACTTGGTGTGAAAATATATGAGGTAGGAGTTATCGTCCTTGTTCTACGAGCCTCGCTATCAACAACCAATCACGGGCCAGTATTCTTTAGCGGCAAATACCAATGAAGCAAATTCTTTCTTTTTTTCTTTTCAAGCCTTCCTGGAGACAGACGTGCGAAAAAGCTTCTCCTATATTCTTCTGAGCGAGCAGATAGCTGTAGCAAAGTGACTCCGATAATTCACCTACCTCAGGATTTCAGCTAAGTGGACTATTATCTTATATAACATTCCCGCAGACAAACCTTAGTTTGCAACAATTTATGTTATGTATGTCCGTAATACATGTCTTTATTCGAATTCTAAGTTGTGTTTGTGTTTTATTCTCTAACTCTCGTCTGTTAACACTCGTGGACTGAATCACCACATTGGCCCCTTACGCAACACAATGCTTTCTCATTTAATTTCTTTTCTTTTTTCTTTTCTGTTTATCAATCATTTAATTTATTTCATTTAATTTATTTAATCCGCTTTCAGTTTGAAAAATTTAACTTTATGAATCATTGTTAAAGTTTGATTTATTTGCTCGATATAAATTTGATTTTAATTCTAAACTCATTTCTCATATTTGTATTTGCTTAATTTTCATTATATCTTTGTTTCTTTATTTTAACTGAAACTTCCCTTGTATTTCCATCTTTTAAATATTTTTATTTCTCTTTATTTGATCAAACCCATTAATAATTCTCTCTTTTAATCTCATCAATCGTGATTTATCATTTGGTTTATTTTGGTTTATTTATTAAATTCCACAGAACATTGACACTAAAAACATGGCAATTCTCAAGAAGTTGACAGAATTTACGTTACATTGTTGTCGTATAGCCGTCCAATCTGTGTCTGAAAAGTAATGAGACTGTTGTCACAAACAATTCATTTAAAATCCAAATAACAAACTATATGTTTTCGGTGCTCTTCCAATATGTGATCTACCGAATGGTTTCTAATTCAATATGTGATCCACCGAGTTGTTTATATTCCAATATGGGATCTACCCATTAACTACCCATTTTTTTCCCATTAACCTAACCATAACCATAACCCTAACCCTAACTTCTTTTTTCTTAGTAGATCACATGCCATGAATAGTAGATCAATAGTAGATCACAAACCTTCGGTAGATCCTATATTGGAGGAACACTATGTTTTCTCTTCCAAAGTAGCCCAAAGGTGGAAAATAATGTAGTTGTTTTTGTTGTTGAGTGGTAGTACCTGTTAGGATCCCATCTATGGGTTTAAAAAATGACTTCAAAATATGTGTTTAAAAAAATTATGTTAAAAGAAAAATTGAATACCCATCAAGAAGGAATAAAACAAAATTTCGTAGGTATAGAACAACCCAACAAGGGTTGACATGCCATAAAATCCACTCAACGAACCAAAATAAAAAAGGACGTACAAAAAATATGTCTCCGTGTTTCCATTATTAAAGAACACCATGACTAAAGAACAAAGATGGAATGCAGAGGAGCAAACAAATCCGAATGAAGATGTTAAAACTGATACAAGAGAGAAACTCGGGACCAAGTATCCAATAGGCACCCCAGTATGGAGCTGTTTTGAAAAAAATACATTCTGCTTTTCACCGTACACTTCCGGTTGTGGTACGAGAGGCGCATGAAAAATAAACTTTATAAATTGTGTGATACCATTTCCGAACAACATCCTTTTGCTTAAATATTTACAAAAAATATTTTGTAAATAAAAACTATTTTCATTTAAATAAACATATCTGCATCTCTCTTCTGATTAAATAAAAAATATATTAATATAAGAATGTGTCTTTAATATAAAAACGTCTTTCATTTAAAGTTTTATAATTTTTTAAAATTCCATATTGAATTAACAACAACAACATGAAATAACTAATTTTTAAAAATTAAAATCGAAAACTATTTTAGTATAAAAACGTGACTTTGGGTTGTAAATATACATGAACAAACTTTTAAAAAATCTTACAGTGAAATACGGGAGTTTACGGTGAAAAGCAAAAGGTATTCTTTTAAAATAGCTCCCAGCTGGGGTGCCTATTGGATACCTGGTCCGAACCTCGAAACGAGGAATATAGCAACTGATGTTACGAATTAATAAGAAGTATACAACATATGTGAAAGGTATGAATCCATCTCTACTACCTCTAGATATAAGCAAATTGTATGACAGATGGCACCATCTTTATCAAAACTAGAAACAACACCCTCCGGGCGGTGTAAAAATAATTTTTTTTAAGATATTGCCTGAGGGGGGGGGAGATTAAATAAATAAAATAAAACGTTTAATATTCTTTTAAATTAATTACTTACTTAAAAAGCGTTATATTCACTCCATTCCACTGAGATATTTGTTTTGTTTTACAACAGTAGAGACCGCCAAAATGTTTCTAGAAATTTATGATTTAATTATCCAGACTCTTATCTTTAGAGAAAATTTTTTAAAAATCGTTCGAGTAAAATATATTGTGTTCGGATTTCATAAAATTAGATGGGGTGGGCGGTCAACCTATTAAAAAAAAATATTTCCCCTATTATATATTTCAGGAAAAAAATAATTAAGACATAAATGTTCTAAATGTGAATAAGTATCAACATTTTCGTGAAAATTTGAAAATTAGTTAATTTTTCATAGAATTATGATATTTTTAGAGGGGCCGGTTTTTTAGCTCAGTCGGTAGAGCGTTCGGCTAGGAATCATAAGGTTCCTGATTCGATACCGACCCTCGCCAACTCAGCATATGAGTAGCACAGGTATCTGTCCGGTAAAGTAAGAAGCTGATGATAGGTGTGGCGCTCCACATCAGATGCTAAAATAATCTCCTTGGTCTAGAGCTAGTGAAAAGGGGATAGACTACCTCGCTGTCTGGCTGATACTGACTTTAGGCTACCCCGGCGACTTTACTTTACTTATATAGTAATGATACTGACTATAAATTAAATACTCATCTATAAAAAAATTTAAAAAAGTAAAGTCGTTGGGGTGGCCTGATGTCGGTATCAGCCAAACAGCGAGGGAGTCTATCCCCTTTTCACTTGCGGTAGACCAAGGAGATTGTTTTTTTTGTTTTTTTTCGTTTTGAGGTGCAACACCACACCTACCATCAGCTCCTTACTTTACCGCACATATCCCTATGCTACTCATACGCTGAGTTGGCGAGGGCTGGTATCGAACCAAGAATCTTGCAATTCCTAGTCCAGTACTCTACCGACTGAGCTAAACCAGCCCTAAGACTGTGACGTAAGCAGTGACGTAGTTTTTTTATACAGACAAAAAGAGACCGAATATCTATTATTAATAGAGATACATTAACTATCTTTTATCTGAGTTCACAAAGAGACCAATGCCTCTTGCTGTCTGCTCAAGGCTATTCAACAGAAATTCGATGTGAGCAGGTGTCTTTGCAAGGATAACTAAATTATCTATATATTCTACATGTATATATAATCTAGTTTTCTATATTTATAATTTATCTATATATCTATACATATATAAAGGGCAGTTGTGTGTATGTCCGGAGGAAACTACGAAGATAAAACATATAATGACAAAGTAAATATAGGTGCACATTCACTATCACCAGATCTTGCATTCTGAGCAAAAATAATAAAGATTTGATTTGTATTTGTGAAAATAATTAAAAAATAAAATTTAGATGATAACAGAATGGATTTTTTTTTTTTTTTGCATTTAATATTTTGAATAGTAGACATTATCATTTCCTTTCAGAGTGGCTGGATCAATGCAAGGTCTTTTTTTACATAATAGATTTTACGAGGATCCAACTCACGATTCAGTAATAATAGATCTGCGGGACTAACTTTTTTTTAAATCCCCCCTATACCCTGGCGATGCTGGGTAGTCGCTTCTAGTACATATATAAAGGAAAGTTGGTGTGCGTGTGTATGTGTGTGTATATGTCCGGAGGAAACTACTAAAATAAAACAATTAATATTAAAGTAAATATACATACACATTCACTATCACCAGAGCTTGCTTTTTGTGCAGAAATAATTAAGATTGTATTCATATCTGGGAAGACATTTAAAAATTAGAATTTGAATAGTAAGAGAAGGGAAAGTCATTGGTTGCACTCTTGGTTAAAAAATAAATCGAACATGAAAGACCCAAACAATCAATGGATCTGCGTGACTAACTTTTTATTATCCCCCCTCTACCCAGGGAACGCCGGGTAGCCGCTTCTATGAATACATAAGTCGTCAGGGTGGCCTAAAGTCGGTATATATATTTCGTGATAGTATTCAACCAGAAATTGAGAACTCAAACGTACATATAAAGATTTGCGTATATATTTTTACATATAAGGCGTATTATAGCTAAATGAATATATGAATACCCTAGTTCATCAGAAATGAATTTATTTCGGCACTTTTGTCTCTTCAAGTCTGATTTTCAAACATCTGGTCTGTTTGATATTACTTTTCTGTCTCACTGGTTTTGTATTTCAAATTCCTTTCCGCGATTAAAAAAAACAACTTTTGATAGATTACGTGTGTTCACGTTCGCGGTTTTCAAATTTGATTTCTTTACTAGTGAATGCGATATATATATATATATATATATATATATATATATATATATATATATATATATGGCGGGGGGAAATTAGAATAAACTTGGAAACATAGAAAACGATAGAAATACACAAATATATATACACACACACGCACATCCACATACACAAACACACACACACACACACACACACACACATATATATATATATATATATATATATATATATATATATAAATAAAAAGAAGGTCCGCAAAATGTATTATGTTTTCAGAAAAAAATCTTTCTGAAAACATAATACATTTTGCGGGCCTTCTTTTTTATAAAATATTGAATTTTCTACCGTTGGAACCAGAACAACATTTTATATATATATATATATATATATATATATATATATATATATATAGAGAGAGAGAGAGAGAGAGAGAGAGAGAGAGAGAGGGAGGGGCGGAGGTTTGAATTGTATATAATTAACTACTGGACATTTAACTTCAGGTTTAGCCTAAATTGGAGAGAAAGAGAGAGAAGAAGAAGAAGAAGAAGAAGAAGAAGAAGAAGAAGAAGAAGAAGAAGAAGAAGAAGAAGAAGAAGAAGAAGAAGAAGAAGAAGAAAGGGGGTGCAATTTCCCTCCTGAAACAACCACTTTTAACATGATTAAAAGCCATTTTCTCTGGTGATGAGAATTGGATTCAGTTATTGTGAAATTCAACAAGAAATGCTAGAAAATTGGTTTCATTATGTCGGGCTATTTTGAGGAGCGGATGCCGAGAAAGAATGTCAGCCATTTTGGGTTTAGAGGACTCTTAAAATGGATTTTCAAAAATGTAAAAATATTCATTTAATTTAACCTAAAGATACAAAGATAACAAACCGGGATAATTCAATTATTTCATTTGATAATTCAATTCAATTTAATTATAATGAAGTGAGCAATAATGTTTCGATTGACAAAAAAAGGCGGGAAGTGATTATCATGGCCGATCATCAAAAATATGGCGGTTTTGTAGAAAGTTAATCATTTTTACTATACAGTGTTAGCTTGAGTTACGAGTGTGTTACGATTCGTGTGTCTCATTTTAAGGCTGTAGTTGAAATTAGTTTTACAGTGGAGATCCCTTGTGGCATAAAGTTTGAATTAGAAATATGTAGTATCGGTTTTAATTTTTGTCTGCTGACCCGTCCTTAAAGTAGGAGTTGTATCAGAGTTTATCCTGTCTTGAAGTAGTGAGTTGTATAATCCTCGTCTGTTGGTGTGAGCTTCCAGTTTTACAGTGGAGATCCCATGTGGCATAAAGTTTGACCCTTTCTTAAAGTAGAAAGATGTTACGATTCGTGTGGCCATTTTAGAGCTGTAGTTGAAAGCAGTTTTACAATGGAGATCCCTTGTGGCATAAAGTTTGACCCTTTCTTAAAGTAGAAAGATGTTACGATTCGTGTGGCCATTTTAGAGCTGTAGTTGAAAGCAGTTTTACAGTGGAGATCCCTTGTGTCATAAAGTCTGATCCTTTCTTGAAGTAGAAAGATGTAGTATAAATTGTAATCCTTGTTCGCTGACCCGTCCTAAGTTGTAATAGAGTTTATCCTGTCTTGAAGTAGAGAGTTGTATAATTCTCGTCTGTGATTCCAGCGAGCAATTTAGGACAATTTATCAACGCCTTTAATTAGTAAATTGAATATATGTTTGGACGTTTTTGATTGGCCGATTCAACCACCGTTGTTTTGGAACAGTCTATAAATATAAGTCGTGGTCATTAGCACACCTTAAACCACAATATTCTCCAACTTACGAGCCCCCAGTGGAATCACCTGTTGGCCGTGGATGGCGACCCGTGATTCTTAACGATGGAAATATAGTGGCTGTGTAGTCCATGACATACAACACTACACTTTGGCCTTTACTTAGGTTATGCGGGTGGTCGGA
The DNA here is from genome assembly GCA_023376005.1 of Doryteuthis pealeii. NCBI lineage: Eukaryota > Metazoa > Mollusca > Cephalopoda > Myopsida > Loliginidae > Doryteuthis > Doryteuthis pealeii. The sequence goes on from CM042167.1 coordinate 70,174,956, forward strand.
GAGACCCCCTCTGATCAATCGGATAGTCACGTCAAGCCCTAGCACCTATATGATTGTTCCAACTCTATTGCCCTTAAGGCAAATCCTAACACTTTTTATCATATATTTGCTAGAAGGCATTGCCTAAGGGTCTTAGTGTCCTGGGTATGACATTAAACTCTATCTGATGGTGAAGTTCCAATTCTGGAGCTTAGGGGAATGTGGAGAACTACTTCATCACCATTACTTCCATGTCCACTCTGACCCGGAGTGGTAGTGGCTGTTAGGGTCACTATGGGTTAAATAGAAAAATTGGGTTTAAAAAATTGAGTTTAAAAAAATGAGTACCAAGAATGAATAAAACAATGTATTCGGCATAAAATAACCCAACAATGGTTGGCATGTCGTAGAATTTAACCAACCAACAGTGGTACTTTGACTTACGTGTTTTCCGAGTTATGAGCTGTCCAAGTTTATTACACAAAAAAAAAAAATATTTGTAAAAAAAAATAAACATTAACTCTTTGCCCACCAAGTTTCCCTCACGGCTGTACCATTATTTTCTTGGTATTTTTTACCTGCTTGATGGGATGTTTTAAAGTTCACCATCTATTCAACAGACAAAACAAAAGGGTGTAGGGGTGTTCACGTAGTGATCTTTCAGTGGAAACAAGTGACACATGCGAGGGCCGTTGCCAGTGGCTTACGATAGGATCGTAGTGGTGATAAGAGCCGCTGCAAGCTGTTTAAAGTAGGCAAAGTGTTAACGACTCGTTCAATGTGACTCAAGGTCGCAAATATGGGGCATCCAGCGCGGATTGAACTCGCCTTTCAGTAGTAATGGAATGGTTAAATATGTAAAAGTATGAAAATTTGAATCTCTCTCTCTCTCTCTCTCTCTCTCTCTCTCTCTCTCTCTCTCTCTCTCTCTCTCTCTCTCTCTCTCTCTCATTTCATTCCATTGAACCATTGAAACAGACGAGCTTGTTAACCATTACACCATAATGAGATACCCATATAATATCCAAGCCGTTCGCCACCTGCAGGATGTGACACGAGGTAGCTTGATAACCATAACACCATGATGGGACTCATTGGAATTCAAAATAAGTATGAAGTGTTTACCTGTTTAAAATAATTGTGAACTTTATTGATAAAGTCATTCTAAAAACGTTGACATCGCAGCTAAGTATGGAGCGC
>CM042167.1:70181134-70403634 GCA_023376005.1 Doryteuthis pealeii
AAACACTTGCCATTATATTAAAATGATTCTATGGAGCATTTTGTTTTGCAGAATGTTTTGCAAGACTGCCAAGAATAATCTGACTTGAAAGAGTTTTATTCCTGGGCCAAGACGAAAATGGAATCGGCGCTGGCTTAAGAGATATTTTTGGATGGGAACTAAAATTAAAACCAGAATTAAAAGGGTAAAGCAAATTTGAATAGAGAAGTTGGCTGGTTGGCTGGGTTAATGGCATATCAACACTTGTGGGTTATTTAATACCAAATCTTGATTTTTTTAATATACATGTTAAAGGGCGGGTTTAGCTCAGTCGGTAGAGCGTTCGGCTAGGAATCCCAAAGTTCCTGGTTCGATACAGGTCTTCGCCAACTCTGTTGAGATTTTTTAGATATACAGCGTGTGTTAAATGCCCACTCTTATTTATAGACTCGGCGAAAAACATGTGAGCATATTCTTGGCCAATCACAGGCAGTACTCTGCTACTGATATTGTTATTTATACTGGCTGTTCTGGTTATACCTACGCACAATGCTTTGAACCTTCGTGGACGACGGGACATAGGATTATATCACTGGACACTACGTAGGATTCCATAACGCAGGACTTATTCACTTACCAAAGGATTCCATAGTTCAGGACTTACTTACTTTAAGTCCTTTTCAACTGGCCAAGGATGGTGGTCAGAAACTTAACAAACTCAGCGTATGAGTAGCACAAGGATCTGTGCGACAAAGTGAGAAGCTGATGGTAGGTGTGGCGCTCCACCACAGACGCTAAATAATCTCCGTGGTCTAGCGGATATATTTGGCTGATGCCGACACTAGGCCGCCACGACGACTTTACATTTTTAAAATCTTTATTTGTTTAAGAAATAATTTCCTTAACTTAAAGTTATTAATAAGTATAAATAATTTTCATCAACTTCATTTCACCAAATGAAAATTATTTCTACCAATTTATTAATACACATAAAGTTAATGAAAATTATTTCTACCAATTTATTAATACTCTAATAAGAATGAAAGTAAACTCTGGGGGGACACAGTTAAGACCGACGCGTTTGCTCTCCCAACTGACTAAGTATTCAGTCTGGAACAATCTCTCCCAGCAATGCTGCACTCTTCTCACCAACACTATTCAAATATCTTTTTCTCTTCCACTCGTCGCGACAACCAAAATGCTACAGCAATCTGTTTTCGTGCCCGGTCTGGGAGAGCAGATCCTTAAATAGACACTTACTGTGTTCATCCGGGCTCTTTACTCTGAATTGCCTGTGCAGCACGTTCGACATTCATCAGCACGCGTCAATCCTCACGACGAGACTTCACATCCGGGTTACTCTGCACAGTTTAGTAATTCACATGCGTCAGGCCAAGACTCACGATCAGGAGGATGTCAGTTCAATCTCCCCACTCGCCCCTGATCTCATTCGAACCACTACGTGCGTGGTTTCTCTCGCCTCAAATACACACGAGGTTTCTCGCCTCAGAGATCTTCAGACACATCTTGTCAAAAACTGTCGTAATATAATGAAGTCATATAAAGTTATTTCCCTTAATACAAAGCGGATTATTTTTAACTTTATTTTTCTCATAATGAAAAAGTCAATTATCTTTTACTTAATTTTGAAACACACAAAACTATATATATACACACACACACACACACACACACACACACACACACACATATATATATATATAATATATATATATATATATATATATATATATATATACGTGTGCGTTTAAATAAGAAGCTAGCGTACGTTTTGTGTGTTTCAATATTAAGTAAAATCTAATTGATTTTTTAAAACTCATATATATATATATATATATATATATATATATATGAGTTTTAAAAAATCAATATATATATATATATATATATATATATATATATATTTGTGTGTGTGTGTGTGTGTGTGTGTGTGTGTGTGTTTATTGAATTGTATATTTAGCTTAGCTAAACAGAACGTTAGTATTGTGCAAAGTAATAAAATGAAATAAAAGTTGCCAATACAATAAAAGATTTTTTTAAAAAACATTGGAAATCTGTCTCGCCATTTTCTTTTGATCTTTTACTCAGCTAAAATATTTCGTACTTTTTTAAAATATTTTCTTAAATTTAAGTTAGGTTTGCTGGATGCTAATTAACAATAAAAATAAATTAAATTAAATAAACTTAGCAATTATAGCAAGTACATTGACTGTTCTAGATGCCTTATGGCAGTCACCTCTAGACCTCAAAAATAATCCTTGGTCTAGCGTTAGTGAAAAGGGGATAGACTCCCTCGCTTTACGACTTTACTTATAGTTGGTTGTTTTTTTTTTTTGTTTTATTTATTATTTTCTTGGCGTATCAACACTTTTCAGGTCATTTAATGCTGAATCTAGTCATTTTGATAAAAAAAAAAGGTTGTTTACAGTGCCTGTTAATTGCTTAAGTGGTTGTTACATAATTATTAGTCACTTAATGTTTATGGCAATAGTGTAGAAAACATAATGGCGATTAGTGCAGCCCACGGCCTTGAAAGATGAGTGACAATGCTTGACCTCACTCTCACCTTGCTTTCCGGGGATAGATCGTGAGAACCGGAAACCTCTTCCGGTTTAAGGATATAGTAAGTTTAAGTCAGTTAGAGGTAGCAGCGAGCTCGAAGGGGTAAGTCGTGTTATACACGCGGTCCCTCAACTGCGCAGGTGTCTGGGTTGGGGATTTGGAAATAAAGTAACATCAAGGTAAATCGAAGTCTTGTGTTTATTACCCAAAAACTAACAATGACACACGGCTTCTGATAAGGAGTGATCCCTAACAGAAACCAGACCCGGAATCCCCATAGAAGACTAGACTAGACCAGACCTTAGAAGATATTCCAGACCAAGATGTTTGAAGAAAATATGACCAGAGTAAGAAGTAAGAAAAGGGTATACAACATTATATAGATTTGGTACTGTGAAAACCCCAGTATGCAACATGGTCACCCATCTAAAGCATCAGTTCTAGCGAGATCACCGAAGTTAAGCAACGATTAGCCTGTTTAATATTTAGATGGGTGACCACTTAAGCAACTAGCAGGCACTCTAAACAACCTTTGTTTATCAAAATGATTAGATTCAGCATTAAATGACCTGAAAAGTGTTGATACGCCGAAAATAAAAAAATAAAAAAAACAACCAATTATCAGTAAAGTCGTAAAGCGAGGGAGTCTATCCCGTTTTCACTAACGCTAGACCAAGGATTGTTTTTGAGGTCTGCCATCAGCTTCTCACTTTATCGCACAGATTCCTGTGCTACTCATACGCTGAGTTGGCGAGATAGATAGATTACTTTTGTAAAGATGAAAAAAAAATTAAATGTCAGAGCATATGTCAATTGATGCGCAATGTGAAATGAAAGAAGAAAGAAGAAAGAAAGAAAGAAAGAAAGAAAGAAAAGGAACTGGAAAGGAATTGGAAATAATGAAAAGAAAAAAGAAAGAAAGAACTGGAAAAGGAAAGAAAGAAAGAAAGAAAGAAAGAAAGAAAGGAAAAAGGAAAGGAAATTGAACTGGAAAGAAAGAAAAAAGATAAAAAGAAAGAAACGAAGAAAGAAAGAAAGAAAGAAAGAAAAAGGAACTAGAAAGGAATTGGAAAGAAAGAAAAAAGAAAAAAGGAAATGGAATGAAAGAAAGAAAGGAAAAGAATAAAAATACAAAAAAAGTAAGAGAAAAAAAAGAAAGAAAATGGAAATAAAGGAAATGAAAAGAAAGAAGGAAAGAAAAGAAGAAAGGCAAAAAGAAAGAAAGGAATGGTGAAAAGAAAGAAAAAAGGAAATGGTAAGAAAAAAGAAAGAAAAAAGAACGACAGAAAATGGAAAAGAAATGAAAGAAAGAAAGAAAGGAAAAAGAATGAAACGAAGAAAGAAAAGAAAGAAAAGGGAAAGAAAAAAGAATGAAAGAACGAAAGAAAGAACGAAATAAAGAAAAAAGAAAAAAAGAAAAAAATTTAAAAATACGTTCATATTTATTATTATATTAAGTAATGTAGAAAAAGACATAAGTTGTGTTTATTTTTATTTTTCATTGTATAAATATTAATTGTATAATGTGTCTGGGTCCAGCAATAAATCTGTGTTTTAATGATACAGAAAAAAACATTCCTTTCCCATGATATTCATTTTCAAGATAAAATTTCCTCTTTGTCTGAATGTTTGAGATGAGGCTTGAAGATTAGTATTATCTGCGTTATTCGGACTAATGTCCCCATCTTCATTGTTATTTGTACAACGTTTCGGTCGATATAGCCTCCGACCTTCTTCAGGTATTTCTTGTCGGACTCGGGAACCTTCTCGGACTCGGGAACTTTCTTTTCGAACTCGGGAACTTTCTTGTCGTATTCGGGAGCCATCACGGAACTTTGAACCTAACCCTTTATTTATTCCACGGGGGTATCCTGTTCTCATTCCGCTAACCATAGCTGGGGTAGGAGTTGTGCTAATTAATTATTTTTCTAACTGCTTTCACTCAGGATTGAACTCGGGAACCAGAGATAACTGTCACTTAGAACTGTCTTTTAACCCAACTGCCTAATCCACTCGGCCATGTGTTCCCGAGTTCGATAAGAAGGTTCCCGAGTCCGAGAAGGTTCCCGAGTCCGACAAGAAATACCTGAAGAAGGCCGGAGGGTATATCGGCCGAAACGTTGTACAAATAACAATGAAGATGGGAACATTAGTCCGAATAACACTAATAATACTAATTTCCTCTTTGGTTTAACCCAACACTTTCCAATGCACCCCCATAAATATGTATGAAGATTCAAGTTCTCAGAAGAGCTCAATATATGGTAATTTTATCCTTTCATACCGAGCAATATTTACACTTCAATATATAATCATATAAAGTTTTCAGTTATATATATATATATATATATATATATATATATATATATATATATAGCTCACTATCCGTACAAAGGTACAAGTGTATAGGGCATGTGTTATCAGCACCCTTATGTATGGAAGTGAAACATGGACCTCATTAAAACAATTTCAGAATATCATTCAACAAATAAATGCCAGACTAAGGACGGACTAATTAGATATTATTTAGTACCAATTATAATAGAACCGGTTTAGCTCAGTCGTTAGAGTGAAAAAGTGGTGGACTTGTGTTGTACATCAATATGTTCACTATATGTTAAATAATAGGAAACGTGGTGTAATGGTTAAAGTCATGGAAAATGGACTCGTCGCCCGAGTTCAAATCCTGGACGTGGTAATTGCATTTCACTTAGTGCTAATACCCTTGGGAAAGGTATGAATCCTATTCTCCCTCCAGCTATGGGTAAATAGCAGGACAGACTGGGCTCTTTAGCCTTGTTTAGGCAACCGGTCTCGGAGAAGGAAAACTCTAAATTCAAACCTGTTAAACTCCGCTTAAGAAATTGACCTTGTGTCACATCCTGCTCGTGCGGAGAGGTTGGTAAATATATATATGTTAAATAATAATAGAAAAGATTGTTGCCGTAGACACAGTGCCACATCGGGATATTGATCTTGCTATGCAAAAAATCAGAAATCATCAATAACTTAAAATTGGTTAACTTTAAGACTTTCTTGATAGCATTTTTGGATTCCTTGGTAAAAAAAAATGCTTTTATAAACCAATTTTTAGGAGGAGGGAAGCTCTAGAACTCATTTTACAGACAGAAACAGGTTACAAAAGTCGCCATTTTTCGGGACCGCCCTTAAATTTGGAGAGATAAAAATCGATCTAACTCCGCCAACTTTTGGGGTTGGAAGCTCAAATTTTGGGGATTGGCTAAATTTATCATATCCACACTTGGACAAAATTTCAGAAAAATTGAAGCGGGGTGGATGACATGGCCTGGATGATTTGACATGGAATTGACATGATGATTTGACATGGAATTACCCATTGAAGGGGGTGGGTGACATGGCCTGGATGATTTGACATGGAATTACCATTGAATGGCCTGGATGAGGGAATTAATGACATGGAATTACCCATTGAAGGGGTGGGTGACATGGCCTGGATGATTTGACATGGAATTACCCATTGAAGGGGGTGGGTGACATGGCCTGGATGATTTGACATGGAATTACCCATTGAAGGGGGTGGGTGACATGGCCTGGATGATTTGACATGGAATTACCCATTGAAGGGGGTGGGTGACATGGCCTGGATGATTTGACATGGAATTACCCATTGAAGGGGGTGGGTGACATGGCCTGGATGATTTGACATGGAATTACCCATTGAAGGGGTGGGTGACATGGCCTGGATGATTTGACATGGAATTACCCATTGAAGGGGGTGGGTGACATGGCCTGGATGATTTGACATGGAATTACCCATTGAAGGGGTGGGTGACATGGCCTGGATGATTTGACATGGAATTACCCATTGAAGGGGTGGGTGACATGGCCTGGATGATTTGACATGGAATTACCCATTGAAGGGGTGGGTGACATGGCCTGGATGATTTGACATGGAATTACCCATTGAAGGGGTGGGTGACATGGCCTGGATGATTTGACATGGAATTACCCATTGAAGGGGTGGTGACATGGCCTGGATGATTTGACATGGAATTACCCATTGAAGGGGTGGGTGACATGGCCTGGATGATTTGACATGGAATTACCCATTGAAGGGGGTGGGTGACATGGCCTGGATGATTTCATGGAATTACCCATTGAAGGGGGTGGGTGACATGGCCTGGATGATTTGACATGGAATTACCCTTGAAGGGGTGGGTGACATGGCCTGGATGATTTGACCATTGACATGGCCTGGATGATTTGACATGGAATTACCCATTGAAGGGGTGGGTGACATGGCCTGGATGATTTGACATGGATTTACCATTAAAGGGGGTGGGTGACATGGCCTGGATGATTTGACATGGAATTACCCTATTATACATTTATTTTGACCAGAACTCATAAATGAGCCTAGTTTCATCAGACAGCCAACAAAATAATAACAACAGCTACATATATATATATATATATATATATATATATATATATAATAAATAAATATTTTTAGAAAAAAACAAACAAATGATGTTATAATTCACTGATAGAAATCTGTTTCGACCTTTTATTACTTTTATTACGATTAGACCGCTTTAATAAAAGGTCGAAAAGATTTCTGTCAGCGAATTATAACATCATTTGTTTGTTTTTTCTAAAAATATTTATTTCATACTGTCGGATTCACTTCCATTTACTTTTCATATATATATATATATATATATATATATATATATATATATATATATACTCAAACATATGAACAGTTATGCGTAGGTATTTCTATATATATATATATATATATATATATATATATATATATATATATATATATATATATAAGATTATGAAAACACACAATATTGTTAAAAATGAATATATTTTATATCATTTTCATAGCTAAATATTGAACAATATTTCGATTATAAAAATCATCATCAGAGCTTGTTTTTAATCCGGACTCATCGAGTGAGAAGCAGAAAATAATTTAAATTCAAATCGGAAGGATCGTTGTTCGAAAAAGCGTGTACGCCACGCGCTCGCTTCAACATATGTACATCCGCTGACGTCAGGAATATGTTGCCGAACTGTATCTTCATTGTAACAGTTTTTGAAAGAAAAAGACAAACTTCAAATTTAAAAATAGAAAAATTCTCTTTTTCAAAAAAGAGAAGAGTTTTAACCCGTTCATGGTCGGTTAATAACGGATTTTATATTTTTATTCATTTATTTATCTATTTATTTTTTTATCAGAAAAGAAATGTTTATTTAAATATTTAAAAATTACTTTTTATGTAAAATATGAATGGTGTAAGGGTGTATTGGGATAATGTGAAATTTAAATCTGTAGGAGTATATGTTAAAATGGTTATGTGAAAGGGATTTTAGGAGTACAAGTGTCGCTAAATAAGGGGAAATATTAAAAAAGCCTTGTCTTTGGGGGTTGGTTTGATGTGTGAGAATAACGCAAAATTCCATAATTCTACGTAATATTCTGTTGTGTATGTGAGTTAATATTTTGGCACCTTTAAAATCAAAGGTATGGTTAGTGTCTATAATATGTTTTGCTAGGGCGTTATTTAGAAAGCCTCGTTTAATATGATATCTATGTTCAGAGATCCGTTTAGTCAAAGATCTAGAAGTCTCTCCTACATATTTTCTGTTACAATTTAAGCAATCTATTGTGTAGACCCCTGCTTCGGAGTGTGTGTGTATTTATAATTATTTTTGTTCTCTAAAATGTTTTTGATTGTTTTCGTGGAGTGAATAACTGTCTTAATACCTTTTTTTTTTTAGGTTTCTATCTATTTTATCAGTGATAGGATTATTGGGAAGGATTATGTACCTATCAGAATCGTTATTGTTGTTGTGTTGTGTGTTATTAGGAGATGTAGTGTTATTTTTTCTATTATGTATTTTCAATGCCTTTTTTTAGCACGGTGTATGAAGTTTATATATATATATATATATATATATATATATATATATATATCATCCACATTTTCCACGTTTACATCTCATCAGTGTGGCTAGACTTAACAGCTACTTCTAAAAGGGTGCGAGACCCGACTGAATTTTCGTCATTCCGGCTCCTTACCGTCTCGGCCGTCGGTAACTGTCGATAAGAAGCGAACAATTAACTGATACATACTTCCATAGATGTATGTTTACAATCCCCAGAGAACTCAAGTCTGTACACAACAGGCTGGTAATATATATATATATATATATATATATATATATATATATATATATATATATATATATATATGTCAGCTTGGCAGTCGAGGTTTCGAGTCACACAGTCTCCCATGTCTATAACCTTGCTGATGAGACCTAATAGGTCAAAATGTACATACAGGGATTGATATTTTCTCGATTTGTTTAGCATTACATCTGAACATATATGCCCGCCTAAATTCATTAATTATTAACTAATTAATTTTCAAAATTAGGTATGACTTCAATTAAGCACATATCCTCAAAAATTGTCGGCTAGAAAGGCCATATAAAAAATAAACACATTGTTTGTTTACTTTCATATATATATATATATATATATATGTGTGTGTGTGTGTGTGTGTGTGTGTGTGTGTGTGTGTAAAGTTATTTTTATGCAACACAATACTCCGTTAAGTAGCTAAATCTCTAAACTCTATACTTTGCTGACTTTATGTGTATTCGTTTTGTTTTTGTTTTTTTGTTTGTTATTTTTTTGGAGGGGGGTGTTTCTTTTTCACTTTTTAAAGCAAACCAACAAATAATGAGGGAAATGCTTAATTGTGCCAAATATCAATTAGCAGTTCTCGGGTATTTTTCAAAATGCAATATTGAATTCTTTTTTTCTTTTTTTTTCTTTTTTTTAGCATTCACCTCCTCACATTTACAGATTGCGTAATGAGATACTGACTCTTATGAAATTAAAAGCTGTAGTCTCTCATCATTCTTTCACCAGAGAGAACAAAACAAATGTTTTATGTACAGAGTTGGAGCAGAAGTAGCAAGGCAATCAATAATACAGGGTGCAGCAGAAATATACAATTGTTAAGTTGAAACAGGTATATACTTTGAAGAACATAGAGCAGTGGTTCCCAACCTTTTTATATTCCCGCACCTTTTAAAGAGTTTCGATCTGACCTCGCACCCCTACAATTTATACTATGGTGGTTGCGATGAGTGAATATATATTTATATTGATAATTATAAAAAAAACGCACCATAAGGTCACATGTATTAAGACAGAAAAACAAATAACTCATAAATTCAACAAGTAATATTTGTATTAAAACAAATAGATTACAGTAGTCAAAAATACTGATCCAAGTCCTGCAGAATATGCTTTTTTAAAGAGTTTTTAAAAGTTCATGTAATTAGAAAAAGAAAGTGTTGAGTTAACTCCAAATGAGAAAGAAGGAGTAATGCTCAGTATATCAGCAGGGAAGTAACTTTTAGAGAGAGAAAGATATAGCCTGTAATACCTTCAGCGGTAGGCAAATGTTTCGGAGTCAGGCGATATGGGCTAATTAGGCGTAAGTTTGTCTTTTTTAACTGTTCATTGAAAACCTTCGCTTTTTTTTATAGGACTCCCTAGGATTGAAACCGGTCTTCTTTTAAAACTTCATTTTTTTTAGGCGCGAACGCTTCCGATTGGTTGAAAATTATCATTTTTATTATTTCTATTTTTTTCTTTCTATCTGCGCTGATCCTATGCGCACACTTCTTATTTTCGTGATTTTATTTCTGCTTTCGAAGCATTAACTTCCGGCTCACCACAATACTTTTGTTCAAAAGGTTTCGAGATTTCGTCTTAATTGACAAAAGAGAGCTAAATCCTGACTCACATAAGTATGTTGTCGCAAAAGGAATAAGCACAACTCATAAAGTTTCACAAAGCCTTAGAAACATAACGATAAATAACATTAATTACAAAAGAAAAATAATTAATCTACATTGATGAACGAACGCTTCTCGCACACTCTTGAATGATGCTCGCATACCCAGCGAGTGCGAGCACCCCTGGTTGGGAACCACTCATGTAGAGTAAAAGACATTTTTAAATTTTCATTATTTCAGCCAGAAATATATTCATCTGAGCCCTGCTATTTGGGTATTTACCTATCATACTTACCTAGTATCTCGGCCCAGTCGTGGGGTCCAGTGAGCTTCGGCCACTGGATCAGGTAAAGTTAAATTAATAGCGTCGATCCCAGGGGGCTATCCCCTCAGGCAATACCTGCCCTCTTGGGGCAGGGCTGGGTTTATTGCCCAGCGCCTGAGGCACCCCCCTTGTGGTGGAATACCGATGGGATCGACGCATTTTTTCTACCAACCACCCATAAGCTTCGGTTTGTGGGTGGGCCCACATAAAAATGTCCTTGTGTCACGCCCTCATAAGTGGGATGAGCGGCAAATATCCCCCCTTTCATCCCATTTTTGGGGGCGTGGCACATGGACACTTTTATGTCGGCCCATCCACAAGCCGAAGCTCATGGGTGCAAAAAGTGCGTTGATCCCGTTGACATTCCCCCTCAAGGAAGGTGCCTCAAGCACTGGGTAATAAACCCAGCCCTGTCCCTTTAAATCAAGGGGACAGGTGTTGCCTGTGGGGATAGCCCCCTGGGATCAACGCTGTTAATTATCACTAATAGTCCAGTGGCTGAAGCCACCGGACCCCGCCCTGGAGGCCGAAATTTGAAGGATTTATTGTTTTGTTCTTTTTGGAGGGGGGGGCAAAATTACTAACCATTTTATTTTTTCTGCTTTGTGTAACAATATTGCAAAGACTGAACAAAATTTATCTGAATTAACATTTTAAATAAAATTATCGAGCGTCTGACTAGGAACCACACATGCGCACCTATAAGTCAGGATCCGACCGCGCCCTTGTGGAAGGGAGGCAACTTGTGCGTTAGCATATTCTAACAAGGCGAATATTGGTATAGCATTTATTATAAGACTAACAACAATAGATAAATGAATTAAAACTTAGTGTTGTATACCCTTTCTTACTTCTTACTTCTGGTCGTATTTTCTTCTGGCCGGCTTTGGTTCTTCTTCTATCATCTTAACTTGGTCTGGTCTAGCGTCTGGTGTTGACTTGGGGATTCCGGTCTGGTCTTCTATTGGGGATTTCTCTTTATCAGAAGCCCTTTGTCATTGTTAGTTTTTAGGTAATAAACACAAGACTTCGATTTACTTTGATGTTACTTTATTTGTAAATCCCCAAACCAGACATCTGCGCACATCCTACGAGCTCGGCTCCTACTTGCTAACTGACTTAAACTTACTATCCTTAAACCGGAAGACAGGGTCTTCCATGCCTTCCGGCTCTCACGATTTATCCCCGGAAGGCAAGGTGAGAGTGAGGTCAAGCGCCGTCACTCACTCTCAGGGCCATCAGCTGCACTAATCGCTATTATGATTTCTACACTATTGCCATAAATATTAGGTATCTAATAATTATGTAACATTAGTTCAATTCTAACGGTTTGTCTAACAAAAAAACAATGAAAAACAATATAAACGTCCTTCCTATATACAGAGTCAAGATTGAGAGACTTACCAGTCTGATGGAGAGAGAGAGAGAAATTGAGGATATCTGGTATCTTCTAATAAGTCAATAATTCTCAAAGATAATTTCTGATCAACTTCTCATGGAACTGGTCAGAATGTATACAGTGAAAATGGGCACCAAAACATCTGGGTGCATCACATGACTGCTATGTCCAATCACAAGAAGGCTATCCCTCACTTTACTCCATTCATAGAAATATGATTTTTACTGACCCAACAAAGTATTTTACTGGCCCAACAAAACAAAGCTATAAAAGTTACTGAGTTAAAATTATAATTAGTATTACTAGTACAAAATAAAAAAACACCCTCCGGGCGATGCAAAAGTAGATTTTTGAAACATATAGGGGTGGGAGTAAAAAATTCAATGTCAGCGAGTTTGTACCCTAAGTAAGTAAAATCATCAAATTCATTAAAGGATTAAAAAATAAAACAATTTGAAATGTAAACTTTAGATATGTATTAAAATAAAACAAACTATATATAGATATATAATACCAGTCATGTATTTATTAAAACTTGTTTTAAAAAACAATAAAGACTGTCTAATGTTGCACGTTCAAATTTTGAGTGTATTTATTCTATGTTATGACGATTTCGGGTAATGTGACGTAAGCAGTGACGTAATTTTTGTTACAGACAAAATCCGGAAGCGAATCTCCATTATTGATAGATTTGTATTATTCGGACTATTGTCCTCATCTTCATTGTTATCTGTACAACGTTTCAATCGATATACCCTCCGGCCTTCTTCAATTGGACACATAGCCCAGTGGACAAAAGGGTTAGGTTAAGACAGTTCTAAGTGACAGTTATCTTTAGACTGCAGGTTCAATCCTGGTCAGGGGCAGCAGTATCATAGAATAATAATTAACACAGCTTAACACCTCTACCCCAGCTATGGTTAGCGGGATGAGAACAGGGTAACCCCCGTGGACTGAATAAAGGCTTAGGTTCAAAGTTCCGGGATGGCTCCCGATTACGACAAGAAGGTTCCCAATTACGACAATGTTCTCGAGTTCGAAAAGAAGGTTCCCGAGTCCGAGAAAGTTCCAGAGTCCGACAAGAAATACCTGAAGAAGGCTGGAGGGCACATCGGCCGAAACGTTCTACAGATAACAATGAAGATAAGGAAAATAGTCCGAATAATACAAATAATACTAATTATCAAGCCTTATCTAAAATAATTCAGAGAAATTAAAATAATAATTCCGCATCTATGGAATCTGTGAACAATGAGGTTCGCGAATGTTCCTGGGGGATCACTTTCAGACACCAATCCCAATGTACAAACGGACAATAAACAACAGCTGTTGACTGGAGACGTTCATGGCATCATCTTATTATAATGGATATTGAGTGTTTGTCTGTCTGTAACTGAAACTATATCACTATTCAAGTCGCAAGTCCCTTAGTTATTTACGTCGCATTCTCTATGGTTTTACTTTTATTTAAACCTCAATTATTGATATTATTGAATTTTTCACATCTGCACTAACAGGTCGTTCACTGGTAGTTGAGTGACAGCAAGTCTTCTCGGGTCTCCAGGACTCTTTTGGGTATTCTAGCTGATCTTAACAATGCTGTTGTTTGGTTGGTCTTGATTCTTGGTCTGATTTCCAATTCAACCAGACTCTTTTCCAGACTCTTGGGAACTGTTCCAAGGGCACCAATTACAATTAGCACGACCTTTACCTTCATGTTCTACAGTTTTTCTGTTCTCTGGCAAGGTCCAAGTATTTGTCTATCGTTTTGTTTTCTTCCATCTGTGATCTGCCGGGACGGCAAAATCCACGAGATGACAAATTCTCTTCTTGTTAATTAACACTAGGTCTGATCTCCTAGCTTGAATTAGGTGATCCGACTGTATCTCAAAGTCCCAGAGGATTTTATGCGTCTCATTCTCAAGGACAGATTCCCGGTTTTTGAATATATCATTTAGTAGCATGGGGAAAATTGAATTTCTTGCACAGTTTCGACTGGATCACCTTTCCCATCCAGTCATGCCTAATTTCGTATTCCCTTCGTGCTAGTTTGCTGCATTCGCTTATTATATGATTAACTATTTCGTCTTTGTCTATTTTACACTGGCTATTCTTTTGCGTCTTATCTATTTTCACTTTGATATAGTTTGTTTTATGACATTGTTTTGTGCTGAGATTATGAGCGATTCAGTTTCTCTCTTGAAATTTCCACATTTTAGCCATGTCCAGGTCTTATCATGTGCAATCTCTCGAATTTTGCATTTGAAGTATCCATATAGTTGTTTTCTACCCAGTTTTGTTTTTCTAGTTTTGTTGTATTTCTACTTGTACATATGTTGCAATTGTTTTTACTGGCTGATGCAATTAGTCTTTCTTTGCTCTTCTTTGTATAATCTACGATATATATATATATATATATATATATATATATATATATATATGAGAGAGAGTTTTATAATTTGCTTGAAGCATTGTGTATATATTGGTTTGGAGGTTGATGGCATCTCTTGTTTTCTTTAAACTAGAAATGCCATAACAAGACGACAACGACTTTAGTTCCAGTGTTCTTCTGAAAAAGAGATTTTATCTCGAAATATCAAGAATAAATTACAGGTTAACAAACAACACCATTGTTACCTTATTATATTTTTTCTTTACACCTGCTTTACTTGTGATAGCCTTCAAAATCAACATCCAAACCAATATATATATATATATATATATATATATATATATATATGAGGAAAAATGAGTAAAGAAAAGAAATGTAGATGGATAAAATGAATTTAATCGATATCACATTAATCGATATCACTTACACATGTGTTTCGGTCAGTTTATGTGTGTGAAAATATTTCGCACACATAGAAGAATCGACCTTCATCAGAGTGAACATTTATTTTGAATGAAAAAATTCGTTGGGAAAAAAACTAAAAAAAACTATTTTGTACCATAACCCCTAGAAAAAAACAAATATCCAAATCATAACGGTCTATCTTAACTCTATTCTCAGCGTTCCAAATTTTTAAAAATTCGATTTTCGAATTTTTCCAAAAATCTCTGTACATTTCTATTCTTTACTCATTTTTCCTCATATTGTCGGATTCAATTCCTTTTCCATTTTCATATATATATATATATATATATATATATATATATATATATATATATATATATAATATGAGGGGTTATAAAATGTCTTAAATAACATAATCTCATTTATTCAAATATTTAAAGAAAAATAACAGTGTAGAAGAAAGTTACTTAAAAAGTAACGGAAACTCACCAGAAAGCGAGCGGACTGTAAAATGCTCCTCATTCCAATAGCAAAATCGACGAGAAGTTCAATTCCATGATTGTTTTGTTATGTTTGTTATTGATTTGTTATGTATTTGGTTTTGGGGTCATCAGGAGAGAATATTCACCATTTCGGGGCCTTTCTCTCAGTGGTTTTATTTAGGTTCTTTTGCGCCCTTTGATTCCTACTTGGCCCAGAAATTGGTACGGGTGCTCGCCACGAATCCTCTTGCTCCAGCCTCCACAGCTCTAACGAACACGCTATACCCTTCTTTTTCCAACTCTGTTTTAAGATCGTCGTAATTGCTGGTTTTATAAACGTGGCTTTGTTCTAATCGGCTCTCATATGGTATTGATAATTCAACCAGAATGATTTTAGTGTAGAATTGAGAGTGGGCAGAACAAAATTAAAAGAGAGAAACAGGAACCACTAGGTTCCAATGCAGTTGCTCTGCCGATTGAGCTAACCCTTGCTATAAAATTAAGTTATTTATTATTTTCATTTTCATTATTTTTTTTTTTTTTTCATTTTTTTTTTTTTTTTTTTGTCTGAATGTTGTTTTACTAACAAAAGTAAAACTTAACATTAAAACCTTTTTTTTCTACTTATCTATATATCACCCATAAGATTTTCAGAATAATTTATCTGCTAAATTCGAAAATTACATAAATATAATATAGTTAGGGGAATTTTCAAAAAATGCTTTGTGTTTCAAAAAAAAAAAAATCTAAATAAAAAAGATAAGAGTAATGTATCTTTTGTTGATACTTTCATATTAACTTGGACGTCTTTCCTCTTCAATGGAGAAAATCACATAATGAAAAGAAGAAAAGATTTTTTTAAAAAGCTTTAAAAATCATAAATACGAAAGAGATAAAAACACACAAAATGTTTATATATATATATATATATATATATGTGTGTGTGTGTGTGTGTGTGTGTGTGTGTGTGTGTGTGTGTGTGTGTGTGTGTATCTATGCGTGTATAAGTTTTTGTACGTCTACTCTTTTTAGTATTTATAATATATATCGATATACGATATATATATATATATATATATATATATATATTATATATATATATATATATAAAGTCTATATACATATATATCTCATATGTATTCTACATATATACATAATATATTCATAAAGTTTTTGTATGTCTTCACCTCTTTTTCATATTTATAATATATATATATATATATATATATATATATATATATATATATATATGCATTCGTGAACTGCTGCTAAAAATGTTTTTGTACGTATTAATCTCTTTTCATATTCTCAAGTTTTAGATTTTATATATATATATATAATATATATATATATATATATATATATATATATATATATATATATATATATTATATATATATAGGCATACATATGTAGCCATATATTCATATATATATATATATATATCAATGTACACACACATACATAAATATATATAGTAATGAGGTATATATATATATATATATATATATATATATATATATATATATATATGTGTGTGTGTGTGTGTGTGTGTGTGTGTGCTTTTGTGAATTATCGATAAAAATGTTTCTTGTACATCTTAATCTCTTTTTCATATTTTAAAGTAATATACATATATATACCCATATATATATATATATATATATATATTATATATATATATATATATATATATATATATATATATATATATATGAGTTGGAGAGCATATTTCATTGAAAAAGAAAATGCATTCTAACAATCAGTCGTCGATAACGCTAAAAGCTTCTACTGCAGAAGAAGAAGTCATAGACATGTTGGGACCGTATACAAACTGTCTCCATTCAGATGGCAACATCCTAGAAAAATGGTTCCGTATTAATCAGCAACCTGTACATAACAATGGAGGATTGTTTTCAGTGGAAATGTAAACTAAATAGACGTCGAAGTAAAAAGGAGGGAGAAAAAAAACCCTAGCATAATGCCGGCTTTTAAATGCCAGCAAAATATCTAAATATGCAATCATTCTTTTAAAAAAGGGGATAGCTATTAAAAATTTCTAAATCTTAAAAATAAGCTCTCACGGTTTATAGAAAAGCATTGATTTTTTTTTTTAAATAAAACATGCAGGTAATTGTTCATAACACTTAACACTTGCATAGTTCCCTCCATTCTTTTAGCGTAACGGTTATCGTCACAGGAAATGGAACCGGTGATCCGTGTTCAAATCCTGGATGAAGCTGTTTGTGTTTAATTTCTAAATCTTAAAAATAAGCTCTCACGGTTTATAGAAAAGCATTGATTTTTTTTTAAAATAAAACATGCAGGTAATTGTTCATAACACTTAACACTTGCATAGTTCCCTCCATTCTTTTAGCGTAACGGTTATCGTCACAGGAAATGGAACCGGTGATCTGTGTTCAAATCCTGAATGAAGCTGTTTGTGTTTAATTTCTAAATCTTGAAAATAAGCTCTCTTTATAGAAAAGCATTCATTTTTTTAAATAAAACATGCAGTTAATTGTTCAATGTTCATAACACTTAACACTGGCATAGTTCCCATCGTTCTTTAGCGTAATGGTTATCGTCACAGGAAATGGAACCGGTGATCCGCGTTCAAATCCTGGATGAAGCTGTTTGTGTTTAATTTGATGCTAATGCTTGTAACGGTTATTTTTTATTTTATTTTATTTACATATTTATTCATATTTTTTATCAATTCAACTACCACTACAATATCTAGTCTTAGAATAATTCAGTTGATTTTTATAAATCTGTTGTGGCCTGGTTAGGAGCTGGTTAGGAGCCAGAATAAAAACACAAGAGAGGAAATGAGTTAAACAAATATATTAACAAAGAACAGTAGTATAAACATATACAAATGACACGGTTACACGCGAGGCTGTCTTATCGGCTATCCGGTGAAATATTAACTCTCGTTTAAGTGCAGAACCTGCTGCTATTTATAGTTGGAAGTGTTCATGCGTGCGTAGTAAATTACCATAACAAAATCCCATTTTATCAGTTGCTGCTAAGCCCTTAATTTACTGTGACCTATGAGACTCTAATCCCTTTTCATCATATAGGTGCTAGAAAGCAGTGCCTGAGGGTCAACCACCAGTATACAATAATCCACATGAAGATTATTAAATTATGAAATTTCTGAAACAAATCATAAATAAATAAAGAAGATCTGGCATCTGTTACGTGGCGTGGCTTGTCACCGTGCCTCAAAAAGCACAGCACTAAAAATGTATTTGTAGTATAACAAAGTACCAAAGTGTCTTTGTGGCAAACTCCGGAACGATATATGTAGCCAACTCAAGCCCCAGCAGCAGTCGTCATTAGTAGATAAAGAAGGCACAACAGACACAAAAGTTATATAGTCACAAGGGCTTAGCATTTATTTTCTGGCTCGTGTCGTGGGCTCTGTTTCGGAGAGAAGGAAAGACAGAGAGAAGGGGGAGAGAGAGGACACTGTTAAATGTCTTTACTCTACCTTCTAACATGGTACCAACTATATCGCTGTCCCAACACTAGGACCAGCAGCCTCGTCTGAACCCTGCTACGGCCGAAAGCGAAAAGAGGACGATCTTCCTCTTGCTCGTTCCTCGTCACCACGTCACTTCCGCTTCCGGTCAACACCCGGAACTTCCGGTTTTAGCTTTCAATTCTTCTTTCGGGGGTCATACCTCGGTCAAGTTACCGGCAACCCGTTGTGTGTCCACTCTTCCTTTTCTCTCTCTCTCTCTCTCTCTCTCTCTCTCTCTCTCTCTCTCTCTCTCTCTCTCTCTCTAGCAGTCCACACACAGCTTTATTTTGTATAGAAGGGGGAAATATATGGGGGGAAAATAGATGTTCGTATCAACAAGCTCCCGCCAAGAGGGGGGGGGGCAAAAACAAGCGAGTCCACAGTCTTCCAGCAAGCCAAACCTTCCCCTGGTCAACACGTTCTTCGTTTTCGTTTAGCAGCTGCAAAATCCGTCACCGTAGTCAAAATAATCTTTAGCAGTTCAAAATCACATTTCTTTACTCGGTCGTTCGCGTCAGTCAACCTGCTACTACAACTCCTGACTGCCCAGCGCTCGACTCATATGTTATTTATGTACGTATTTACCGAAACATCCTGGCACTTCGCGTCCGTCCAGTGCCTAAATCGCATCTGTTTTTGCATGCGGGGGGACGTGGGTTCGATCCCGGCAGGCAAGACAATGTCTTGCTCTTTTTCGTTCTCCGTCATATTTTGATTCTCGAATTCTGCTACAGCATCAAATAACCCACAACACATATCAAATTTGTGTCTAATTACGACTAATCCCAAAGGAATCATTAATGGTGCTATCATTCGTAAATTGTAAATCGTAGACCAGGTTAGATACTCATTTGGTTGATTTGGAACTGTGATCTCCAAACAACCACATCTGGGACAATCATACGAAACTTATTAAAGATCTTTATAACCCACGGCATTCCAAAAACAGTTATCTCGCGCAACTTATCTCAACAAGTCAGTTGTCAATTTAAAGAATTTGCCAAGGAGTTTACGCACGTTACCTTCACACCACTATATCAACCATTTATTCCATTAAAACAAACAAACGACGAAACATATTTACCCATGGCTGGAGGGAGAATATATGGATGCATATCTTTCCTAAGGGTATTAGCACTGTGTGAAATGCAAACCAGGATTTACGAGGGAAAGGTATTCATCCAACTATCCAGTTAGGGGTAAATAGTAGGACACAATGGGATCTTTAACCTTGGTATGGCAACCAGTCTAGGAGAAGGAAAACTTGGCGGGCTGGGTAAATATATATAAAATCCAGTTTTTTGTTAGCTTGTACCAAATCAAAAATAGCACATCATCGTGAGATTCTTATAAGTGAAATATTATTAAAAATGCTCTGAGAGATGAGGGTTTGAGGGGATTAAAATAAAATAAAAATTAAATAAATAAATAAAAACACACAAAAAGTAACAATCTCCCAGAAGGCCTCAGACCGGAAGAGCATTCTGAACATGTGCAAAAAAAAACGTATTCCTGGCGCCAAAAGGGAATCTCTCCCTCTCTTACTCCAAGATTTTGAAGGAGACACACCTATTGACTTGCCCGGAAAATATTTCCCCTTCAGGAAATAGTGTGAATCAATGAATAAAAGTCTTACCCTAAAGTTATCATTATCTTTGTTTCTCTCGCCTTCTTTTCCTAAATTCCCTTTCAGCTTACCAGCCCACACGAAGGAAGAACCAACTATATTTTGGGTTTATGGGGTGGCAAGAAGTTTTGTATTTCAAGTTTTAATGTTACCTGGATATTATTGATGCGTTTTCTTAGGGTTTTGCTTTTAAGACAAAGACAGAAGATGGTTTTATGACTTAGGCTTTATTCACCGGTTATGGTCACTGTTGCATGAGGAACTAAATCAGGGCTGTCACCGTTTTACTACAGGGCGAAACAGAAACCGGCGAACGTCACCGAAAATGGTGACAGCCCTGATTTAGTTCCTCATGCAACAGTCACCAAGTGGCAAGGAAATATCTCCCTACCCAGTGGTAGCGACTAGACACAGTTAAGGCCTCAACTAAAATGGCCGAGAGATTATCTTGGGGGTCGGAAGTGGGTCCTTTTTCTTGCACATGCTCATAGGGTTCTTCCAGTAAAGGCTCATGAGAATTTTTTATTTCTTATAGTTTCTTATTTTTATTTATTTTTATTTTATCTTAACACCCACACGTTTAGACACAAACTAAGAGCGAAACTTAAAACTGCATAGAACTGATAACCAACGAATCCTCATATATTACCATTTGCACTGCTAAAAAAATGACCTTGGTAAATATATAAACCATTACATCACGGGCACCTCCTTTGTGGCAATATAACTGCTGTCCATATCTAGAGGAGATGATTGCTCTACAGACGCTGAAATTCCTGCAACTTAAACCATATTTCTAAAAGACAAGAGTTTAAATTACTTCCACGTTCAGGTCAAAGGAAAACTGTATTTATCACAAGAAGATTAGCGAAGGCTTCAACAGAATTGGACGATCAGCTGACCAATTCTTTGAAATAGGATTTTCAAGAATTCTAAATTTTCGCACACAATAAATTCTTTGTCATGTTCGCCAGTAATCACTAAACCACATTCCTGTCTTTAGCTAATAGTTTTCTGTGCCAATTCCATTTTGGTACCGTCACATTTTGGTACTTGGACAAAGTCTATTAGAGTTGTTTAATTACAATGCAGAGTTTGGAAGTGTCACGTTTCAAAGAACTTACGCTACTGTAACGATTATCTTTTCTCATTTGGTTGGAGAAGAGATTGGCAAAGGGTTATCTTCCCTTACCGCCGGGGTTTGCCACAAGGGAACGCTGCAACCTGGCTATTTAAACACAGCCTCGGGACCTACAATCACTATTCAATGACCTACCTCTCCTTATACCGACCTACTCCGACTATCAAATTTCTTCAAAGGCAATGCACTTCCCTTATACACAAACACCCCACCCATCCACTTTTACTCTCCCCCCGTCTTTCCCTTATCCAATTAAATTCTAAACTTACAAATACATCTATCTCAACAAAATCTTTAAGGACTTTCTCTAAAATATTTTCAAACAAAAAATATCCCCGGTCACCTGATACACATTGGACAACACATTTGACCCACACTCCAAATATCAACTTCTCTTCTAAAGTCAACCGACTGACCCCATAAAAATAAAAGCACCATGCCCTACATACCTACCCCCTCCTAACTTTCTCCCACCCCTCACCCATTTACCTTTTCACTTTGAAAGCAAAATATACAATCACTTATGTCAGTAAAGTTTCGAAAAAGCTTCATACAATGAGGCGAAATATCAAATGAATTCAACTGTCTGTGTTGTTATATCCACACTTTCCTCTATTCTCAACCAAATTTTGGCGGATTTATTCTAAACATCCACTCCTCATAGGCACTAGACAAGTTGTGTCTCCGTCGGTTTGGACTTAGAGAGGAGCTTGTTCCCCAAGTAAATTCCACCCTTCTCCGATGTAGTACCGGTACAGTGACAAGTATATTGAATATTTCTTTATCCATGCTTCATTCACTCCATTAGAAGAGAGAGCCGTACCGTAAACAACGTGGACACGTCATCCCTCCATTCGTAATTGTGCAAGACGTAACGAAGATTTGATACGTCATCATCTCAACCATAACGCCTCGGAGGTGGGTAAAGTAAACAAACGTTTTAACGCATCTCTCCATTCCAACTAAGAGAGCGTTGTATTACACAGGCCCCCTTTTGTATGCTCTATTTTGTTCTTTCCCACCCATGAGCTTCGGCTTGTGGGTGGGCCCACATTAAAACGAGACCTTGTGCCCAGTCCATACAAGTGGGGTATGAGACAAATACTCCCTTTTGTATGCTCTATCTTTATAGAGGGTTTTCTTTTAGGGGAGGGTTTCAGCTTTGAATAACCGCGTAACACACGTGCCTTTTTTTACATTCCCATGTCTACATGTAGATGGCCACCACGTAGACCAGCCCAACGGGGTGGGAGTCCAGTGGCTACGACCCTGGATCTTTACAAGTTAATAGCGTCGATTTTAACTGTTGTTAATACACACATCTGTAAGTATGTAAAGGCCACCATAGAGTGCTCCATCCCTTTTATAGGGGAGTGTTGCGTTTATTCTTTAGTTGATTTAAAGGGGCAGGGCTGGCTTTATTGCCCAGCGCCTGAGGCGCCCCTTTGAGGGGGAATGCCGAGGGGATCGACGCGATCTTTTGTGCTTACCACCCATGAGCTTCGGCTTATGGGTGGGCCCACGTTAAAACGAGACCTTGTGTCCAGCCCTCATAAGTGGGATGAGAGGTAAGTACCTGTAGATGGCCACCACGTGACCCTTAACTACGAAGTAAGTAAAATTCTTCTCAGTTAGGACTTTCATCCATTCGTTCAATTCTTCACTCTTCAAGAACTCTTTTTCCCTTAGGATTTTCGTATGTGGGGATTATTAAAAAAAATTAAACCTAATAAAAAAACAAAAAAAAACAAAATTAAATATAGAAAATAAATAAAATGACACAAATGTAACAATCTCCCAGAAGGCCTCAGACCGGAAGAGCACTCTGTGCATGTGCAGAAAAAAACCCGAATTCTTGGCGCTACAAAGGAACCTCAGCCTTTTGTTGCATACTGAAGTTTTCACGGTACCAAATCGATATAATGTTGTATAGCCTTCTTCACTTCTTACTTGCTTCTATATCTTGGACATCTATTCTTCTTGCCGGCTTTGCTATTCTGATCGTCTATCATCTTGGTCTGGTCTAGCGTCTGGTGTTGACTTGGGGATTCCGGGTCTGGTTTCTGTTAGGGATTTCTCCTTATCAGAAGCCCTGTATCATTGTTAATTTTTAGAGGTAATAACACAAGACTTCGATTTACGTTGATGTTACTTTATTTCCAAATCCCCAACCAGACATCTGCGCAGATCGACTTACCCTATCGGGCTCCTACCTTCTAACTGACTGAGTTACTTCTATCCTTAAACCGGAAGACAGGGTCTTCTATGCCTTCCGGTTCTCACGATTTATCCCTGGAAGGCAAGGTGAGAGTGAGGTCAAGCGACGTCACTCACCCTCAAGACCATCAGCTGCACTAATCGTCATTATGATTTCTACACTATTGCCATAAATATTAGGTGACTAATAATTATGTAACACTTTTTTACTCCAAGACTTTGAAGGAAAAACACCTATTAACTTGCTCGGGAAAATATCTCCTCTCCAGGAAATAGTGTGAATCAACGAATAAAAGTCTTACCCTAAATTTATCCTTATCCTTGTTCCTTTCGCTTCTTTTCCTAAATTCCCTTTTAGCTTACCAGCCCACAAGAAGGAAGAACCAGCTATATTTGGATTTAGACACGACTACGAGCGAGCTTAAACCACATAGAACTGACAACCAATGAATCTTCATACGCCCTTGCTTGTTTTGTATTGTAAATGTTGAATGTTGTTCAGACAATAAAGTCTAAATAAATAAATACTAAATCTCTAATGAAGCATGCCAATCTTATTTCCAAGTTACTTCTTACTTATATATATATATATATATATATATATATATATATATATATATATATTATATATATATTGAAGGCAATTTACAATGCAATATTTGTTGAAAACTACATTTATTTTAATTCTAAATATTTTCGGAAATAAAATTCCATCATCAGAGTTATTAAAAGTACTAGGTGTTTTTTTTTATAGTACTTATCCCACGGCGATGTTGTAATCATCTGTTGTTTTAAGAAGTTGAGGAAAGCCGTATATTTGAATTTTTTTTTTCTTTTTCGGTTACTTCCGTGATGTTAAATCGGCTATTTCCGTGATGTTAAGTCGTTTCGGCTGCTCATGCACTCGCGGAGATTGTTCGAAATTCTTTTAATTTTTACTATAAAGTAACCGAAAAAGAAAAAATAAATTTTCAAATATACGGCGTTCCTCAACTTCTTAAAACAACAGATGATCACAACATCGCCGTGGGATAAGTACTATAAAAAAACACCTAGTACTTTTAATAACTCTGATGATGATATTTCCGAAAATATTTAGAATTAAAATAAATATAATTTTCAACACATATTGCATTGTAAATTGCCTTCAAAAATATTTATATTACACATATGCACAATGCTTCAAACATAGTATTAAAAAAAACTTTATATATATATATTATATATATATATATATATATATATATATATATATATATAGTAGACATATACTCAATTATATGCACCACATATATGCATACAGATTCTCCTTGCTTTATAATAGTCTGCCATGAATTTTGGATATTACAATACTGAGTATCAAACTTGAATTCTTTGTAGGCAAGAGTTGCTATGTGATCCTAACAATGTTGTACAATTGTTCTATCAATGTCAGGATAAAATAGCAGCAGTATCCACCCAATCTCCAGTCTCAAAAGCGTCAACATCCTCCAGTGATTAACTTTGTATCATACAGTGTTTTTATTTTCTTTCTTTTGTAAGACATTTTTTTTTGTCACAAAGCCCATTACTATATTTGTTAAATGCCCCAAGTGCATCTTCTGTCTTGTGTGAAAAGGAGAAAAGCTCTTAGCATGGTGGTGAGACTCAAGATAATAGCTCAGCATGAAGGTGGGAAATCGGTGATGGCATTAACACATGAGTTAATCAATTTAATAAATGTTATAACTCTTGTTGGAATTCGTAGTATATGAATATGTAAATTTCCCTGCGCTCAGTGGCTTTCTGAGGCCTTCTAACGCATTATAAGAAAGAGTATCAGCCACTGAATTTTTAAAAAAAACACCTTTAATTCTTATACTACCTTAATTTAGATATAAATGGTATATCCATGATATTGAGCACTGTTTACTTATAAATATAGCACCTATATCATCTATCTTTTATCCATATACTAATACTCGTGTTCCTTATTTGTTCGACCGCTATCATCTTGCAACATCCTCTGGTTTAAAACGACACCGTCTAGATCATCCAAGATGGAAAGACAAAAATGTAAATGCTGATTATCTGGTGTTGCTTATCTGCCGAATTCTAATTTCCAATTAGTGTCATCACATTATGTAAATGATTGACAATTCCGTTTTTATTATAAAGAAAGAAAGGGAAGAAAAAGAACATGCTACGCAAAAAAAAATATTATAAGAAACAAAGAAAGAAAGAATAGGAAAGATAGATAGAGGTGTGAGCATGCAGAAGTGATAACTCTGTTTCAATCGAACATAGAAATGGGGGGAAAGTGAGAAAGAGAGTTAAATCATGATTATTACACTTTTTATCTATAAAACTATTTTTCCTTATTTTAATTTCCTTACTGGGAATAGTTCTAAAAATTGTTGATCTTTGTTCAATTATTAAATTATATCCCTTAATTAGTAAAAATCAAAAACCACATTTTGTGTATTTCTTAGAAAACACATTAATGTTGAGTTAAATCAAAATTATTATACTTTTTACGTATTGAAGTATTTTGCAACAGTTCTTAAGTAAACATATCAAAGTTTTTAGATGATTAAATTATCACACTATTGTATATACACAGGTCCTGCTAGTATCATTAGAGTTGTTAACTACATGAACATCGACCCACGATGAAAAATCCAAATAAATTTTCAAAATAATTTTGACGTATATAACATGGATGTTACCTTATTGCCACTTTTTTTTTCATCATACAACGTGTAATGAATACCACGTGCGATACCCTATGACTCTAAATTTAACATATAACAATAAACTTAGTAATAAGAAATTGACTCAGCTTATTTCTCCTCGCAATGTTTACTAGACTTCTGTGAATTCGTACTCGGTAATAATTTTTTGGTACAATCAACTGCCACTCGGTCGAGTACAGACTATGACATCAGCTTTAGACACGCCCACAAATCTTGATGAAAACAAAATTCTCCTTGCTTATACGGGTACGACCAGGACCAAACAAATATTTTACTTTTAGAACGTAATATTTTTAGCTGAGAAAATTGAAAGTTTTAAATAATGAAAACAACTTTGAATCATGTAAATTTAGGTTTCTACAAACATTTTTTCTTTAGTTACGATTCTTATTTTATTTACATTTTTATTTATAAATAAAACGATTCTATATTTAGACACGCCCACAAATCTTGATGAAAACAAAAGTACGACCAAGACCAAACACTTATTTTACTTTTAAAACTTTCAATTTTCTAAGCTAAAAATATTACGTTTTAAAAGTAAAATATTTGTTTGGTCCTGGTCGTACTCGTAT
Organism: Doryteuthis pealeii; assembly: GCA_023376005.1. Classification (NCBI taxonomy): domain Eukaryota; kingdom Metazoa; phylum Mollusca; class Cephalopoda; order Myopsida; family Loliginidae; genus Doryteuthis; species Doryteuthis pealeii. The sequence goes on from CM042167.1 coordinate 70,208,342, forward strand.
AAGCAAGGAGAATTTTATTTTCATCAAGATCTGTGGGCGTGTCTAAAGCTGATGTCATAGTCTGTACTCGACCGAGTGGCAGTTGATTGTACCAAAAAAGTATTACCCCATTCGTACCCTTCTGCCAGGACCAGACTGGTCCCTTATGGAAGGGAGGTAACTTGTGCGTTAGTATATTATAACACGTACGTTATTCCCTAACCTCTAGACAGGTTGATATGTTATTAAAATCCATCAACCAAGCAACCAACGATCATGAATTGGACATTTCCACTCATCATTTAGTCTGACAATATGTACTGTCATTAACAGTGAATGCAATTTGGCCAATTGCCATCGTTTGTCAATGTACAAGACGTCATCAAAAGTAAATTTATCAATTTCCTCTTATCTTAAAGTTGTTGTCACAACCAAGAATCGTCTGTAAGACCTTCTGGCCATTTTATAATAACCTGTCTCGTTGTCAAAGTATTGGAATTTGAACTTCGACACATGATTTTTAAATCCAAAGAGATTTGCTAATTTTGATGCCACTTAAATTAAGGTGTGCATAGGCATATCCCATCATTTTAACAAAGTAGTGTAATGTATTGAAATTTGAACATCTACTCATGATGAAAAATCCAAAGAGATTTGCTAATTTTGATGCCACTTAAATTAATGTGTTGCATAGGCATATCCCATCATTTTTACAAAGTAGTGTAATGTATTGAAATTTGAACTTCTACACATGATTTTAAATCCAAAGAGATTTGCTCATTTTGATGCCACTTAATTAATATGTTGCATAGGCATATCCATCATTTTTACAAAGTAGTGTAATGTATTGAAATTTGAACATCTACTCATGATGAAAAATCCAAAGAGATTTGCTAATTTTGATGCTACTAAATTGATATGTTGCATAGGCATATCCCATCATTTTACAAAGTAGTGTAATGTATTGAAATTTGAACATCTACTCATGATGAAAAATCCAAAGAGATCTGTTAATTTTGATGCCACTTAAATTAAGGTGTTGCATAGGCATATCCTATCATTTTTACAAAGTAGTGTAATGTATTGAAATTTGAACATCTACTCATGATGAAAAATCCAAATAAATTTGCTAATTGTGATGTATATAAAATGGATGCTAAATTGGAACTTCTCAATTTGATGCAGTTTAAGATCATACCCAGGACACTAAGACCCTCAACCACCACCATCGCATACATGATAAAAATAATTTAGAATCTACCATAAGGTTATAGGGGCAGGACAATCATATAGATGCTAGGGTTTGATGTAACTAGCCTATTGATTGAATGGGGCCTCTCCGACTGCCCGTCTAGCCTAAGTGAGGGCCAAAGTGGAGTGTTACATGTCATGGACTGCTCAGCAACCAGGGTTCCATCATTAAGCGTTACGGGTAACCACACACGGCCAACAGGTGGCCCCATTAGGGGGGTCTTACCCCTCTACAGAGGTGCAGAACGTGTATTCTACAGCTCCAGCAAATAGGGTGGTGTCCCATAATAGTTGGTACATTGGTATATACTTTTCTTATAGTAAATGTAACATTCATTATGGGACGAAGGTAATATTGTGCAAGGTGCGTTCAAAAAGTATCAACACCGAAGTTGTATTTACCAAGACAGAAATGAACAACGAAGGAAACTATTTTTGTCCCATAATAGTCGGTAACATTGTATATATATTTCTTATACTAAATGTAATGTTCATTGTTGGACAGAGCTAGTATTATTCGAGATGTATTAAAAAGTATCAATGTGTATTTACCTAGTCAAATGAACAATGAATGAAACTATTTTTGTCCCATAATAGTCGGTACATTTGTATATATATTTCTTATACTAAATGTAACATTTGTTATATACTCATCTTGGTATATACCCTGGAGAGAGTTCATCTTTCTATTATGAGCTATGAGATATGTATTAAGAAATCTGAGTTATGGGTTATCGTCCTTGTCTACGAGCCTCTGTATCGAACCAACCAATCACGAGCCAGCATACTTTGGCGGCAAAGCCAAAGAGACAAATTCTTTCCCCCTCTTTCTGATTGACCAGCAACGGAGACAGACGTCGAAAAGGACCTCTCTCATATCTCCCAGAACTATCAGATGGTCGTAGCAAGGGACTTCGATAACTATCCCTACCTCAGGATTTCAGCTAAGTGGACAAATTGTAAACATTTCCCACAGACAAACCAAAAAGTCTGTAACTATTGTTTATCGGGATTAGCGCTGTGAAGCACCTATTCCAACATGGGGTTATCTTCTAACTCCAGAGTACGAGTAATTCACTTTGTAATATACCGGGGAAAATATATCCTAAGTTCCGATATATAAGTGAATATACCTTTTCAAGTACAAAGGGAAGATAATTTCAAGGGGGCGGGAAATACGCAAATTTCAAATCGGATACTGAATGAAAGAAAAAACACGATAACAAATACTAAGTTTCAACAATTTTAATATAACAATAAAATAAAGGTATGAAGAAAGATATGTAAATGTCAACTTGATAGAGGGTGGCGTAGTAACTAATAGAGTTCGTAAGATAGAGAGAGAGATGTAGATAGTTTGCAAAAACGATGTTTTGCGGGGACTTATCTTTGATCCAGTAACAATGTATAGAGTTCTTTAGATGATGAAATAATAGTCGTTTGTGTTGTTTGAATTTCGTAGAGTTCTTTGGTTGTTGATTTCGTAGAGTTCTTTGGTTGTTAAAAAGTTGAATTTCGTATTACAATAAGGTAGCCTTGCTACAAATTTCCTTATTGTTGGATATCGTAGAATTTCGAGTGAGTGCCGACTTATTTTATTTCCAGTCTTTGGGAGTGATAGACTCTAATACCCAAAGACGTGTTGAGTTTCTCAACCTGTGTGGTAGCAATGCTACAAGGATCCAGACAGGTTGCCGTCCACAGTGACACTGACGTGGCCAAAGTAAAATTCTCCCTTGTCCTAATCGTGACGTCACATGTCTCTCTGTAAGCTTGGCCCTCCTTTTCCAGGCGTACGTGAGGAAGATAACAGTGTAGTAGGAGTTTGTTTACTGGGGTCAATTTCTGGGACAAGGCAGCAACCGTGACGTCACGGGCTTCTTGGAAGATTCTTTTTATTTTGTTTTTTATTTTTATTTTTAACATAAATTTTGATATGTTTTATGTCTGTAATACATGTCTTTTATTCCAATTCTAGTTGTTTGGTTTTATTCTTTAACACTTAACCTGTCTGCCACATTCGTGGCTTCAATTTTCTTTATATATGAGAGCATCCATAGTTCTGTTTACCCATCTAAATCTTTATCTTACTTATGATCATACTTACCTGACATCGAAGGGAGGATCAAAGTGTAGTATCTGTTCCAGATTCTATGCTTTGAGACTTACCTTCAATACCCGGCCTCGGCTGGGGGTCCAGTGTGCTTCGGCCTCTGGACCGGTGAAGTACAGTTAATGGCATCGATCCAGGGGGGCCATCCCCCCAGATCCTTGCAATTTTTATGTGCCCACGTAAAAACGAGACCTTGTGTCCAGCCCTCATAAGTGGGATGAGCAGGCAAATACCCTTACTTATGATCATATGTTATATATTGTATCAATTGACAGCGCTGGTGTGTAGTACACGGAATCAAAAACCAACGCAGGTATACAAGAGAAAGCTGGACTTTATTTTCTTCCTCGGTTGGCGTGGATGAAAGGAGGTGTGCGCCGGCTTGGGTGAGTGGTGAAATGAACAGTAGTTCTTAGAAGTCTTTTCTTCGGAGAGTCGACGGGAGTCTGAAGCTCGTTGCCACCAAAGCTCAACTGACTGATTTTTCGTCTAACCGTCACCTTTTCAATTTTACCCAGCATGCCCTGGTGTATTCCAATTCCGCCGGAACTATACTGCGTGACCTGCAATCCTAGCTTTGTCATCAGTCAACAGGAAGCCTTTTGTCATCCTGCTATTGTTGTTTTTGTGGACCGTTCGTTTGACACGGTCAACAGTAAGCTTCTGATCCCAATCACTCTTCCTCTTTGTTCGATCCAGACTTCTGTCTGGAACATCCTTTGTTTCTCAACTCCTTTGTCTATTTGAATTTATTTCCGCGCCAAAAGAATTGGAACAATAGTAATCTGCAACACATAGAGCCAAATTCGAGTTGTAGTAGTAGTAGTTGTCGTTGGTTCAGAAACAACATACGCAAGTCGTATATAGTTACAAAGGGCTTGCTTATTCCTTTCTGGGCTTGTGGGTTCTTTTTCAGAGAGGAGGAGGAGGGAGAGAGAGTAAGGTCAAATTATTCTATCGTAAATCATGTTCAGTACTACTATGCGCAACACATTACCGGAGAACTCAGGAAGACCCGTCTGCCCTTTACGAAGAACTAGCCGGAAAAGACCGATTTTTCTCTTCTTCCGTTTCTCGTCCCGGGGGTGGGAAGGTCATCCAACTTCCGCTCCCTCGCAAAAACTAGAACTTCTGGTTTTGTTTTTAACTTTAGTTCCGGGTTCATTGGTCGGTCAGTGGATGGCTCCCCGTTGAGTGTTTACCGTTTCAAACTTTAACCTCTCTTTGTTCTTATCTCTTTTTCTTCTCTTTCTCCAGAAATCAGATTACCGTTTTCTTTTCAATCCCCAAATTCCCCGTAGACCATCATAATTACGCTACACTTAATTGTTTTTCTGAGTAGCTCAAGTAGCTGGCTGATATCTTACTTCTGTAGTCTGTTTATTGCGTTGCTGTAATCTGTTATCTTCATTTCATCTAACTGGTCTTTCTTAGTTCTAGTCTGGCTCTGTGTCTTTAAGATGCTGGTCTGACTTTAGTGTAATAATAATAATAATAATAATAATAATAATAATAATATCTTTTCAGCTAGTATATTAGGTCTTAGACCCGTCAGCTGTCCCTTATAAACATTCATCTTAATTCCACAGAATATTTATAATCTTTCCACAGATTATCTAACATTGCCTTAAAGGAGTTTAGAGATGGAGCATTCACTATTGATGATGGTAGTTTATTCCAAGTATTCACCACTCTGTTACTAAAATAAGTTTGTCTTTCATTTGCTTTGCAAAATTTTTTAAAGAGTTTTAATTTACGACCCTTGGTATTGATATTTTGAGCAATGTTTAGTAGATCAAAGTTCGTTGAACAAAATCCATGTGCATATTTGTAGTAGTATTGTGGAAACTGTTTTTGTGTCCTATAATAGTTGGTACATTTTTATATAATTTTCTTATAGTAAATGTAACATTCATTGATGTGAGTATTTTTTTAAAGAATATCAACATATTTTAATGAAATTCAAAAAACTAGGATCATGGAGTAAGTTTCAACTACTTCGAGTCAACGGACCTACCTCCTCCCGGCCCTGCCACTCAATGGTTAGTCCAGCCAGTAAGTAATGAAGGTGTAAGTTAACTTACTGATAAGATTGGCTGAGATAAGAAACTAAGAACAAAAAAAAAATGACAAAAAGAAAAAAAACAAAAGAGACATTAGAAGAAAGAGAAAAGTGTTTTCTTATCTGTTTTTCCGAGGCCCCCAAAGATTTCCGATGGAAACAATGAAAAATCTTGTGAAATAAATATTGCAAGTGCAAAGAAAAAGAGACGCAGAGCAAAAGATGAAGAAAGAAAAAAAATATATAATATATAAAATAAAACAAAAAAAATAATAAAACAGGTAAAACAGCAAGAATGAATTTTGCATTGAATTGTCAAACGAAATATGTATTGAGTGACTGACAAAGTTGAATGTGTGGGTAGGAACAATAATATATAAAAGTTATGAATGTGGTTGAAGTTGATTGTAGAGCATGTGTGTGCTTGTATATATGTGTATGTGTGTGTGCATATATTTGTGTGTATGTTTAAGTGTGTGAATGTGTGGGTAGGAACAATAATGTATAAAAGTTGAGAATGTGGTTGAAATTGAGTGTAGAACATATATGTGTATAAGTGTGTGAATGTGTGTATGTATGTGTGTGTATGTGTGTGTATATATTTGTGTGTATGCATGTATGTCAATAATATATAAAAGAGAATGTGTGTGTAAAATATGCATGTGTATGAGTGTATGAAAGTGTGTATGTATGTGTGTGTGTGTGTATATATATATTTGTGTGTATGTGTGTGTGAGAATGTGTGGATAGGAACAACAATATATAAAAGTTGAGAATGTGGTTGAAATTGAGTGTAGAACATATATGTGTATAAGTGTGTGAATGTGTGTATGTATGTGTGTGTATGTGTGTGTATATATTTGTGTGTATGCATGTATGTTCAAGTGTGTGAATGTGTTGGTAGGAACACTAATGTATAAAAGTTGAGAATATGGTTGAAGTTGTGTGTAAAATATGCATGTGTATAGATGTATGAAAGTGTGTATGTATGTGCGTGTATCTATATATTTGTGTGTATGTGTGTGTGAGAATGTGTGGATAGTAACGATGATATATAAAAGTTATGAATGTGGTTGAAGTTGATTGCAGAGCATGTGTGTGTTTGTGTATATGTGTATGTATATGTGCATATATTTATGTGTAAGCGTATACGTTTAAGTGTGTGAATGTATGGGTAGGAACAATAATATATAAAAGCTGAGAATGTGGTTGAAGTTGTGTGTAAAATATGCATGTGTATAGATGTATGAATGTGTGTATATATGTGTGTGTATCTATATATTTGTGTGTATGTGTGTGTGAGAATGTGGATAGTGATGATAATATATAAAAGTTATAAATGTGGTTGAAGTTGATTGTAGAGCATGTGTGTGCTTGTATATATGTGTATGTGTGTGTGTATATATTTGTGTGTATGTTCAAGTGTGTGAATGTGTGGGTAGGAACAATAATATATAAAAGTTATGAATGTGGTTGAAGTTGATTGTAGAGCATGTGTGTGCTTGTATATATGTGTATGTGTGTGTGTGCATATATTTGTGTGTATGCGTGTATGTTCAAGTGTGTGAATGTGTGGGTAGGAACAATGATATATAAAAGTTATGAATGTGGTTGAAATTGAGTGTAGAACATATATGTGTATAAGTGTGTGAATGTGTGTATATATGTGTGTGTATGTGTGTGTATATATTTGTGTGTATGCATGTATGTTTAAGTGAGTGAATGTGTTGGTAGGAACAATAATATATAAAAGAGAATGTGTGTGTAAAATATGCATGTGTATAAGTGTATGAAAGTGTGTATGTATGTGCGTGTATCTATATATTTGTGTGTATGTGTATGTGAGAATGTGTGGATAGTAACGATGATATTTAAAAGTTATGAATGTGGTTGAAGTTGATTGTAGAGCATGTGTGTGCTTGTGTATATGTGTATGTGTGTGTGCATATATTTGTGTGTATGCGTGTATGTCCAAGTGTGTGAATGTGTGGGTAGGAACAATAATATATAAAAGTTATGAATGTGGTTGAAGTTGATTGTAGAGCATGTGTGTGCTTGTGTATATGTGTATGTGTGTGTGCATATATTTGTGTGTATGCGTGTATGTTCAAGTGTGTGAATGTGTGGGTAGGAACAATAATATATAAAAGTTATGAATGTGGTTGAAGTTGATTGTAGAGCATGTGTGTGCTTGTGTATATGTGTATGTGTGTGTGCATATATTTGTGTGTATGCGTGTATGTTCAAGTGTGTGAATGTGTGGGTAGGAACAATAATATATAAAAGTTATGAATGTGGTTGAAGTTGATTGTAGAGCCTGTGTGTGCTTGTGTATATGTGTATGTGTGTGTGCATATATTTGTGTGTATGTTCAAGTGTGTGAATGTGTGGGTAGGAACAATAATATAAAAGTTATGAATGTGGTTGAAGTTGATTGTAGAGCATGTGTGTGCTTGTATATATGTGTATGTGTGTGTGCATATATTTGTGTATGCGTGTATGTCCAAGTGTGTGAATGTGTGGGTAGGAACAATAATGTATAAAAGTTATGAATGTGGTTGAAGTTGATTGTAGAGCATGTGTGTGCTTGTGTATATGTGTATGTGTGTGTGCATATATTTGTGTGTATGCGTGTATGTCCAAGTGTGTGAATGTGTGGGTAGGAACAATAATGTATAAAAGTTATGAATGTGGTTGAAGTTGATTGTAGAGCATGTGTGTGCTTGTGTATATGTGTATGTGTGTGTGCATATATTTGTGTGTATGCGTGTATGTCCAAGTGTGTGAATGTGTGGGTAGGAACAATAATATATAAAAGTTATGAATGTGGTTGAAGTTGATTGTAGAGCATGTGTGTGCTTGTGTATATGTGTATGTGTGTGTGCATATATTTGTGTGTATGCGTGTATGTTAAGTGTGTGAATGTGTGGGTAGGAACAATAATATATAAAAGTTATGAATGTGGTTGAAGTTGATTGTAGAGCATGTGTGTGCTTGTGTATATGTGTATGTGTGTGTGCATATATTTGTGTGTATGCGTGTATGTTCAAGTGTGTGAATGTGTGGGTAGGAACAATAATATATAAAAGTTATGAATGTGGTTGAAGTTGATTGTAGAGCCTGTGTGTGCTTGTGTATATGTGTATGTGTGTGTGCATATATTTGTGTGTATGTTCAAGTGTGTGAATGTGTGGGTAGGAACAATAATGTATAAAAGTTATGAATGTGGTTGAAGTTGATTGTAGAGCATGTGTGTGCTTGTATATATGTGTATGTGTGTGTGCATATATTTGTGTGTATGCGTGTATGTCCAAGTGTGTGAATGTGTGGGTAGGAACAATAATGTATAAAAGTTATGAATGTGGTTGAAGTTGATTGTAGAGCATGTGTGTGCTTGTATATATGTGTATGTGTGTGTGCATATATTTGTGTGTATGTGTATGTCAAGTGTGTGAATGTGTGGGTAGGAACAATAATGTATAAAAGTTATGAATGTGGTTGAAGTTGATTGTAGAGCATGTGTGTGCTTGTATATATGTGTATGTGTGTGTGCATATATTTGTGTGTATGCGTGTATGTCCAAGTGTGTGAATGTGTGGTAGGAACAATAATATATAAAAGTTATGAATGTGGTTGAAGTTGATTGTAGAGCATGTGTGTGCTTGTGTATATGTGTATGTGTGTGTTATATTTGTGTGTATGCGTGTATGTTCAAGTGTGTGAATGTGTGGGTAGGAACAATAATGTATAAAAGTTATGAATGTGGTTGAAGTTAACTGTAGAGCATGTGTCTGCTTGTGTATATGTGTATGTGTGTGTGCATATATTTGTGTGTATGCGTGTATGTTGAAAGTGTGTGAATGTGTGGGTAGGAACAATAATATATAAAAGTTATGAATGTGGTTGAAGTTGATTGTAGAGCATGTGTGTGCTTGTATATATGTGTATGTGTGTGTGTATATGTGTATGTGTGTGTGCATATATTTGCCAATGGCCGCCTCTCGCCTCTTTATTTATGCCCATTCTTCCAAGGGCAGACCAGTCCATTCCCACAACACACAGGGGGGATATCACTCAACTTATACAAGATTATCCAACTAGGAGAAGGACAACTCTGATTTAACACCTGCGATTGATATGATTAGCAGTTATCTTACTTCGGTTTGTCACTGGATAATAATCATGAAAATTTAGAGTGATATTCATGTTGTACAAGCGTAGACCACTATAATAGCATGATGTACAAATGTTCCCTTCCTTTCTATATTTCGATACTTTAGACACACCAGTGTTGGTTGACCAGCAAAAAATTACATTGATCAGCTCTGTGCAGACACTGAATGCCATGCTGAGGACTTGTCAGTTGTGATGACTGATAGGGAAGGGTGGCAAGAGAGCCATAAGAATCCATGCTGTCAGTAAGAGATGATGATGAAGATGATGATGATGATGATGATTGTTATATAGCTTTTTTTTTAATTTATCAGTAAATAAACAGATAAGACGTAAAACATTTTTATTTAATAGCTGAATATCCTGGCTCCATAAAATATATCTTAAACAAAATAGATTAAGTTATTTAGCAGTAAATAAACTAATAACAGATAAGGTGCAAAACATTTTTATTTAATAGCTGAACATTGTGCTTCATAAAATATTCCTTAAACAAAATAGATTAAATTATTTAGCAGTAAATAAACTAATAACAGATAAGATACAAAACATTTTTATTTAATAGCTGAACATTTTGCTTCATAAAATATCCTTAAACAAAATAGATTAAATTATTTAGCAGTAAATAAACTAATAACAGATAAGATACAACATTTTTATTTAATAGCTGAACATTTTGCTTCATAAAATATTCCTTAAACAAAATGGATTAAATTATTTAGCAGTAAATAAACTAATAACAGATAAGATACAAAACATTTTTATTTAATAGCTGAACATTTTGCTTCATAAAATATTCCTTAAACAAAATGGATTAAATTATTTAGCAGTAAATAAACTAATAACAGATAAGATGCAAAACGTTTTTCTTTAATAGCTGAACATTATCCTTCATAAAATATTCCTTAAACAAAATAGATTAAATTATTTAGCAGTAAATAAACTAATAATAAATAAGACACAAAATATTTTTATTTAATAGCTGAACATTCTGACTTAATAAAATATACCTTAAACAAACTAGATTAAATAATCTGCTTTAGTGGTATAATTATTTTCCAAACCACGCAGAAGAAACTATCCATAATTTTTGACAAAGGTGTGTATTCTTTTTATAATCTAGTTCAAAAGTTCCTTCTAAGTCTCGCTGTAATATCCACTATTTATACAAGGAAAAAATTTGGGGGATATATTAGCTCCCTTCCACTTTTTTTATTTACTGGTTTGTTAGTCCTAATTAATTAGTTTGTTAATTAATTAATTACTTCCTAATTAGCAATGCGTAATTGAATGTGCATAATTAGGAAATTACAGAAATGAACAATGAATGAAACTGTTTCTGTCCCAAAATAGTTGGTACATTTCTATATACATTTTTTATAGTAAATGTAACATTCATTATGGGACAGAGGTAATATTGTACAAGATGTGTTCAAAAAGTATCAAAACTGAAGCTGTATTTACCAAGTCAAATGAAGAATGAATTAAACTATTTTAAACAACATATTTTGCATCTTATCTGTTATTAGTTTATTTACTGCTACATGAAAAAGAAATAAGAGGAATATCAACATATCTTTTCATTTTCTTTTATTAAAAGAACTGTACCATTTCATATCATTTGGATTATTCGGACTATTGTCCTCATCTTTATTGTTATCTGTACAACGTTTCAGATGATGAGCCCTCCGGCCTTCTTCAGGTATTTCTGGTCGGACTTGGGAGCCTTCTCAATCTCGGGAACCTTCTTTTTTATGTGTCCAATTGAACACATAGTGTAGTGGATATAGGCGTTGGTTTAAGACAGTTCTAAGTGACAGTTATCTCTAGGCTACAGGTTCAATCCTGGTCATAGGCAACAGTAGCATAGATTAATAATTAACACTGCTTAACACATGTACCCAGCTATGGTTAGCGGAATGGGAACAGGATACCCACGTGGATTGAATAAAGGGTTAGGTTCAAAGTTCTGTGATGGCTCCCGATTACGACAACAAGATTTTGAGAAGGTTCCAGAGTCCAACAAGAAATACCTGAAGAAGGCAGGAAGGCTCATCAGCCAAAACGTTGTACAGATAACAATAAAGATGAGTTTGAGTTTGAGTTTTGTTTAACGGCATATCAACCCCTGTGGGTCATTTAATGCCAAAAAGGTTATTTTGGATTTCAGACTTTAAGGTAGTGGTTCTATGGAGATAATTGGTTATGTTCTGTTATATTTTGTTGAAAAGGTTGCTTTTTTTAATAAAATTTAAAATGTTTTCAGGGTTTGTATTCTTGAAGATGTCTTTCAGGTTTCTAGCTTGATAGTAATTTGCGCGGATATGTTTAAGTCTGTTACAATTTAGAAGGATATGCTTGGTTGTAAGTTGTACTTTGCATGTTGGGCACACTGGGGCACCCTCCCTTTTAACAGGTACGAATGGGTAATGTGGGTGTGCCCAATACGCAATCTGGCGAGTATTACTTCTTCTCTTCTAATACTTCTGTGGCCCGTCGGCCACTCTCCAATAACTTCTTGTATTTCGTGAGCTTGTTTTGAGTCAGATTGTCCCATGATTTCTGCCATTTGTCTAATATAAATTTGTTTATGGTTGGTTTCAGATCTGTATATGGATTTTAGATTTGCTCATATGTGTCTGAAGTGCCTTTCTTGCGGCTTTGTCTGCCTTTTCATTTCCTTGGATACCAATGTGACTTGGTATCCAGAAGAATATAATGTTATTATTTTCAGAGAGGGTGTTTAGTTTGTTTAGGAGCTTCGTGATCAGAGGAGATGATGTGTTTTGTTATGTAGTGCTAATAGGACTGATTTAGAGTCCGTGCATATAATAAATTTGGAAGCTTTGTGATTTGCTATGATATTCATAGCTAGATCAATGGCTGTAGTTTCTGCACTGTAGATTGAGGCTTCATTTGGTAGGCGTTTTAAGGATTCTTGTTTTGAGAATAGCGGCACAACCAACTTTTTTTCCTTGTTTGGATCCATCTGTATAGATGTGATGATGATCTGGGTACTATTTTGTATTTTAATGAATTTCTCTTGGTAATGATAGGGTGTGTTTTGTTTTAGGTAATTTAGTCAGTTCTAAGTTTATAGCTGGTTGCTTTTATGGTCCATGTATAAAGATGAGGACAATAGTCTGAATAATACAAATAATACAAATTATCAAGCCTCATTGTACCATTTCACAAAATAATTTTGTTTCTTTTTAAAGAATGATTTAATTCTTGAAAAGTTGTTTTGATTAGTTGAGTTATTCACTTGGGGATGGGTTGGGTATTGATTTCTTATTGAGTTGCTTATCTACATCTAAAAATCAAATGCTCCCTCCTGACCACAAAAAGTGCCTAAAATGAGTTTCTCAGTCTAAATTAAAATTTTGTAAGTTTTTTTTTAAATTAATTATCTTAAAGCAGGGCTGACTTGAAAGCACTTCTTTCTCCAGGAAGATTTTAGAGATATTTTCTAGTAATTTTTAGGTGTGGGTTGGTGGGAAGTGTCTTTTATACCAATGGTCTCTAGTTTTTTTGTTTTTTTGTGATTCAAACCTCAAATATTATTAAACTTATATATACATATATATATATATATATATATATATATATATATATAGGGTCATCCTTTCAACATATCGTCGGATTCATTTCCATTTTCAACTTACACACACCACACACAACACACACATATATATATATATGTGTGTGTGTGTGTGTGTGTGTGTGTGTGTGTGTGTGTGTGTGTGTGTAAGTTGAAAATGGGAATGAATATGTTGAAAGGATAAATAGATAAAGGAAAGAAAATGTTGAATGGATAAAATTGATTTAATTTGAGATAGCAACACATGTTTTGGCCAGGAATTTGTTCATGTACACATGTATTCTATTTATCATTATTTTAAATTTAAAATAAAATAATAATAATAGAAAATTTTAAAATATAATGATGAAGGCTGTTATTCTTTGTATACTTGAATATTTTATAATTTTCTATTATTATTATTTTATCTTATATCTAAAATTATAAAATGAATAAATAAATAAATAAAATAATAAATGAAAAATAAATAAATAAAATAATAAAATAATAAATAAAATAACGAATAAAAAATAAATAATAAATAAAATTATAATTATAATAAAATTATAAAATATAATGATGAAGGCCATTATTTTTTGTATGCTTAAATATTTTATATTAAATCAATTAAGTCATGCGATCATTTCGTCATTAGCTTCTCTCTCGATGAGTCCAGTTTAAAAACAAGCTCTGAAGATGATTTTTATAAATCGAAATATTGTTCAATATTTGCTATGAATATGATATAAAATATTTTCATTTTAACAGCATTGTGTGTTTTCATATCCTTTTATCTATACTTATACCGTTGGATTCATTTCCTTACTCTTAATATATATATATATATATATATATATATATATATATATATATATATATATCGGCATTGTAGTCTTGGAAGACTATATAGTTCTTATACCCCTGAAGTAAAGTCCAATGTTCGAAAAACATTTTCGACCACAGATGTCACATGTGAAGGCTGTCCCTCAAGATGTTGTGGTGCCAGTGCTTTGTTGCCACCACTTTCTTCTGGATCTCTTGGCTTCATGGTGTTGTGCCAGGGTGTCTTCAGACATGAACAGTCCACTAAGGAGAGCCTGCTACTACTGAGGGCAGTCCTGAGCCAAATTTTCCTAGCTGGAAGCACCTGAGATTATTCTTGCAGACATCCTTAAAACACAGCTGGGGGTGACCATTCTGTCTCTTACTAGACAAGAGCTCTGCATAGAAGATGTCTTTCGGGATTCGTCCATCATCCATCCAGCGGACATGGCCCAGTCATTGGAGACAACGTTGTCTTGGTAGAGAATACAAGCTGGTAAGTTGAGCTCTCTCTAGGACTGCTGTGTTAGTGATCCTGTCCTTCCAGGTGATGCCCAGTATACTTCTAAGGCAGCGAAGGTAGAAGTTATTTAGCCACCTCTTTTGATGGGAATACAGGGTCCAGATTTCACTTCCATACAAGAGGGTGCTGATAACACATACACTTGTACCTTTGTATGGATAGTGAGCCTGCTGTTGTCCCACACTCTCACTGTGAGCTTCACAAAATTTGAGGCAGCTTTTCCGATCCGGCAACTGAGTTCAGTATCAAGTGACAGGTTGCCGGTGATGGTGGATCCAAGGTAGGTGAAGGTGTTTACGGCTTCCAGGTGTAGTTATTGATGGTGATGAAGGGAGGATTTTCAGTTCCTTGTCCAATCGTCCTGGTTTTCTTAATACTAATGGTCAGGCTGAAGTCCTGGCAGGCTTAGGTGAACTGGTTCATGAGTGTTTGCAGGTGCTCTTGGGAGTGAGCTACCACTATTGCATCATCAGCAAATAGCATGTCCTGAATGACAAAAGGCCTGACCTTTGTTTTGGCTTTTAGACATCTAAGATTGAATAGGTTACCATCTGTCCTTGTGTGCAGGTAGACTCCTTCTGTTGTTTTACCAAAAGCTTGGTACAGAAGGAGGGAAAAGAAGATCCTAAACAGAGTGTGTGCCAACACACATCCCTGCTTGACACCACAACGGATGCTGAAGGGGTCTGAGGTGGACTCATCAAACTGGATGGTTAGTAAAATAGATCACTAATTAGGACTGAGCCTATTCTAGTAGTGACCACCCCAAACAGATTTTAACAGGTTTAAATTCAGTTTTCCTTCTCCTAGACTGGTTGCCTAACCAAGGTTAAAGAGCCCAGTTTTCCCTATTATTTACCCATAGCTGGAGGGAGAGTAGTTGGATTCATACTTTTCCCAAGGGTATTAGTGTTATGTGAACTGTAGCTTTGTCCAGGATTTGAACTCCAGTTGACGAGTTCATTTCCCACAACTCTAACCTTTACACCACAGGACTCCAACTTACACTATGGGCCTTCAACATAATAGCACTAGAAGTGGCTATCCGGCTTTGCCTGGGTAGAGATGGGAATAATAAAAATTTACTCACAGATCCATTTATTCTTTTCGTCTTACATAATTGATTTATGTTTTAATCATGAACACAACCAATGACTTTCCCTTTTCGTACTTTTCAAATCCTAATTTTTAAATGTCCCCAGATATAAATAAAATCTTCATTATCTTTACACAAAAAGCAAGCTCTGGTAATAGTGAATGTGTATATATATTTACTTTGTCATTAATTGTTTTATTTTTGTAGTTTCCTCCGGACATACATACATACGCACAACTGCCCTTTATACATGTATAAAGGATTCTTGCTTTTCCTATGGGCATAAGCACGAATTGAAATACAGACAACCTCACCTAGTATTGGAACAAATAGTGTAATAAACCAGGGGTGATAACTTAGTGTAAACGTAGGAATATATATATATATATTATATATATATATATATATATATATATATTTTGAAAAAGAGATATTATCTCGAAAATTCAAGAATTAAATACAGGTTAACACACAACATCATTGTTACCGTATTATTATTTTTCTTTACACCTGCATTGTGATAGCCTTCTAAATCAACCTCCTAACATATATATATATATATATATATATATATAAGTTTAAACGAAAAACAATGGGAAATACATAATCTGTCTGCATTATCATGTGGAATTTGGACAATGGTATCCACTACTAAACCTCTATGGAAAATGAAGCTTTTGTCCATAAGTCATAGCTGAATCCAGAGTCATCACCTGACTTTATTGCCATGGGCAGCACTATTATTATTATTATTTGCTCCTTTTGAGTTTTCACATCAGCATTAGCTGATGGTCTTTCACTGGAGTCTGAGTGACAGCAAGTCTCCTCAGGTCTCCAGGACTCTTCTGAATATTCTGGCAGATTGCAGCAGTGCAGTGTTCTGAATGGTTTCAATCCTTCCTCTGATTTCCAAACTTTCCAAACCCTTTTCTAATCCTTTTGGGACTGTTCCAAGTGCACCAACTACAATTGGTATCACTTTCACTTTCATATTCCATAACTTTTTCAGTTCTCTGGCAAGGTCTAGATATTTGTCCATTTTTTCATTTTCCTTTAGCTTCACCCTGTGATCTGCTGGCACTGCAAATTCCACCAGTTGACAAGTTCTTTCTTTTTTGTTTATCAACACTAGGTCTGGTCTTCTTGCTGGGATAAGGTGATCCGTTTTTATTTCAAAGTCCTAGAGAATCTTATGCGTTTCGTTCTCAAGAACAGATTCTGGTTCATGCATATACCATTTTGTTGTATGGTCAAAATTAAATTTTTTGCATAATTCCCAGTGGATCACCTTCCCAACCCAGTCGTGTCTAGTTTTTGTATTCTCGTTGTGCTAGTTTGCTACATTCGCAGAGTATATGGTTTACAGTCTCATCTCTATTACCGCAAAGTCTACATTTACTATTATTATTATTACTAGCAAATATATGCACCCTCCGGGTGCAAGTATTTAAGTTTTAATGTAATTAAATTAGAAAGGCTAATGAAACTAAATAAGAATACAGATAAAAAGATTTGAAACAGAGGGGGTATAATAAAAGATTTGAAACAGAGGGAGTATAATAAAAAATGGAACAACTGAAACTTACTCTTCCATCACTCTCGTCTTTCATTATTATTTTTTCTAATTTAAGTATTTAGTTATAAGAGGAAGTAAAGAATAAAATTACAGTTATTTTATCTTGTTAATGGATTTCATTTAAGATTCATTGAAGAGATTTTTGCTTATATTCATTAAAATAAAACCAAACAGTTAGAAATCAATAATACTAAGCACATATTTATTAAATTCGATTTTTTAATATTAATATGCAAATTAGCCTTCCCGTTCACACTGTAAACCGTTATTTTGTTGTATATATAAATATAATTGCATGTTGTCAGTATGTAGACATAGTTAACAGTATTAATAATGTAAGACAATTTTATTAATAATTGAGGTTTAGATAAAAATAAAATCATGGAGAATGTGATTCTAAGAGAAATAGCTAAGAGAATTGTGACTTGTTTAGGAATATAGTTTCGGTTACAGACAGAAAAACACACAATCTCCATTATAATAAGATTATTATTATTATTATTATTCAGCATGTTTATTATCTCTCCCTTTCTCTCTCTCTGTCTGTCTGTCTTACAATGATGTTGCAGTCCAGCACATAAGCCATTACGCCACATGGACACCCCCGCCCAATAATAGAAAGACATATATGTCTTTTGATATTCCTTTATTTTTAAAAAACTGCACCATTTCCTAAAAGTAATGATGCATCAAAGACTTGATTCCTTTTGAAAATGTTTTATCAAATTGTCAATCATTCTTCCTGTATTTTCGGTTTTTTCTTTCTTTTTTCTTTCTTTCTTTCTTTTATATTCACCTTTCTTTATTCTTTCTTTCTTCTTTTTTCTTTCTCTTCTTTCTTTTTTTTCTTTCTTTTCTTTTTTTATATTCATCTTTCTTTATTCTTTCTTTCTTTCTTTCTCTTTTCTTTTCTCTTTCTTTCGTTTTTCTTTCTTTCTTTTCTTTTACATTCATCTTTCTTTATTCTTTCTTTCTTCTTTCTTTCTCTTTCTTTCTTTTCTTTCTTCTTTTTCTTTCTTTCTTTCTTTACATTCATCTTCTTTATTCTTTCTTTCTTCTTTCTTTTTTCTTTCTCTTTCTTTCGTTTTTCTTTCTTCTTTTCTTTTACATTCATCTTTCTTTATTCTTTCTTTTTCTTTTTTTTCTTTCTCTTTCTTTCGTTTTTTTTCTCTTTTCTTTTACATTCATCTTTCTTTATTCTTTCTTTCTTTCTCTTTTTTTTTTCTTCTTCTTTCTTTCGTTTTTCTTTCTTCTTTCTTTATTTTTTCTTTCTTTCTTTCTTTTTTCTTTCTTTCTCTTTTCTTTCTTTTTTCTTTCTTTTCTTTTCTTTACATTCATCTTTCTTCTCTCTTTTTCTTTCTCTTTCTTTCGTTTTTCTTTCTTTCTTTTCTTTTTTTCATCTTTCTTATTTTTCTTTTTCTCTTTTTCTTTCTCTTTCTTCTCGTTTTTCTTTCTTTTCTTTTCTTTTACTTCATCTTTCTTTATTCTTTCTTCTTTCTTTCTTTTTTTTCTTTCTCTTTCTTTCGTTTTTTTTCTTTCTTTCTTTTCTTTTACATTCATCTTTCTTTATTTCTTTCTTTCTTTCTCTTTTTCTTTCTCTTTCTTTCGTTTTTCTTTCTTTCTTTTTTTTTACATTCATCTTTCTTTATTCTTTTTTTTCTTTCTTTCTTCTTTTTTCTTTCTCTTTCTTTTTTTGTTTTTCTTTTCTTTTCTTTCTTTCTTTTTTATACCACTTTTTTTAATTTCTTCCCTCAATTTCCTTTCTTTCTATCTTTCTTTCTTTATTTCTCCTCTGGTATCTAGGTTGTTTGGTTTCATGGCATATCAACCCTTTTTGGGTTATTTAATGCTGAATCAAGCCCTTTTTGATAAACAAAGGACTCAGAATTCTTACAGTACCTGCTGTTGCTTAAGTGGTCACCCAATTATTTATTGAACAGGGTCAGTGCTACTTAACTTTGGTGTTCTAGCAGAAACCGGTTTTTTCAGCATGGCTTGACCCTAATGTATCTAATACAACGACTGCACCTCTGCAGAGGGGTAAGACCTATTCAATGGGGCCCCCTGTTAGCCATGGGTGGTGACCCCTTGATGCTAAAGGACAGAATCCTGAGCAGTCCATGACAAGCAATACTCCATTTTTGCCCTTACATAGGCTAGACAGGCAGATAGGCTCTCTCTGATCAGTCAACTAGTTCCGTCAAGCCCTAGCACCTATATGATTGTTCCAACCGTATTGCTCTTATGGCAAGCCCCAACTCTTTTTTATCATATATGTGCTAGAAGGCCGTGGCTTAGGGCCTTAGTGTCCAGAGTATGAAATTAAACAGCATCTATTGGTGAAGTTCCAATTCTGGAGCTTTGGGGAGTGTGGAGTACCCCTTCATCACCATTACTCTTAGTTGTAGAGATTTGTGTAGACTTATCAGTATTCAACAGAAAACTATTAATGTAGTGGAGATTTTAGAAGTCTTTCAATGTAGTGGGGATTTTAGAAGACTTTTAATGTAGTGGAGTTGTTAGAAGTCTTTCAATAAAGTGGGGATTTTAGAAGACTTTTAATGTAGTGGAGTTGTTAGAAGTCTTTCAATAAAGTGGGGATTTTAGAAGACTTTTAATGTAGTGGGGATTTTAGAAGACTTTCAATGTAGTGGAGATTTTAGAAGACTTTTAATGTAGTGGGGATTTTAGAAGACTTTCAATATAGTGGAGATTTTAGAAGACTTTCAATGTGGTGGAGATTTTAGAAGACTTTCAATGTAGTGGAGATTTTAGAAGACTTTCAATGTGGTGGAGATTTTAAAAGACTTTCAATGTAGTGGGGATTTTAGAAGACTTTCAGTGTAGTGGGGATTTTAGAAGACTTTTAATGTAGTGGAGTTGTTAGAAGTCTTTCAATAAGTGGGGATTTTAGAAGACTTTCAATGTAGTGGGGATTTTAGAGACTTTCAATGTAGTGGGGATTTTAGAAGACTTTCAATGTAGTGGGGATTTTAGAAGACTTTCAATGTAGTGGGGATTTTAGAAGACTTTCAATGTAGTGGGGATTTTTAGAAGACTTTCAATGTAGTGGGATTTTAGAAGACTTTCAATGTAGTGGAGATTTTAGAAGACTTTCAATGTAGTGGAGATTTTTAGCAGACTTTCAATGTAGTGGGGATTTTAGAAGACTTTCAATGTAGTGGTGACTTTAGAAGACTTTCAGTTTAGTGAGGATTTTAGAAGACTTTCAGTGTAGTGGTGATTTTAGAAGACTTTCAGTGTACTGGTGATTTTAGAAGACTTTCAATGTAGTGGTGATTTTAGAAGACTTTCAATGTAGTGGGGATTTTAGAAGACTTTCAATGTAGTGGGGATTTTAGAAGACTTTCAATGTAGTGGGGATTTTAGAGACTTTCAATGTAGTGGGATTTTAGAAGACTTTCAATGTAGTGGTGACTTTAGAAGACTTTCAGTTTAGTGAGGATTTTAGAAGACTTTCAGTGTAGTGGTGATTTTAGAAGACTTTCAGTGTACTGGTGATTTTAGAAGACTTTCAATGTAGTGGTGATTTTAGAAGACTTTCAATGTAGTGGGGATTTTTAGAAGACTTTCAATGTAGTGGGGATTTTAGAAGACTTTGTAGTGGGGATTTTAGAAGACTTCAATGTAGTGGGGATTTTAGCAGACTTTCAATGTAGTGGGATTTTAGAAGACTTTCAATGTAGTGGGGATTTTAGAAGACTTTCAATGTAGTGGGGATTTTAGAAGACTTCAATGTAGTGGAATTTTAGAAGACTTTCAATGTAGTGGGATTTTAGAAGACTTTCAATGTAGTGGTGACTTTTAGAAGACTTTCAGTTTAGTGAGGATTTTAGAAGACTTTCAGTGTACTGGATTTTAGAAGACTTTCAATGTAGTGGTGATTTTAGAAGACTTTAATGTAGTGGGGATTTTAGAAGACTTTCAATGTAGTGGGGATTTTAGAAAGACTTTCAATGTAGTGGAGATTTTAGAAGACTTTCATGTAGTGGAGATTTTAGCAGACTTTCAATGTAGTGGGGATTTTAGAAGACTTTCAATGTAGTGGTGACTTTAGAAGACTTTCAGTTTAGTGAGGATTTTAGAAGACTTTCAGTGTAGTGGTGATTTTTAGAAGACTTTCAGTGTACTGGTGATTTTAGAAGACTTTCAATGTAGTGGGATTTAGAAGACTTTCAATGTAGTGGGGATTTTATTTCAATGTAGTGGGGTTTTAGAAGACTTTCAATGTAGTGGGGATTTAGCAGACTTTCAATGTAGTGGGGATTTTAGAAGACTTTCAATGTAGTGGGGATTTTAGAAGACTTTCAATGTAGTGGAGATTTTAGAAGTCATTCAATGTAGAGGAGATTTTAGAAGATGTGGTTTCCAAGATCTTTTTCTCGTATGACATATATACATCTTTACCAACCCCTCGACATAAGCAGGATGTGACATAAGGTCAATAATTTTAATTTTTTGGGACTGTTGTTCTCATCTTGTGGTATATAAAATCATAACATTTCAGCCGCTGTATCCCCCGGCCCTCCTAAGGTGTTCACTGTGTATCCTGTGTAAACTGATCAGTATTTAACTGTTGCAAGTTGAATCTGCTTCTGAGAATCCAGACTTGGTAAGTGGTTTAAATAGCATGTTGGGATATTCTACTATGTGGCATGGTCAAGTCTATTTCCAGATAGATGCTGACAAGACCATACATAGTTTATCTTATCTTCATCTTATTCAAAATAAATCATCATCCATCTATCGGTCATTGCTCCTGGCAAATCCTCTTCATAACATCCAGTAAGGTTGGTGTCCATTGATGAGATAACAAAAATAGCAACTCAAAGATTATTAGGACTATAAACCAAACTAAACTTCCAAAATAAATCATCATCCATCTATTGGTCATTGCTCCTGGCAAATCCTCTTCATAACATCCAGTAAGGTTGGTGTCCATTGATGAGATAACAAAAATAGCAACTCAAAGATTATTAGGACTATAAACCAAACTAAACTTCCAAAATAAATCATCATCCATCTATTGGTCATTGCTCCTGGCAAATCCTCTTCATAACATCCAGTAAGGTTGGTGTCCATTGATGAAATAACAAAAATAGCAACTCAAAGATTATTAGGACTATAAACCAAACTAAACTTCCAAAATAAATCATCATCCATCTATTGGTCATTGCTCCTGGCAAATCCATAACATCCAGTAAGGTTGGTGTCCATTGATGAGATAACAAAAATAGCAACTCAAAGATTATTAGGACTATAAACCAAACTAAACTTCCAAAATAAATCATCATCCATCTATTGGTCATTGCTCCTGGCAAATCCATAACATCCAGTAAGGTTGGTGTCCATTGATGAGATAACAAAAATAGCAACTCAAAGATTATTAGGACTATAAACCAAACTAAACTTCCAAAATAAATCATCATCCATCTATTGGTCATTGCTCCTGGCAAAGCCATAACATCCAGTAAGGTTGGTGTCCATTGATGAGATAACAAAAATAGCAACTCAAAGATTATTAGGACTATAAACCAAACTAAACTTCCAAAATAAATCATCATCCATCTATTGGTCATTGCTCCTGGCAAATCCATAACATCCAGTAAGGTTGGTGTCCATTGATGAAATAACAAAAATAGCAACTCAAAGATTATTAGGACTATAAACCAAACTAAACTTCCAAAATAAATCATCATCCATCTATTGGTCATTGCTCCTGGCAAATCCATAACATCCAGTAAGGTTGGTGTCCATTGATGAGATAACAAAAATAGCAACTCAAAGATTATTAGGACTATAAACCAAACTAAACTTCCAAAATAAATCATCATCCATCTATTGGTCATTGCTCCTGGCAAATCCTCTTAACATCCAGTAAGGTTGGTGTCCATTGATGAGATAACAAAAATAGCAACTCAAAGATTATTAGGACTATAAACCAAACTAAACTTCCAAAATAAATCATCATCCATCTATTGGTCATTGCTCCTGGCAAATCCATAACATCCAGTAAGGTTGGTGTCCATTGATGAGATAACAAAAATAGCAACTCAAAGATTATTAGGACTATAAACCAAACTAAACTTCCAAAATAAATCATCATCCATCTATTGGTCATTGCTCCTGGCAAATCCATAACATCCAGTAAGGTTGGTGTCCATTGATGAGATAACAAAAATAGCAACTCAAAGATTATTAGGACTATAAACCAAACTAAACTTCCAAAATAAATCATCATCCATCTATTGGTCATTGCTCCTGGCAAATCCATAACATCCAGTAAGGTTGGTGTCCATTGATGAGATAACAAAAATAGCAACTCAAAGATTATTAGGACTATAAACCAAACTAAACTTCCAAAATAAATCATCATCCATCTATTGGTCATTGCTCCTGGCAAATCCATAACATCCAGTAAGGTTGGTGTCCATTGATGAGATAACAAAAATAGCAACTCAAAGATTATTAGGACTATAAACCAAACTAAACTTCCAAAATAAATCATCATCCATCTATCGGTCATTGCTCCTGGCAAATCCTCTTCATAACATCCAGTAAGGTTGGTGTCCATTGATGAGATAACAAAAATAGCAACTCAAAGATTATTAGGACTATAAACCAAACTAAACTTCCAAAATAAATCATCATCCATCTATCGGTCATTGCTCCTGGCAAATCCTCTTCATAACATCCAGTAAGGTTGGTGTCCATTGATGAGATAACAAAATAGCAACTCAAAGATTATTAGGACTATAAACCAAACTAAACTTCCAAAATAATCATCATCCATCCTATGCGGTCATTGCTCCTGGCAAATCTCTTCATAACATCCAGTAAGGTTGGTGTCCATTGATGAGATAACAAAAATAGCAACTCAAAGATTATTAGGATCTATAAACCAAACTAAACTTCCAAAATAATCATCATCCATCTATCGGTCATTGCTCCTGGCAAATCCTCTTCATAACATCCAGTAAGGTTGGTGTCCATTGATGAGATAACAAAAATAGCAACTCAAGATTATTAGGACTATAAACCAAACTAAACTTCCAAAATAAATCATCATCCATCTATCGGTCATTGCTCCTGGCAAATCCTCTTCATAACATCCAGTAAGGTTGGTGTCCATTGATGAGATAACAAAAATAGCACTCAAAGATTATTAGGACTATAAACCAAACTAAACTTCCAAAATAAATGACATCATAAATTATGGTTGGTTGGTTAGTTTCATTACATGTCAATCTGTTGTAAAGATTTGTGTAGACTTATCAGTATTGAACTGTCTTGCAAGTTTAATCTGCTTCTGAGAATCCAAACTTGGTAAGTGGTTTAAATAGCAGCTTGGGCTATTCTACTATGTGGCATGGTCAAGTCTATTTCCAGGATTTTGATTGGCTGGTGGTTTTAGTGTGGATATTTTTATCCATATATAGTGAACATTTGACCAGGTTCTGTCAGTTGCTACAGAGTGTATTTTTTCTAAAAAGGTGAGTATGATGTTCATTCTACACTCCCTTTCCCATACATATTTCTGCATAATTTAGATGATAATTCAACAATCACACCCAGTGTTGGTGTGTGTGTGTGTGTGTGTTGTGTGTGTGTAAAATGTATGTAAATGTAAATTGTAAATATATATATAAAGTAATGTAAAATAATCATCATAACTACAAACTAAATGAATAAGTTAAAAAAAAATCAATTAGAAAATAAATTGGAAAAATAATAAAAGCGTGAGAACAAAAATAAGGATAATGAGATTTGTGTATGTGAGTATTACATATACTAGCAAAATAAAAAACGCCTCTGGGCGACGT
Source organism: Doryteuthis pealeii (assembly GCA_023376005.1). Classification (NCBI taxonomy): domain Eukaryota; kingdom Metazoa; phylum Mollusca; class Cephalopoda; order Myopsida; family Loliginidae; genus Doryteuthis; species Doryteuthis pealeii. The sequence continues at coordinate 70,233,361 of CM042167.1, forward strand.
AAAATAAATATTGTCTGAGGGGATGGGATTTAAAAATTTGATATCAGAGAGTTTTGTATCATAATCAAAGTAAAATCATACAATTTATTAAAGGAGTAAAATAAAAATAAATTTATTAAAGGAGTAAAAAAAAAAAAAAAAAATTGAAAGGAGAATTAGTCTGATAACTTTGAATATATATCAAAATAAACAAACTATATATAGATAGATATTACAAGGTATGTATTTTATAAACTTGTTAAAAACAAATGAGGACTGTCTAACATTGCATGTTCAAATTTTGAGTGTATTTATTCTGTTATCACATTTTACGCAGTGTGACATAAGCAGTGACGCAGTTTTTGTTACAGCGAATCTCCATTATTAATAGATGTATACAAATAACATACTTACATACAAACATAAAATATTATGTTTTAGTATATATTGTTAATTATAAATAAAAAAATAAAATTTAAAATCTTAAAAATGTCATCACACTTTTTCCATTTACATCCACATCTCGACACACACATTCAATAAGACACGAATCTTCATCCATGTGGGTTCTGAGGGAAATTATTTCCTTTCGGCCTGGCCAATTACAGGGAAGCTACCTGGACAAAAATGTTAATGTCTTGGACTTTTCCCAAAACCTGATTTGGTCATGGAGACGCTACTTATGAAGTGCCTTGGATAGGATTAACGTGTCATAGAAAATCCCTTTCCAGGTCTGGTTTGAATTCAGTTTTCTTCTCCTAGACTAGTTGTCATACCAAGGTTAAATGTTATAGATTGATGGGAACAATAGTTTTTAGATGTAGAACAGATTTTTATACCAGAGTATTCAGTTACGCTCTGTTTTTTTTTTGTCTGGTGAATGGACGCTAGTCACAGCCTTCCTGTGAAGATGAGTATGATGTTAGTATGATTCTATACTAGTGTGGCATGATGATGATGATGATGATGATGGTGATGATAGTCCAACTGGAGCCCATACTTCTTCTTGTTTATAATCACTGTTGCAGGTATATAAACAATAATGTTCTTCGCATGAGGAGAGAGAGAGAGAGGAGAGAGAGAGAGAGAGAGAGAGGGAGAGAGAGAGCACCAGAGAGAGACAGACAGACAGATAGATAGTTTCGTGACTGACTTATTCTTTGTCTAGTCACCATGTTTTCGTTTCCCTCTTCTTCCTTTTCGATTTCAGCTATTGTGATCATCAAGGTTAAATGTTATATATTGATGGGAACCATAGTTTTTTAGATGGTAGTGTAGAAACAGATTTTTATACCAGGTGTTGTTGAATTCAAAGAGTATTCAGTTACGCTCTGTCCTTTTTTTTGTCAGGTGAATGGACGCTAGTCATAGCCTTCCTGTTGAAGAATAATTTAAAGTTCCAATTACCGTCGAACTGGGAAGACAAGGCAGCAAACGGTTGTAACTGAAATACAAACCCGAAAGCTACAAAGTCCACTGCAAAATGACAAAGTATATATAAGACTCCACAATGTCATTCAAATCAAGCAGTCAAGCAGCCAATCAGAACTCAAGGAATGGAATCACCCAAATCACCCAGATTCATGGATGGATCATTATTGATTCCTATTTATCACAGTCTTGGACACTGCTTGAGTTCTACTTAGCTGCTGTTATTAACCAACAGTAGACTAACTGACTTCAATACTGTGAAGGTGAGTATGATGTTAGTATGATTCTACACTATGTTGCATTGTATATACACATGTTGCAGGTTTATAATGTTATAGGTGATATACCCAATAGACTAATGGAATGCACCGACGGTTACTAATAAGTAACAGGTAAAATTATGGCTTGAGAGTCAGCTCATAACTCTATTTGTCGGACGTAATTCCCGCTTCTCTGTACTGTAATTGTCTACTCTTTTGTTAATAAATTTTCCTCCATTTGTTACCCGTCATTTTGTTTCTTATTTGACCCCTTAACACAACAACAATATCAATAGTGTTCTTCGCATGATAGAGAGAGAGAGAGAGAGAGAGAAGAGAAAGAGAGAGAGAGCACCAGAGAGAGACAGACAGATAGATGTTTCGTGACTGACTTGTTCTTTGTCTAGTCACCATGTTTCATTTCCCTCTTCTTCCTTTCGATTTCATCTATTGTGATCGTCTAGGTTCTTTTTACTTCTTTCTATCTTCTTTGTCTTCTTCTAATTAAGGCTTCTTTAAGGGCATGCATGATTAATTAACAAGACTTGTTATTACTTTGATCAAAGGTTTTATTTCTACATTGCCCATTTTCTAACTCACCGCACAAGAGTCAGCAGCCCCAGGCAGAGAGATCCTCTCTGCCTGGCATCTGGGTCTCAACTGATCACCTAAATAAGTCTCACGTGACTTGCAAGATTCTCGCCTCTGGGTCAGTTGGGGCCATTAACTATTACTCGTATTTTCCATCCCCTTAAGATTCTCACTCAGGGTGTTGTCATTGGGGCAGCCTAATGCGGTATCAGCCAGACAGCGAGGGAGTCTATCCCCTTTTCAATAGCGCTAGACCAAGGAGATTGTTTTGCGTCTGAGGTGGAGCGCCACCACTACCATCAGCTCCTTACTTTACCGCACAGATCCCTGTGCTACTCATATGCTGAGTTGGCGAGGACCGGTATCGAACTGGAACTTGTGGTTTCTAGCCGAACGCTCTACGACTGAACTAACCCAGCCCCATATTGCATATTTTTAGTGATTTTTCCCTCGGAAATGTTTTGGACAAACATAAAATCTCATTCTGTAAACTTATTGTAATCTTTCCTTTTACATATCCACAAATTTCTAGTCGGCCATTGTTTAAAGATGTTTTGCCCCAAATGCTCAAATGCAAAAAAAACTTTTCTTTTTTTTTTCGAAAATATACCAAAGTTTGAGGAAAAAAAACTTAGATAGATGCACATCAAAAATGAAATAAAATAAATGAAATAAAAAAAAAAGGACCTAAAGAAAGAATGTCTCTTGTAGAATTTGGATATTTTTGTCTGCTTTTTTATTTCTATTTTCTATTTTTTTATAACAAAACTGCTGTCTTTAAAATGTAAAAGAACTCCTTCTGTATAGCACAGAAATAATAAAATAAAATTTAAAAAACAAAAGAAATGTTACTTGTACAAATTATTCTATCTTTAATTTTATATCCTAAAGTTAAGAACAAGTAAAAAAGAAGCGGACATGTTGATTGTAAAGGATAAGAACGACAAAAATAACCCAAGACAAAGCGGTAAGATAGCCAGAATTGAAGAATATGAAGAAAAGTAACAGGTAATCCGATACTTTCTTTCCAGACTTCCTGGTATCTTACAAAATTAACAAAAAAGTTTTTATCAATTCATTTATTTATTTATTTATTTATTATTTATCATTCTAATCCTGAAAAATAAATGTTTTTGTAAAAAAAAAAAAAAAAAACAGATATCAAAAAGAAAAAAAAAATTTAAATATAGGGTGGTCCGAGTATTGTCACCCCTACAGACTTCCTGGTATCTTACAAAATTAACAGAAAAGTTTTTATCTCTTATTTATTTATGCTTTTATTTATCATTCTAACTCTGAAAATAAATGTTTTGTAAAAAAAAACAGATAAAGATTTTTTTTTTAAATAAATTCAGGGTGGTCCGAAAGTCTTGTCACTCCTAATATTTTTTAAGAAGTAAAATAATTACATAGTACAACCAGAAATTCGAGAAAATAATAAAATTTTTAAAAGATTTTTTAGAAGGTAAATTATTACATAACTTATACATTACATTATACTAGCTATTCTGTGCTGTTAGACTGGGTAACTTGACAGATATTTACCAGATGGTCTACGAAAATGTAATGACCTATTAAAGGGTCAATAAATAGTAACTAACACAGGTATAAAAATGTAGAGAACAGATTGTATTCAGCGATACATATCACATACAATGGAAGGGTTTCCTTGTTCAGCATACACAAAGACTGTTTCTAGAACTACTCACTGAGTAGTTTTACTCTGCCACATATGTACCCTTTGGGTAAGTCCATGTTCGTCATAGCTGAGTCACCTACAACAAAAACAATAAACGATAAAGAAAAAACTGAAGACGATGAATGAATTAAAAACAATAAATATATGTATTGATGAACACAAACGAACAAGTTTTCAAAAATAATACAAGGAAAAAGTTCAAATTTCTTAACAGAACCAGATGGTCACAATAGATGAAATCGAAAAGGAAGAAGGGGGAAATGAAACATGGTGACTAGACAAAGAATAAGTCAGTTTTCAAAATATACAAAGGAAAAGTTAAATTTCTTAACAGACCGTAAAATAAGAGGGTAAAAAGATATTCAGCAATGGAGAGTCGAAGATGCTCTTTACTTGGAGTGCGTCTTTTTTGTGTGCCCGTTGGTGAAGATATTTCAATTGATCAAAGACGCGGCAAGGAATGCGGTGTCACGGCAACTTGTGCGTGTGTACACGCATGTGTCTGACTCAATCATATGCAGGAACAAGTCAGTTACCAACAACAACAACAGAAAAAGGGTTTACAATGTGTAAATGTGTAGGTATGTGTTATGTATGGATGTGAATGGTAGTGGCAAAACAGTGTTTGTGGATCATCAGTATGTAAATAAGCATAAAGTTGAGAACAGCCATGTGTGCTAACTGGCAGTGCTTTGTGAGAGATTTTGTAAATGGTTAGGATGAAGTTGGCATGTGTGTTTATTCTGTGCTGTTAGTCTGGGTAACTTAACAGATAGTATAACCAGACAGTCTACGAAAACAATAAACGATAAAGGAAAAAACTGAAGACAATGGAATGAATTAGAATGATAAATATATGTATTGATGAACACAGACGAACAAGTTTACAAAATAATACAAAGGAAAAGTTCAAATTTCTTAACAGACGTAAAATAAGAGGGTAAAAAAATGTTCGGCTATGGAGAGATCGGGATGCATCTTTACTCAGAGTTGCGTCTTTTCTGTGAGCCCATTGCTGAAGATATTTTCAATTGATCCAAAGACACGGCATAGGGTGCAGTGTTCATGCGACTTATGCATGTGTACAGCCAATTGGTCCACCCAATTACACAGGTCGCAGAAACAAATCAGTTAATGAAATAGTTATTGAAAAAGCTATCATAAAATAATTTGCAGAAAAGGGTTTTACAATGTGTAATGTGTAGGTATGTGTGTATGTATTAGAAAATATGATGTGAATGGTAGTAGTGCAGAACACAATTGGAGAATACAAGAAAAGTAGAAGGTTACATCCGATATCTTTTTTTCCAGACTCCTGGTATCTAATGAATTAACAGAAAAGTTTTTATCTACTTATTTATTTATTATCTATCATTCTACCTCGAAAATAAATGTTTTATAAAAAACAGATATAAAACAAAAAAAAATTAAATACAGTGTGGTCCGAAAGTCTTGTCCCCCATAAATATTTTTTAAGAGGTAAAATAATTATATAATTGTTATGGTAATTTATCACGCATGCATGAACTCTTTCCAACTATAATAGCAACAGGTTCTGCACTTAATCAAGAGTTATATTTCAGCGATAGCCGATAAGAACAGCCTCGTGTGTAACAGTCATTTGTATATATTTGTACTACTTTCTTTGTATTATTTGTTTAACTCATTCCTCTCTTGTGTCTTATTCTGGCCCTAACCAGACCACAACAATAATACAACCAGAAATTCAAGAAAATAATAAAATTCTTAGATATGTTTTTGAGGTAAAATTATTACGTAACTTATTTATATATCAATACTTTGTTTCCATAATGTAGGCATTATCATCTTGCAACACCCTCTGGCTAAAAATGAGACCGTCCAAACATCCAAGATAGTAAAAATGTAAATTCTGATTGTATGAATCCTCTCATTTCCCCCAGCTATGGGTTAAATAGTACCACTACTGTTGTTCTACAATGTTGGATTTAGCATTAAATAATCATGAAGGTTGACATGCCATTAAACAAAGAGAAAGAAAGTGGAAAGTTCATATCTCTGCTTATTGACGTTTTTGACCAATGGAATCCAAGCACTGCAACACCAAATTGGCGAGTTTTAAACTCCAGTCTATGCATACATTAATTTCAGACTAGTACACTTGAGAAAGGTATTAAACCCTATCATCTTCACACAGCTATGGTTTAAATAGTATTACTACTGTTCTTCTACAAGATGTCTTCAGTATTTAAATGAACTCATGAAGGTTGATATGCCATTAAACAAAGAAGAAAACTAAAGCTGTAGTAGTTATTAAATAAATAAGTAGCAGGCATTACTTTTGAGCACCCCTGTATATCATCAAGAAATGTATGAACCACTCATCTCCCCCAGCTATAGGTTAAATAGTACCACTACTGTTGTTCTATAAGATGGCTTTGGCATTAATGACTCATGAAGGTTGATATGCCATTAAACAAAAGAAGAAAACCAAAAGTGTAGTCGTTACTAAATAAATAAGTAGCAGGCATTACTTTTGAGCACCCCTTGTATATCATGGAGAAATGTATGAACCACTCATCTCCCCCAGCTATGGGTTAAATAGTACCACTACTGTTGTTCTATAAGGATGGCTTTGGCATTAAATGACTCATGAAGGTTGATATGCCATTAAACAAAGAAAGAAACCAAAAGTGTAGTCGTTACTAAATAAATAAGTAGCAGGCATTACTTTCGGAGCACCATTTTTATATCATGGAGAAATGTATGAACCACTCATCTCCCCCAGCTATAGGTTAAATAGTACCTACTGTTGTTCTATAAGGATGGCTTTGGCATTAAATGACTCATGAAGGTTGATATGCCATTAACAAAGAAAGAAACCAAAAGTGTAGTCGTTACTAAATAAATAAGTAGCAGGCATTACTTTGGCACCCTTGTATATCATGGAGAATGTATGAACCACTCATCTCCCCAGCTATGGTTAAATAGTACCACTACTGTTGTTCTATAAGGATGGCTTTGCATTAAATGACTCATGAAGGTTGATATGCCATTAAACAAAGAAAGAAACCAAAAGTGTAGTCGTTACTAAATAAATAAGTAGCAGGCATTACTTTCGGAGCACCCCTTGTATATCATGGAGAAATGTATGAACCACTCATCTCCCCAAGCTATAGGTTAAATAGTATACTACTGTTGTTCTATAAGGATGCTTTGGCATTAAATGACTCATGAAGGTTGATATGCCATTAAACAAAGAAGAAACCAAAGCTGTAGTCATTACTAAATAAATAAGTAGCAGGCATTACTTTTGGAGCACACCTTGTATATCATGGAGAAATGTATGAACCACTCATCTCCCCCAGCTATAGGTTAAATAGTACCACTACTGTTGTTCTATAAGGATGGCTTTGGCATTAAATGACTCATGAAGGTTGATATGCCATTAAACAAAGAAAGAAACCAAAGCTGTAGTCATTACTAAATAAATAAGTAGCAGGCATTACTTTTGGAGCACACCTTGTATATCATGGAGAAATGTATGAACCACTCATCTCCCCCAGCTATAGGTTAAATAGTACCACTACTGTTGTTCTATAAGGATGGCTTGGCATTAATGACTCATGAAGGTTGATATGCCATTAAACAAAGAAAGAAACCAAAAGTGTAGTCATTACTAAATAAATAAGTAGCAGGCATCTTCGGAGCACCATTTTTATATCATGGAGAATGTATGAACCACTCATCTCCCCCAGCTATAGGTTAATAGTACCTACTGTTGTTCTATAAGGATGACTTTGGCATTAAATGACTCATGAAGTTGATAGCCATTAAACAAAGAAAGAAACCAAAAGTTGTGTCGTTACTAAATAAATAATAGCAGGCATTACTTTCGGAGCACCATTTTTATATCATGGAGAAATGTATGAACCCTCATCTCCCCAGCTATAGTTAAATAGTACCACTACTGTTGTTCTATAAGGATCTTTGGCATAAATGACTCATGAAGGTTGATATGCCATTAACAAAGAAAGAAACCAAAAGTGTAGTCATTACTAAATAAATAAGTAGCAGCATTACTTTCGGAGCACCATTTTTTATATCATGGAAGAAATGTATGACCACTCATCCCCAGCTATAGGTTAAATAGTACCACTACTGTTTTCTATAAGGATGACGTTGCATTAAATGACTCATGAAGTTGATATGCCATTAAACAAAGAAAGAAACAAAGTGTAGTCGTTACTAAATAAATAAGTAGCAGGCATTACTTCGGAGCACCCTCCCAGTATATCGTGTTTGAACAAATAAGCAAATAAGCAAACATGCTCGATTGAAAGGAGAAGATGAGGAAGGGGAAAATGGTCAATAACCAAAAATTGAAGATATAGAGAAGATGCAAGGTTTCCAAGATTTATATCATATACCTTTCTTTCCAGACTTTCTGGTATCTTACTGAATTTGAGAGAAAATTGTATTTCTTGTTTATTTTAAATTCTCACCCCGGTGTAACCTGAAAATAAATGTTTGAAGAAACGGCATCAAACAAAAACAAAAAAAAAACAAATTCAATGCTAAATAATAAAATATAATAATAATAATAATAATAATAAGAAGAGAAGAAGAAGAAGAAGAAAGAAGAAGAAATAAATAATAATAATAATATAATAATAAGAAGAAGAAGAAGAAGAAGAAGAAGAAGAAGAAGAAGAAGAAGAAATAATATAGAAGAAGAAGAAGAAATAATATAATAAGAAGAAGAAGAAGAAGAAGAAGAAAATAATAATATAATATAATAATAATAATAATAATAATAATAATAAGAAGAAGAGAAGAAGAAGAAAAAGAAAAATAATAAGAAGAAGAAGAAGAAAATAATAATAATAATAAGAAGAAGAAGAAGAAGAAGAAGAAGAAATAATAATAATAATATAATAATAATAATAATAAGAAGAAGAAGAAGAAAAGAAGAATAATAATAATAATGATAATAAGAAGAAGAAAAAGAAGAAAAAAAAAAAAATAATAATAATAATAATAATAAATAAATAAAAATAGTGATAATAGATAATAAGGAAAATAAACAAGAAGAAGAGAAGAAGGACTTTGAGATAAAGTTGGATCACCCTATCCCCAGGAGACCAGACCTAGTGTTGATAACAAAAAAAGAGAATGTTTCAACTGGTGGACTTTACAGTTCCAGCAGATCACAGGGTGAAGATGAAGGAAAGAAAAGATGGATAAATATTTGCCAAGAATGAAAAAGCTGTGAATATGAGAGTGAAAGTGATACCAATTGTAGTTGGTGCACTGGAACAGCCCAATAACTGAAAAAAAAGACTGGAGGATCTGGAAATCAAGGAAGATTGAGACCATCCAGACTACTGCACTGCTGCAATCAGCTAGAATACTCAAGAAGAGTACTGGAGACTGAGGAGACTTGTTGTCACTCAGACTCCGTGAAATACCATCGCGAACACTTGTTGAAAACTCAAAGGAGTGAAAATATAATAATATTAATAAGGTGAGAAGAGAGAAGAGACTATCCAGAAAACAGCATTGCTGAAATCAGCAAGAATACTGAGGAGAGTCCTGGAGACGCGAGGAGACTTTTGTCACTCAGACTCCAGCAAAAGACCATCAGCTAATTCTGGTTAAACTCACAGGAGTGAACATTACAATAATAATCTCAAACAGCAGCACTGTTAGATTGGGAGGACCGAATAGAATTATTCAGCACAGAATCCAGGGAATGACGAAATCTGAGAACTACTGAGGAACTCACTCGAAACTACGCACGTTAGTACGACTAGAAATCGAAGAGAACAGGATAGCACTAGTGAGTATGAAACAATAATAATATGAGAAGAGAAGAGAAATAAATAAATGGACAAATATCTGGACCTTGCCAGAGAATTGAAAAAGTTATGGAATATGAAAGTCAAAGTTATACCAATTGTAGTTGGTGCACTTGGAATGGTCCAAAAGGATTAAGAAAAGGTTTGGAAAGTTTGGAAATCAGAGGAAACCATTCAGAACACTGCACTGCTGCAATCTGCCAGAATACTGAGAGAAGTCCTGGAGACCTGAGGAGACTTGCTGTCACTCAGCCTCCAGTGAAAGACCATCAGCTAATGCTGATGTGAAAACTCAAAAGGAGTAAATAATAAAATATAAAAGTGATAATAGATAAAGAATAAAAAAACAATAAAAGATAAATAATAAATAAATATATATAATAATAATAATAAAGACTTTGAGATAATTGGAAAGTTGGATACCCTATTTCCAGAATACTCAGAAGAGTCCTGGAGACCTGAGGAGACTTGCTGTAACTCAGACTCCAGTGAAAGACCATCAGCTAATGCTGATGTGAAAACTCAAAAGGAGTAAATAATAATAATAATAATAAATAATAATAATAATAATAAATAATAATAATCATGCAGTTAGGAATATTTTCTGACTATTTGAAAAAAAAAACCCCAAGAAAACATAGAAAACAGAACAAACTAATCACCAATACATGAATAAATACAAAGAAAAGAAAAAGAAAATGTGTAAAAATACATTATATCATCCATCTTTATGAACATAGTTATTTTAAATGTATCATGTTTCTTTTATTTCAGAACAAAAATGGTGAAAAAATATCTTCTGCTTTTGGAGGCCTTTTTTTTTTTTTTCATCTTTTTTTTTTTTTATTCTTAGTGCACAAAGCCATACAGACTCCAATTTACAACTTAAATGGTAGATTTTATTTTTTCTCTTTATCTGCCTTAAGTATTTTTCAATTCACTTTTTAGTTTTTTTGTGTGTTTTTTTTAATTTTCTGCCTTTTTTGTTGTTATTGATTTAATTCCTTTTTCTCATTTTGTCAGAATATTATTTGCCGTATCATCCTTTGCTTTTGAGATATATATTAGATTTTGAAAAAATAACCTTGAAGTCTTGATTACTTTTTTCACAAACAATGCTGACTGCCCAAAGTAGTACATATATATATATATATATATATTGTGTGTGTGTGTGTGTGGTGTGTGTATTTGGGCAGCATTCTTCCTTTATACATGTAGAATTAAACAAAAGACACGTTTCCTGTTTAACAATTTTATTGATGATCTTTTCAAGCTTTCTGGCCAACTTTTTTATATTTGGATCTGTGGATTAGTCCACCGAAGTTCATATCCCGAATACTTTCGGCACTTCAAAGTGCCATCATCAGGGATATGAGAATCCAGTTTTTTTCAAGTTAGTAATTTAATGGATGTGGAGGCTGGAAGAAGGAGAATTGATATATATATATATATATATATATATATAGGTATATGTAAAAACAAAATTTTTTTTGCGATGAAACAAAGAAAATACAGTGCTCAATCACAGTTTGTAAGAGCTAATATTATTTATTTTACAATGTTTTCACAGATCAATGTTCATTATTAACAGCGACCACGGTTTCATGCTAAATAGCAATCATCAGGCTTGGAGCAAGATCCTATGGTGTTTTTTGAGTTCTTTACTCAATGTCAAATTTTGGATTGTAAATAACAGTCTAGCTTAGCTTTGCGACTCTATAGTCCGGAATTATACTAAAAATAAATGTCCTCTAAATCAGAAATGTAACATTAAGTCAGTATATATGAGGCTAAGGTAACAACTACAGTTGCGAATCACCCTATAAGCACAGACAGATATGTTGGGATGACCCAGGGTGACTTCAAGCAAAGGTTCTACGCCCATATGGAATCTATGGGTGTTTTTGAGTATATATATATATGTTGTGTGTGTGTGTTAGTATATTAAAAAAATATGAAAAAAACACATGTTGATAATTAATGGGTTAATGTGAGTTATTGGCCGACGCTGCAATGTTTCGATCTTATAATTAGATCATCTTCAGGTATACACACACACACCGCAATGACATACCTAAAAAAATGCACAATGTTCCTTGCGATACACACACTTACACCATCCCATACTCACACCATAAAAGAATATTTGACGTCATATTTCAAACGTCTCCTTTTTTCAAACCTCAAATTTTTTAACAGACTGAATAACAAGGACTACCACTCGCTTTTCTCATTATTCTGTGATAAAAAATTCTTATTACCTTCCATACACCAACAAATGCCCTGAAGATGATCTAATTAATAGATCGAAACACTGCAGCGTCGGCGAATAAACTCACCACTTAACCCATCTAAACCTGTGTTTTTTCATTTTCTTAATATACTACATACCATCGGATTCACTTCCTTTCTTCACATATATATATATATATATAATATATATATATATATATATATATATATGAATAAAAAATATTCAATAAACAGGTAAGTGGGAATGATTCTATTTGGGATCTTCTTTATCCTCTGTATATCTACAATGCGTGCACATGCAGTTGCACGCCTTTAGATTTATACAAGGATTCTTTCAAGTTCCTAAGAGAGCTCAATGTATGATAATTAAATAATTAATCATATGCAGAGCAATATGAAGAGTCCATTATTTAAAATAAAAAGTTTTTTTAGTTTTTTCTCCATTTTAGTATATTTTTCTTCTCCCTTGTATAATGGCTATCTGGCCTCTTTTATAGAGTCGCCAACTGAAATAAATTCATAATACCCAAATGAGGGTCTGTTGAGTTTTTCTCTCTTATTGGAAGTGTCTATATATATATATATATATATATACATATATATATATATATATATGCATAATACAGACACGTGTTTCTGTGTTTCACGCTTCTTCAGTGTGGCTAGAACAACAACTAACTCCGACCAGAAGCAAACCTGACTGACCCTCATTTGTGGTATTATGAAATTCTATTTCAGTTGGCGACTCTATAACAAAGCCCAGATACCATCTATACAAGGGAGAAAAAAATATCTAAAATGGAGAAAACCAACAAAAAAAAACTTTTTATTTTAAAAATGGACTCTTCATATGCTTCTCATATGATTAATTTATTAATTGATCATTATCATTGAGTCTCTTAGGAACTTGAAAGATATCCTTGTAATAAATCTAAAGGTCGTGCAACTGAATGGTGCACAGCACTCTGTAGATATAACAGAGGATAAAGAAGCATCCAAATAGAATCATTCTCAACTTACCTGTTTTATTGAATATTTTTTATTGTCAATATATATATACTATACTTTTAATATGATATATTAATATTATATATATGTGAAGAAAGAAGCTGAACTCCGATGGAGTATGTAGTTATAGAAAAATGAAAAAAACACAGGTTAGATGGGTTAAGTGGTTAGTATGTCGCCGACGCTGCAGTGTTTCGATCTATTAATTTAGATCATCTTCGCGCAATTTGTTGGTGCTTGGAAGGCTATAAGACCATTTTTTCTATCACAGAATAATGAGAAAAGCGAGTGCGGTAGTACCTTGCTATATCTCAGTCCTGTAATAAAAATTTGAAGTTTGAAAAAGGCGAAGACCGGTTTGAAAAACTATGACGTCAAATATTCTCGTTTCTATGGTGTGTAGTATGGGATGGTGTTAAGTGGTGTGTATCACGCAAGGAAACATTGTGCACTTTTTTTTTAGGTAAGTCACAATTGCGTGTGTGTGTGCCTATACCCTGAAGATATCTAATATAGATCGAACCATTGCAGCGTCGGCCAATAAACTCCACCACTTAACCCATTCAAAACCTGTGTTTTTCATTTTTTTTACTATACTACACACTAACCACACATTATATATACTCCAAAAAACACGCAATAAAATTCCATATGGGCGAGAACCTTGCTTGAACGTCACCTGGGTCATCCCAACATCATCTGTCTGTGCTTATAGGTGATTCGGCAACTGTATTGTACTTAAGCCTCAATATATACTGATCTAATTTACATTTCTGATTTAGAGACATTTATTTTTAGTAATTCCGGACTTATAACACGTCCGCAAGCTACTGCACGTTATTTATCAATCCAAATTTGAACCATTGAGTAAGAACTCCAAAACACCATAGGATCTTGCTCCACAGCCTGATGATTGCTATTTACAAATGAACCGTGGTCGCTGTTATAATGACATTGATCTGTGAAAACATGTAATAAATAAATATTAGCTCTTACACCTGTTGATTGAGCTACTGTATTTTCTTTGTTTCATCGCACAAAAAAATTTTGTTTTTACATATACCTATATATATATATATATAATATATATATCATTCCTCCTTCTTCCGCCTCCAATCCATTATTACAACTTGAAAAAATGGATCTCATCATCCTGATGATGGCANACGAGAGGATTCATGGCTTCTAAGACAACCAAAATGTTTCCCAACATTCATAAACACACACAACACACACACACATACACACACACACACACACCACAATATAATATATATATATATATATATAATATATATATTAGAATTTGATAATTTGCTTTTGAAGCATGGTTAAGTAAAGTCTGTACGGTGTTCCACGTCGCACGCATTATTCGCAGAGTTTGCTTGTCATGATCATTTTCAATATTACCGAATTTTATACGATATACGCATTGTAATTGCCTTCAAAAATATAAATAATATATAATATATATATATAATTTTGTTAAATTGATTTTAAAGATTTACTTTCAAATTAATATTTTGTTTCGTATTGCTGCTAAATCAGTCTAATATTTAACCATTCGATATTAAAATGAGGAATTAACACAGTAAATAAATTTTTTGGTTTCGAATTTCTAAAAGTAGCCAGCTAATGTACTTATTCATTCGTTTGACCCAGTCACTATTCCCCCCCTCTCTCTCTCTCTCTCTCTCTCTCTCTCTCTCTCTCTCTCCTCCTCGTGCTGACTTTTAATTCACTATAAAGTTAGAATTTACTTGCTATTCCTTCACTAAGCATTGATGATGGTTAAGTCTACTCGAAGCAAAGTAGGTGAATTATTTAAATTTGTTAAATTGATTTTAAAGATTTACTTTCAAATTAATATTTTGTTTATTCTGTTCGTTTTGACCCAGTCACTATTCCACCCTCTCTCTCCACCACTTTGCTCCACCTTCGTTAACGCTAATTTAGAAGGGGACATGTGGACTTATACTAAGTTAAAACTTATTTCTATAGCTTCCATTCCCCTTGTCCCTTTCCCTAGTTTGTCTCTTTTCTCTTTCTTCTTCTTCATGCAAAAATCTACGTGCCCCGGCGGCATGTAAACAAAACCATGGGTAGCAGCGTGGTGGTTTTGAGATGCGGCGGAAGAGCCTAAATAGGCCACGGCGTACAGGAGAACTCATAAGATGCTGGGTACCGAAATATTGCATCATTCACAAAAACATAACCGCAAAAAATGATTTTGCAGACACACCAGAGGGATTAAAGGTATCCTGACGAAAGCAAAAAGCTTGAAACCTTAGGTAGATGCCTACTAAAACATTTGTATAAACAGTTATATCAACTTAGTCCAGTAGTAAGTTTTAGGATTTATATATATATATATATATATATATATATATATATATATGTAAACAAATATAGCTATTTTCAGCCGACAATATTTGGGAGAATATGTGCTTAATTGAAGTCAGACCTAATTTTTTGAAAGTTAATCCATTAATGATTAATTAGGCTAAATATAAGGCTAAACAAATCAAGAAAAATCAATCTCTGAAATTAAGAGATTGATTTTTCTTGATTTGTTTAGCCTTACATTTAAGTAGTTAAATCCCACCTAATTAATCATTAATGAATTAACTTTCAAAAAATTAGGTCTGACTTCAATTAAGCACATATTCTCCCATATATATATATATATATATATATATATATATTTGGAGGATATGTGCTTAATTGAAGTCATACCTAATTTTGAAAATTAATTAGTTAATAATTAATGAATTTAGGTGGGCATATATGTTCAAATGTAAGGCTAAACAAATCGAGAAAATGTCAATCCTGAATGTACATTTCGACCTATTAGGTCTCATCAGCAACATTATAGACATGGGAGACTGCTCCGTGTGTGACTCGAAACCTCAACTGTCAAGCTGACAGGTGAAGTCTCTAACCGTTACACTAGCTTGCCATTCCCATATTCTTCGTTTGTTGTGAAACTTATTTATATTCCACTTTTTATTGACTTGCTACACGACAGTATGAGGTTAAGTAAACAAACAAATGTGTTTATTTTTATATGGCTTTTAGCCGACTATTTTTGGAGGATATGTGCTTAATTGAAGTCATACCTAATTTTGAAAATTAATTAGTTAATAATTAATGAATTTAGGTGGGCATATATGTTCAAATGTAAGGCTAAACAAATCGAGAAAATGTCAATATATATATATATATATGGAGGATATGTGCTTAATTGAAGTCGTACCTAATTTTGAAAATTAATTAGTTAATAATTAATGAGTTTTTAGGCGGGCATATATATTCAAATGTAAGGCTAAACGAATCGAGAAAATGTCAATCCCTGAATGTACATTTCGACCTATTAGGTCTCATCAGCAACGTTATAGACATGGGAGACTGCTCCGTGTGTGACTCGAAACCTCGACTGTCAAGCTGACAGGCGAAGTCTCTAACCGTTACACTAGCTTGCAATTTTGAAAATTAATTAGTTAATAATTAATGAATTTTGGCGGGCTAATTATTAACTAATTATGTCCAACAAAAAGGACTGATTCCCTATCCCAAAAAGGATAGCTCGGCCATTCGAATTTAGGCCACAACTGAGTGCAGTCGTTTTCCTGGCCAGGGGCATACCCCCTTGGCTATGGCCGACTATGCCTCATTCAATAAAGCCTAAGTCACAAAACTACCTCTTACCTTTTTCTCTTCCCTTTCTCATTCCTTTTCGTTCCTTAAATTCCATTTCAGCATACCAGCCCACAAGAACAAAGAACCAGATTTTTTAGTACCAAGATACCAGTACAAACGGACATAACTTAGTCCCATTTATAACATAATGATGGAAGCGTGTGGTGTAATGGTTAAAGTCATGGGAAATGGACTCGTCACACCGAGTTCAAATCCTGGACTTGGTAATTGTATTTCACTTAGCACTAATACCATTGGGAAAGGTATGAATCCTTTCTCTCCAGCTATGGATAAATAGTAGGGCAGACTGGGTTCTTTAACCCTGGTTAGACAACCAGACTAGAAGGAAAACTCTGAATTCAAAACCTGTTGAACTCCGCTTAAGAAATTGACCTTGTGTCACATCCTGCTCGTGCAGGGGTTGGTAAATATATATATATATATAACATAATGACTAACACCAACAATAATGTATTTTTGGATATTTTGAATTATTTTAGACCACTTGACCCTAAAACTTTGTAGAGTTTTACCATTTTCAGGAATCATTAAAAACTATGCCAAACACAAGAGCATGAACTACATACCATTTTGTGTCCAAGAATAAAAATGATTCTAAGAATAAGAAGAAAGAACATAGATAAACCAATATCAAAAATTTCTTTTGTCAGCAGATAAAAACCATTCAATTTTATCAAGTGTGAGAAAAGCAAGTCAATGAAAAATGAGGCAAAAAATGTCTTATCTTATAACAAAACCAATATTTTATTTACCTTGCATATCGTGTAAATTTCTAGAAAAATTTAGTTTCTTTTCTTTAAGAGCGCTAGGGAGCTGTATGAAAACAATTTTGAAAAATTCTTTAAGCACAGTGAAGTGACAAAGTTTATTCCATCTAAAATAAAGTTTTGTTGGTTTTTAGGCATGTCAATTCCTGTTGGGTTATTTAATGCCAAATAAAGTTAGGGGCCTTTCTAGTGTAATAGTTTCTTTAAGAGCATTTGGGAGTGGTATTTTGTGGCATGTCAATTTTTGTTGGGTTATTTAATGCCAAATAAAGTTAGAGGCCTTTGTAGTGTAATAATTTCTTTAAGAGCATTTGGGAGCTGTATTTTGTGGCATGTCAATTCTTGTTGGGTTATTTAATGCCAAATAAATTTAGAGGCCTTAGTATTGTAATAGCTTTTTTAAGAATATTTGGGAGCTGTATTTTGTGGCATGTCAATTTTTGTTGGGTTATTTAATGCCAAATAAAGTTAGAGGCCTTTGTATTCTAATAGATTTTTAAAAGTATTTGGGAGCTGCATTTTATGGCATGTCAATTCTTGGTGTGTTATTTAATGCCAAATAAAATTAGAGGCCTTTGTAGTGTAATGGTTTCTTTAAGAGAGTTATGGAGTCTGTATAAAAACAATTTGAAAATTTCTTTAAGCACACTGAGGTGATAAAGTTTATTCAATCTAATATAGTTTGGTTGGTTGGCTCCCAGTAATTTACAGGATGAAAAAATCGTTTTCAACCATTTTACTCATCATGAACAACCAACCCTGTAAGCAAGTCACTTGATAGGCCCTCCAGTAACTTACAGGATGAAAAAATCATTTTCAACCATTTTACTCATCATGAACAACCAACCCTGTTAGCAAGTCACTGGATAGGCCCTCCAGTAACTTACAGGATGAAAAAATCTTTGTCAACCATTTTACTCATCATGAACAACCAACCCTGTTAGCAAGTCATTAGATAGGCCCCCGGTAACTTGCAGCATGAAAAAATCATTTTCAACCATTTTACTTATCATGAACAACCAACCTTGTAACCAAGTCATTAGATGGTTCCCCAGAATCTTATAGGATGATAAAATCTTTTTCAACCATTTTACTCATCAGGGACAACAAACCCCATTAGCAAGACACTGGATAACTGTAAGTTACTGGGAACTTACAGGATGAAAAAGTCTTATTCAACCATTTTACTCATCATGAACAACCAACCCTGTTAGCAAGTCACTGGATAGGCCCCCAGTAAATTGCAGGATGAAAAAATCTTTTTCAGACATTTTACTCATCATGAACAACCAACTATGTTAGCAAGTCATAAGATAGGCCCCCAGTAAATAATAAATTGAAAAGAAGATTCTTTTTAAATGTTTTTTCTTTTCTTTTAATCTTTTAACTAATAACTTTCTATCAAATCCAGTCTCAAAGAATTGCCCTACAAATGCGATAAGTACCGTCTTCATTTATAAATGG
Source organism: Doryteuthis pealeii (assembly GCA_023376005.1). Taxonomy (NCBI): domain Eukaryota; kingdom Metazoa; phylum Mollusca; class Cephalopoda; order Myopsida; family Loliginidae; genus Doryteuthis; species Doryteuthis pealeii. Next base: position 70,252,373 of record CM042167.1, read on the forward strand.
TCCATCAATAGTTCATTTTTATTTCATTTCTGTCTTAATTTCAATCACGAATCCTCATTTATTTTGTGCCATCTATTTCATGAGACATTGCCAACTTGCATCGGGTGAAATTCAATTTTTTCTCCCTTGTTTGAGAGTCAAGAAATTCAATTTGGCGGCCAATTGACTCTCTCCTTAGCAATTATTTCCTAGACTTATTCTTCTTTTTATTTATTCAAAGAAGTTCTGGAAGGAAAATATATATATATATATATATATATATATATATATATATATATATTTGCAGACACTTTTTATATCAGGGAATCATTTAGATCCTAGATAATACTAGTGTGGGTCAAAAGTTTTACAATATTTTGCTAACATGAGCCACAATTCTGAAGCTCTGGATACTTTTGCTGAGATCATTTATCTATGTAAGGCTGTTTGCATTTCACATAGCACTAATAACCTTGGAAAGAGTATTTATATTTATTATTTATCTATGTATTTATATTCATTATATTTATTTTATTTATATTTATATTTATTTGTATATTTATATTTATTTTTATTTTTATTATTATTTTTATTATTTTTATAATTTTTATTTTCATATTTATTTTTATATTTAATTTTATTTATAATTTTTGTATTTTTATTTTTTTATTATTATTTTTTTTTTATTATTTATATTATATTTATTATTATATTTTTATTATTATTATTATTATTTATTATTTTATTTTTATTATTATTTTTATTTTTTTATAATTTTTTTATTTTATATTATTTTTATTTTATTTTATATTATAATTTTTTATTTTTTATTATTATTTTTATTATTTATTATTATTTTTTATTTATTATTTATATTATATTATTATTTTTATTATTATTTATTTATTTGTATATTTATATTCATTTATTTATATTTATTATAGCACTAATAACCTTGGAAAGAGTATTTCACCAGAATCATATATGTTGCATAGGCCAAACACGAGTTGTAGTGGTAGTCATTTAGTAGTAGTAGTTGCTGGATTAGCTCGGTCGGTAGAGCGTTCGGCTAGAAACCACAAGGTTCCTAGTTCGATATCGGACCTTGCCAACTCGGCATATGAGTAGCACAGGGATCTGTGCGGTAAAGTAAGGAGCTGATGGTAGGTGTAGCGCTCCACCTCAGATGCTAAAACAATCTCCTTGGTCTTGCGCTATTGAAAAGGGGGATAGACTCCCTCGCTGACTGGCTGATACCGACTATAGGCCACCCCGTCGACTTTACTTTTACTAGTTGTCGTTAGTAGTAGTAATAGTCATTAGTTCAGAAAGAATGTACTCCAGGCTTATAGTCACAAAGGGTTGTTTATTCCTTTCAAGCTCATGGGTTCTTTTTCAGAGAGAAGGAAATATATATATATATATATATATTATATAGAGAGAGAGAGAGAGAGAGAGAGAGAGAGAGGGTACAGTCAAATTACGCTATCCTAAATCATATTCAGTACTGCTATGTCAAACCCATCCAGGGGACCAGGAGCCACGTCTGACTCCCACCAGAGCCAAGGCAAAAAGGGAAGATTTTTCTCCTCTTCCGTTTCTCGTCCAGCATCACATCCGTTTCCGGTCAAAACCCGGAACCTCTGTTTTTATTTTAAAATCTATTTCCAGAGTCATTCGTCTGTCAAATTACTGGCACCCTGTTGAGTGTTTACTCTTCCAAATTCTTAACCTCTCTTTGTTCTTATTTCTTTTTCCTCTCTTTCTCCAGAAAGCCGAATACTGTTTTATTTTCAGTCCCCAAATTCCCTGTAGACCACAATAATTATGGTACACTATTCTCTCTCCAGTAAATTTGAGGCCAGAGAGAGAAACTATGTTACTGCTTATGTCACTGTCATTTCAGAAATTAAGTAAGTTTATCAATGAGTATTTGATTTATAGTAACTATCATTACTACATAAAAATATCAAAATTCTATAAAAAATCAACTAATTGTCAAATTTTCACGAAAATTTTGAAACTTATTCACCTTTAAATGAATTTATGTTTAAAATAGTTTTTTTCCTAAAATATATAAGGGGAAATATTTTTTTACAAGGTCAACCCCCTGCCCCCTTATCTAATTTTATGAAATCCGAACAAAATATATTTTACTCATACGATTTTTTAAATTTTTCTCTAAAGATAAGAGTCTGAATAATTAAATCAGAAATTTTTCGAAACTTTTTGGGTACTGTCGTAAAACAAAATAAATATTTCAGTGGAGGGAATATGATGCTTTTTAAGTAAGTAATCAATCTATAAAAAAATATCAAAGGTTTTATTTTATTTATTTATTTAATTTTCTCACCCCCTCAGGTAATATCTTTCAAAAAAATATTTTTACACAAACCGGATATATATATATATATATATATATATATATATATAAAATCTATTAATAATAGAGATTCGGTCTCTATTTGTCCGTAACCAAAACTATGTCACTGCTTACGTCACAGTCATTTCAGGAATTAAGTAAGTTTTTCAATGAGTATTTAATTTATAGTAATTATCATTACTACATAAAAATATTAAAATTCTATGACCGCCCTGTCGGCTGGGGCATTAGAATGCACCGACTGCACCTCTGCAGAGGGGTAAGACTCCCCCAATGGGGCCACCTGTTGGCTGTGGGTGGCGACCCGTGATGCTTAAGGATAGAGCCCAGGTGGATAAGCAGTTCATGACATGCATTATTCCACTTTGGCCCTATCTTGGGCTAGACGGGCAGTCGGAGAGGCCCCCTCCAATCAATTGGCTGGTCACGTCAAGCCCTAGCACCTATATGATTTTCCCAACCCTATTGCCCTTATTGCAAGCCCCAATCCCTTTTTATCATATGGGTGCTAGAAGGCGGTGGCTGCGGGTCTACATGTCCTGGGAATGACGTTAAACTCTATCTGATGGTGAGGTTCCAGTTCTGGAGGTTTGGGGAATGTGGAGCACCCCTTCATCACCATTGCTTCCTGGTCTACTCTGACCCGGAGTGGTAGTAACTGTTAGGGTCCCATCTATGGGTTAAATAGAAAAATGTATTTAAAAAAAATTGTATTATCCATTAAGAATTGATTTATTTCAAAACTTTATCGGCATTAAATGACCCACTGAGGTTGATATGCCGTAAAACAAAACAAACCAAAAAAATTCTATGAAAAATCAATTAAGAATCAAATTTTCATGAAAATTTTGATACTTATTCACCTTTAGATGAATTTAAGTTCAAAATAGTTTTTTCCTAAAATATATTAGGGGAAATTTTTTTTTTATTAGGTTGACACCCCCTTATTCAAATTTAAGCAATCTGAACAAAATATATTTTACTTGTACGATTTTTAAATTTTTCTCTAAAGATAAGAGTCTGAATAATTAAATCATAAATTTTTAAAAACGTTTTGGAAGTCCCTACGGTCATAAAAACAAACAAATATCTCAGTGGAATGGAATGAATATGATACATTTTAAGTAAGTAAGTAATTTTAAAAAAATATTAAATGTTTTATTTTATTTATTTAATCTCCCCCTGCTCCAGGCAATATCTTTGAAAAATTTATTTTTACACTGCCCAGAGGCCGTTTTTTTTCTAGTTATAATAAAGATATATATATAATAAATATGAATATATTATGGATATATGAATAATATGAATAATAAATATGAATATATTATGAATATGAATATATTATAATAATAATAATATAATTATAATATAATATAATATAATAATATAATATAATTATAATTATCATATAAAAGGTAAAGTAATGTCTGTATCAGCCAGACAGCAAGGGAGTCTATCCCCTTTTCACTACGCTGAGTTGGCGAGGGACGGTATCGAACCAGGAACCTTGTTATATCTTATTATATAATATCATATAATTATTATATAATATAATTATTATATAATTATAATATGATATAATGATATTATGAATATGAATATATTATGAATATAGAAGTAAAAAAGTAAAGTCGTCGGGGTGGCCAAATGTCGGTATCAGCCATACAGCGAGAGAGTCTATCCCCTTTTCACTAGCACTAGACCAAGGATATTATCTTAGCGTCCGAGGTGGAGTGACACACCTACCATCAGCTCCTCACTTTACTGTACAAATCCCAGGGTTACTCATACGCTGAGTTAGTGAAGGCTGGTTTTGAACCAGGAACCTTGTGATTCCTAGCTGTACGCTATACCGACTGAGCTAAGCCGGCCCTTATATTATGAATATATGAATAATATGAATAAATAATTGGGCTATATAAATATAGCCCAATTCCGTCAGTAAAGTTTGCATCAAGTCTAACTACTACTAATATGTTTTCATTAATACTTTCTAGGCTGGCTATACATTTTAACTTTGAAGTAAGAAACTAAACTCTAAAAGAAAAAATGGAAAATGGAAAATAACCCAAATTTAATTGACTAATCTTCAGTCAATTGCATAGTGGACATCTTTTGTGTTATTTTTACATAACAGCACAAATCTGTGAAAAAACAAATTTTGGCATTCATATTTTTTGACCAATCATAAAATAGAACAGAAGTAGCCAATCAGTGAACAGCTGAATTAGATACCTTTTTTTTTTTTCATCCCACCATTGGCTATATATAGCTCGTTTTTTCCTTCCAAAAAAGTTTGGTATTCGGACGGGAGCAAGATGCTGCACAATAAGCTGCAAATCCAATTACTTGTCGGCAATTCGACTGGCGCTTTCTTTTATCCACGAAGAAATTCCGAACATTCTCTTGCTAATCCCGAAAGATCTTCTTAATCCAATTTGACTTTACAAATCCGAGTCTGCGTGATGAATTTCAGCCAACGGTTAAATCCATTCAAGGCTTTCTTTTCTATTCTTTTTTTTTTTTTTGTGTAACATTATTCCTGTTATGAATACACACCTACTAGAGGCAGTGCATGTGATCCACAGGCCCTGCAACTGTGTTGGAGTGTCAGAACTCTGTGGGATGTGGTAGATTGGGGCGGTGCTGGTCTTCTCTTAACTATATGGATTATTCTCCCTCCAGCTATGGGTAAATAGTAGGGTGGACTGGACTCTTTAACCTGGTACAACAACTGGTCTAGGAGAAGGAAAACTCTGAAATCAAACCTATTAAACTGCTTAAAAATTGACCTTGTGCCACATCCTGCTCTTGCGGAATGGTTGGTAAATACATGCATACATTGAAGCCATTTTTTTCTTGTTTTTTTTTTTTCTTACATTATTCCTGTTATGAATACACACCTACAAGATGCATGGGATCTGCAGACCCTGCAACTGCATTGGAGTGTCAGAGCTCTGTGGGTATGTTAAAAGTTGGGGTAGTGCTGATCTTCTCTTAACTACATAGACTATTCTCCCCCCAGCTATGGGTAAATAGTAGGGTGGACTGGACTCTTTAACCTTGTACAGCAACTAGTCTAGGAGAAGGAAAACTCTGAATTCAAACCTATTAAACTCTTTTTGTCTGAATTTTTAAGATGAGGCTTGATGTGTATAATTTTGATTTTTCAGACTGTTGTCCTCATCTTTATTGTGGTAAGTAAAATCACAACATTTTGTCCGCTGTATCCTCCAGTCTTCCTCAGGTGTTCCCTGTGTATCCAAGTGAAGAATAATCAAACTAAGTTCCAATTACTATCGAATTGGTAAGACATGGCAACAAGCAGTTGTAACTTAATACAAACCCGTCTTGTTGCAGTTCTACTGCAGAATGACAGGGTATTTATAAAACTCCACAATATCATTGAAACCAAGCAGCCAATCAGAACTCAAGGAATGGAATCACCCAAATGCATGAAAGGATCATTCTTGATTTCTATAAATACCAACTGTCTTGGACACTGCTTCAGTTGTGCTAGGCCAGTTGCTGTTATTCAAACCAACAGTAGACTAACTGACTTCAATATGGCGCTGCAGACAGATTGGGTCATTACTATACTTGGATATGTAGAATGAACATCATACTCACCTTCACAAAAAGGCTGTGACTAGCATCCAGTCACCAGACAAAAAAAAAGACAGAGTAACTGAATACACTCTGTAGCAACTGAGAGAACATGGTCAAGTGTCCAGTATAAATGGATAAAAATATACACACTAAGACCACCAGCCAATCAAAATCCTGGAAATAGACTTGATCATGCCAGATACTTGAATAGCCCGAGCTGTTTTTCAAACCACTTACCAAGTCTGGATGCTCAGAAGCAGATTCAACTTGCAACAGTTAAATACTGATCAGTTTACACAGGATACACAGTGAACACCTTGGGGGGGGGATACAGCGGCCAAAATGTTATGATTTCATATACCACAAGATGAGGACAACAGTCCAAAAAATTAAAACTATTGACCTTATGTCACATCCTGCTTATGTTGAGGGGTTGGTAAAGATGTACATATGTCATACAAGAAAAAGATCTTGGAAACCACATCTTCTAAAATCCCCACTACATATAAAGAATTCTAAAATCCCCACTACATTGAATGTCTTCTAAAATCCCCACTACATTGAAAGTCTTCTAAAATCACCACTACACTGAAAGTCTTCTAAAATCACCACTACATTGAAAGACTTCTAAAATCACCACTACATTGAAAGTCTTCTAAAATCACCACTACATTGAAAGACTTCTAAAATCACCACTACACTGAAAGACCACTACATTTAAAGTCTTCTAAAATCACCACTACACTGAAAGTCTTCTAAAATCCCACTAATTGAAAGCTTCTAAAATCCCCACTACATTGAAAGTCTTCAAAATCCCACTACACTGAAAGTCTTCTAAAAATCACCACTCTGAAATCTTCTAAAATTACCACTACATTGAAAGTCTTACAAAATCTCCACTTCATCACTACATTGAAAGTCTTCCCCACTACACTGAAAGTCTTCTAAAATCACCACTACATTTAAAGTCTTCTAAATCCCACTACATTGAAAGAGTCTTCTAAAATCACACTACACTGAAAGTCTTCTAAAATCCACTACATTGAAAGTCTTCTAAAACCACTAACTGAAAGTCTTCTAAAATCACCACTAAAAGTCTTCTAAATCACACTACACTGAAAGTCTTTTAAAATCACACTACACTGAAAGTCTTCTAAATCACCACTCCAAAGTCTTTCTAAAATCACCACTACTGAAAGTCTTCTAAAATCACCACACTAAAATCACCACTGAAAGTCTTCTAAAATCACCACTACATTGAAAGTCTTCTAAAATCACCAGTACACTGAAAGTCTTCTAAAATCAGTCTTCTAAATCACACTACATTGAAAGTCTTCTAAAATCAACACTACATTAAAGTCTTCTAAAATCACCACTACACTGAAAGTCTTCTAAAATCACCAGTACACTGAAAGTCTTCTAAAATCACCACTACACTGAAAGTCTTCTAAAATCCTCACTAAACTGAAAGTCTTCTAAAATCACCACTACATTGAAAGTCTTCTAAAATCACCAGTACACTGAAAGTCTTCTAAAATCACCAGTACACTGAAAGTCTTCTAAAATCACCACTACATTGAAAGTCTTCTAAAATCAACACTACATTTAAAGTCTTCTAAAATCACCACTACACTGAAAGTCTTCTAAAATCACCAGTACACTGAAAGTCTTCTAAAATCACCAGTACACTGAAAGTCTTCTAAAATCCCCACTAAACTGAAAGTCTTCTAAAATCACCACTACACTGAAAGTCTTCTAAAATCACCACTACATTGAAAGTCTTCTAAAATCACCACTACATTGAATCGTTTGATTTGTTCTTGAATGGAAAATTATATGAGAATTTATGAGTTATAAATCAAAACCAGTAACTAATATTAATATTCTCTACCTACATCTTAAATTAAATGGTTACGCCTGGAACTATTTTATATTAAAATAAATTAAATTGATTGTTCAATTGTTTTCCCTAAATTACCCCGAGAAATAATTTTAGTTAAAAAAAAAAAAAAATACAAATTATTTAAAATAAAAATTCAGATAAAAAAAACAAAAACAACCGAAATACGAAAACAAATAACTGCTGACTTTGTATGATAAGAAAACAAAACACCAGTTGGGACCATTAAATTCAATTAGTATTTTTCATTATTTTTTTTTTAATTCTTAATTAAAATAAGTTCTTAATCAATATACATTTGGTTCAAATATTTTTTATAAGGAAAATAGTTTAAATACGAAACATTTTAACTTTTACAAAGTTTGGGCATCGGAGAGGAAAACTTGTTGCTATTGGTAGCATTGAACGCCGGCTTACGGAGCAAATAAATTCCATTTACGACCTGAAAAAAGTTTACAGCAGTAGTAATAATAAAATATTTATTTGAGAATTAACTTAAAAAGCTATAAAAATTATATGTTTATTTAAAATATTGTCTATTAATATATTACTGAAATTTTTTACGAATAATATTCGAGCTAAGTCATTTTCTGCGGATTTGTTTTTTTTTTACTGCGATTTTAAGATATGGCGTCGCGTTGACAACATTAGCGTCGCTAACAACAAAACAAAAAACTTATTCCGGCAGGTACTTTTTTTTTTACCTGCAATACAGATTTTAACAGATATTATAGAACTATGACTTTTCTTACATTCGTCTCATTATGGATATTTCTTTTATGCATGGTTTACAAAAGTTATACTTCAGGTAAGTACTTTTTTTTTAAATAACGAAAAGTTGTATCCACTTGTTGCTATATTATTTGGCGCGTTATTTCTTCGAGAATGAAGACCACGTTGTATTTATTTTTCATGTGAATGATGTTTAATTGTAACTATGTTAAAACTAAAACAACATTTTTTTAACATAGTCACGATAATGATGATGATAATAATAATAATATCTTTTTCAGCTAGTATATTAAGTCTGAGATCTGTCAGCTGTTCCTTATAAACAAAACATTAATCTTAATTCCACTGAATATTTATAGTGATAATTTTTCCACAGATTATCTAACATTGCCTTAAAGGAGTTTAAAGATGGGGCATTATTCACTATTGATGATGGTAGTTTATTCCATGTATTCACAAATCAGTTACTAAAATAATTTTGTCTTGCATTTTCTTGGTTTGGTTGGTTTATTGATTTTAACGGCATATCAACAGGTCCAGGGTTATATCATGCCTAGCGGTTGGCGTGTTTACATATTGTGTTGTATTCATATATATACTTTTAGTAATTGGTTTTAACAATGTGTTAGCATTATTGGGAATTATATTGTATGGCATTGATTTGTTTCATGTATATATTCTATGGTATCATTTTTTAATAGTTTTAATTTAGGACCCCTGGTATTGATATTTTGAACGATATATATTAAAACATAATTTGATCCAGTTTATTTCAACGCTATTAAACTCTATCCCCCGGGTTTGTACAGTGTACACGCAGTACCGGAATTATATATTTCCAAGTCCGGGTACCAAGGTACTGAAAGATGCTAGAAATGTTATATTTTACCAGAAAATTGCCTTAAAGTTATGTAAAATTTAATTTTATCAGCATTTTGTGTTTCATTAAGAAGAGAGTTTGGAGAAAATTCCTATAAAGGATTATTAGATTTTCAACTGAATATATAAAGTTGTTTATATTGTATATACAGTGCAGGGTGGTTCGTAGGGACCTCAAATTTACCCCACCCCCTATATTTAACACAATGAAACTTGCATAAAAGTTAATATTATCTTGAAAATCTTTAGGCCATTCAAAAGAAGAAACATTGACCAAACACCTGATGATTAAAAAAACAAACATTTTCAGCTTAAGGAAAAAATAAAAATTATGAACGAAAACAATGTTTACATTTTCGCACGGTTAAATCAGTTGAAATTTAACGTAGCCAAAAACAAGTTATGACTAGAGGCTTTTTAAAAAAAATCTATGAAAAATCGACTAACAGTTAAATCTTTACAGAAATTTCGGTAATTATTTACCTGTTGATGAAATTATGTTTAAAATAAGTTTTTCCTAAAATATGTTAGAGGAAATATTTTTACGATGTTTCCGCCCCCCCCTATTTTATTTTATGAAATATGAAAAATGAACCGACAAAAAACGATTTTTACTTTTTTTCCATAAAGATAAGAGTCTGAAAAATTATATCAGAAGATTTTTATAAGTTTCTATGCGGAAGTATTTTAGTAAAAGAACCATGAATACATAATTCTGCTAAAAAATATCAATAAAGAAACTGACCCTGTTGTAAAAAAAAAAACGACTGTGTTACTTATTTTTCAAGATAATGGTGAGAAATTTTTCCCCAATCCGATAACTTGGCCTTTGAATTAACTGTTTTTCTTTGTAACAACACTTTATGTTCGTTATCTTTTTTTGCGAGAAAAAGATAAAAAAATATTTACATTTCTTCCTTCAATGTGACCGAAACTGATCACGTGACGTATTTTGGTGGTACCTATTCTTCCACTTACAGCACGTAAGTGGGATTTTGTTCATTGAACAAAATCCTGCTTACGTGCAGTAGTGGAAGAATTTAATCTACAGATGTTAATTTTAAAAAAGTTTCTAAAAAGAAAAACTACTTTTAACCCTGTAGATATTCGTGAAGTGATTAGTATTTAGCTGTGTTGCAAGCTGAGTATTTTCTGAGGATCCAGACTTGGTAGATGGTTTTTGGGCTATTCCACTTGTATATTTGGGTCTAGTTCACTTCCTGGGTCCTCATTGGTTGCTGGTGTAGAAATGGCTGTCTACAGTCTATGAGGAAAAAGATATGTTCACAGAACGTAAAGACAGAAAGGGAAAACACACATACTTTTTACTTTATTTATTCACATATAAACTCAACAACAGTCAATATAACAAAGTACTTAGGGGCAATACTTACAGTTCATATATCTCCCTCGTTGAGAGGGTAGTCAGGTTGAGTCTTCAGTTGTTACTCCCTTGCTAAGGGGAAAGTTCCTTCAGTCACAAGAGACTGAGACAAGAGCTTGTTTCTACGAGGCTCACGCGTTGGTACCAAAACCGCAAAGAGGGTTCTTTCCCCAACCTGACAAGGGATGTTACCTTTTCTACTTCCTGTCCCCGAAGGCACAGGAGAGTTATAGTCCCTACACTGGTTTTAAGGTGGACACTTTCATCCATATATACTGAACATTTGACTGTGTTCAGGCAGTTTGTATGGAGCATATTTGGTTACATTCTCTTTTTTATTTGTCTGGTTACTGGACGCTAGTAACAGCCATCTTGTGAAAGTGAGTGTGATGTTTATTCTACAGATAGTTTGCTGTTATGAGATTCTCAGAACGTACTCAGCTTGCAACACAGTTGGATACTAATCACTCTACAAATCTCTACACTATCAAAGACTCGTTTTACTAAGGTCCTTCAGCAGCAACATATAGGTAACTTGTGTCAATTCTATGACAAAGTAATGAGTCTACAGCAGGTTTGAGAAGGCATATGAGGTTGCATGGGGGTAATATCAACAAAAAAAGACACCTAATTAATTTGTCATGTATGAAATAGGGTTGCAAGGATATACTTGGCCACTATACAACGTGATGCTGATAGCTTTTTGATTTAATGTTTCCTGGGACGCACATATTGAATGAGTCCCTGGGAAATTTGATGGGTCCCAACTAAAGTTTCTTAATAAAAATTGTATGGTTTTTATATATGATCTGGGGAAACAACTAAAGCCATCTAGCCCCTACCTTGTAACCTATCCTGTATAATTCATTTCTAACTATTGAAATGTATTTACAGTTAGTGAGGGTGAGGGAAGAAAAAAAAAAATAAATACACTGGGATGCATGGATACTAATTTTGTGCTATCAGGGATGTACCTATCAGCATATATATATATATAAGGAAAAATTATGGCATATTATATATGAATATTACTTTTGTCTTTATGTGTACCAATCATATCTTGACTTTCAAAATGAACGCTGACCAAAATACGGTTATGAACCTTTTCTCTCTATATATATTTACCAACTCCTCCTCATGAGCAGGATGCGACACAAGGTCAATTTCTTAAGCCGAGTTTATCAGGTTTGAATTCAGAGTTTTCCATCTCCTAGACTGGTTACTTAGCCATGGTTAAAGAACCCAGTCTGCCCTGCTATTTCCCTATAGCTGGAGGGAAAATTGGATTCATACCTTTCCCAAAGGTATTAGCACCATGTGAAATGCAAATAGCTTCGACAAGGAATTGAACTCGGGTTAACAAGGAATTGAACTCGGGTCAACAAGTCCATTTCCTATGACTCTAACATCCATCACTATTCAGACAACAGTTCTTTCCTTCCAATGAAATTGTCCTGATTATGGTTTGATATAAACCGAAATGTTTAAACATCAATTTTACCATCAAGAATAAATTAATCTTTTTTTCTTTTTTTTTTCTTTTTTTGAATACATTGTTTTTTTTCTATTTTCTACTTATGAATGTGCGTATGGGTGTCATAAAGTGCTGTAAAAGATGATGTGAGAAATCATTTAGGGGTGGAATTGGGGGGGTTATCTATATTTATTTACACAACCCCTCCATATGAGTTGCATGCAACACAAAGTAAATTTTTAAAGCAGAGTTTAACTGGTTTGAATTCAGAATTTTTCTTCTCCTAGACTGGTTGCCATATCATGGTTAAAGAGACCAGTCTTCTCTACTATTTACCCAAAGCTGGAGTGAGAATAGTTGGATTCATACCTTTCCCAAGTGTACTTACCTCGATTAGGAGCCCTTGGCTTCTGACCTTTTTAGTGAGGTAAAATAAATTCTGTGGTCCCAGGAGGTCATCCCTCAGGCAGCACCTGCACCCTCAACTAAAATTGGTAGAGCAGGGTTTATTGTCTGGTGCCTGAGGCACCCCAAAAGTGTAATACCGAGAGGACCATGCATTTTTTGCATGAGCCTCAGTTTATGCATGGCTTCCCATTTTAAAATAAGCATCATACTGGTAGAAGAGTTCCAATTACCGTCAAATTGGTAAGACAAGGCAATAAGGAAGCTGTAACTTAATACGGATCTTACTTTGCTGCAAGCCTCCTGCAGAATGCCCCATGTAAAGAGTTGTTGGGTGATTAGCATCCAGCTGTGTTGTGAGCTGAGTATGTTGAAGTGAGCTAGTATGTTGTGGGTTTGAACAACAGCAACTAAGCACTACTGACTGGTGCTCAAAACCGCAGGTATTTATGGAACTCAGGAATACTCCATTCATGTATTTGGTCGATTGGTTGGTTGGGTTTTACGGCATGTCAACCCATTGGGTTATTTTATGCCGAATACTTCTATTGGTAAAAAAATGTTTAATGCTAACAAAGTTTTGAAATAATTTCATTTTTAATGGATAATACAATTTTTGGTTTGGTTTGTTTTACGGCATATCAACCCCAGTGGGTCATTTAATGCCGATAAAGTTTTGAAATAAATCAATTCTTAATGGATAATACAATTTTTTTATAAATACATTTTTCTATTTAACCCATAGATGGGACCCTAACAGGTACTACCACTCCGGGTCAGAGTGGACCAAGGAGCAATGGTGATGAAGGGGTACTCCACATTCCCCAAACCTCCAAAACTGGAACCTCACCATCAGATAGAGTTTAACGTCATTCCCAGGACATGTAGACCTGCAGTCACCGTCTTCTAGCACCCATATGATAAAAAAAGGTTGGGGCCTGCTATGAGGGCAATAGGGTTGGGAAAATCATATAGGTGCTAGGGCTCGACGTGACCAGCCGATTGATCGGAGGGGGCCTCTCCGACCGCCCATCTAGCCCAAGATAGGGCCAAAGTGTAGTATTGCAAGTCGGGAACTGCTCATCCACCTGGGTTCTATCCTTAAGCATCACGGGTCGCCACCCACGGCCAACAGGTGGCCCCATTGGGGGAGTCTTACCCCTCTGCAGAGGTGCAGTCGGTGCATTCTAACGCCCCAGCCGACAAGGCGACATGTATTTGGGTGATTCCTTGAGTCCTGATTGGCTTCTTGGTTTCTGTGATGTTATGATACTTGATAAATACTCTGGCATTCTGCAGTAGGCTTGCAACAAAGTAAGATCCATATTAAGTTATGGTTTCCTTGTTGCCTTGTCTTACCAATTTGACGGTAATTGGAACTCTTCTACCAGTATGGTGATTATTCTACATCTCCCCTTAAAAAGACCTTGTCTTAATCTGGCCCTATGGGAGGTCAGAAAAAAACTACCTTACTCCGAGGTATTTGTGTGAGGTTAAATCGCAAATATAAAAGTGAGTTGGTTTGAACAACAGCAACAACTAACTAAGCACAACTGAACTTGTGCCCAAAGCTGGTATTTATGCCACTCAAGAATACTACATTTATGCATTTGGGTGATTCCATTCCTTGAGTCCTGATTTGCTGCTTGGTTTCTGTGGTGTTCTGTTGCATGATAAATAGCCTATCGTTCTGCATTAGGCTTGCAACAATGCAAGATCTGTATTGAGTTATATTGAAGTTAGTCAATATACTGTTGGTTTTGACAACATCAACTGGCTAAGCACAACTGAACTAGTGCCCAAGACAGCTGGTACATATGTAACATAGAAATCAAGAATGACCTATTCATGTATTTGGGTGATTCCATTCCTTGAGTCCTGATTGGCTGTTTGGTTTCTATGATGTTATGAGGCTTCATAAATACTCTGGCATTCTGCAGTAGGATTGAAACAAGGTTAGATCCGTATTCAATTACAGCTACTTGTTGCCTTGTCTTCCCAATTCAACAGTAATTAGAACTTAGTATTGAGGAATAATTAAAGTTCCAATTACCGTTGAACTGGGAAGACAAGGCAACAAATGGTTGTAACTGAAATACAAACCCGAATGTCACAAAGTCTACTGCAGAATGACTGGATATATATAAGACTCCACAATGTCATTCAAATCAAGCAGTCAATCAGAACTCAAGGAATGGAATGACCCAAATCGCCCAAATTCATGAATGGGTCATTCTTGATTTCTATATGTGCCAGCTGTCTTGGACACTGCTTAAGTTGTATTTAGTTAGCTGCTGTTATTCAAACCAACAGTAGACTTACTGACTTCAATAAGTATGATTATTCTACAAATTACAGCTTGCTTGTTGCCTTGTCTGGTAATTCGACGGTAATTGGAATATTGCTTCTACAGTGAGTATGATGATGCTTATTCTACAGCAAACAGCCTAGTTCAGGATTTTAACTTGGTTAGTTGATCTACTTTCTACAATGATAACCATTACGCCATGAGCGCCTCTAAGTAACTTTTCATCTTGTATTATCTTGCTTATATAAATGTCTAATGGTTTTTTGCTTTGTTATGAATCATGATTGAAGAAAAAAAAAAGGTTAGGTTACTTTGATGACCCTTCCTCACACATCATACCCTATGTGCACTATGTGACGCCTTTTGCTTACTGTAAGTATGATGCATGTGTATGTTGCAGTGGCACTGTCTTGCTGATCGACTTACATAATCAAAAAATGTTCATTTCTTTTTTTTCTTCTTCTTTCTTTCTCTCTCTTTTTAATTCCACTTCCTTTCTGTCTTTCTTTCTTATCACCCCCTTTTTGCCTTCTTTTTTTTTCTAATTCTACTGTCTTCCTTTCTAATTCCTTACTTCTTTCTTTCTTTTTCTTTCTTTCTTTCTAATGACTCTTCCTCCCTCCCTCCCTTCTTTCTTTCTAATTCCATTTTCTTTCTTCCTGTCTTCCTTTCTAATTCCTCTTCCTTCTTTCTTTCTTTCTTTCAATCTAATTCCTCTACTTACCTTTCTTTTTTCTTTCTTTCTTTCTTTCTTTTTTCCTTTCTAATTCCTCTACCTACCTTTCTATCTATCTATCTATCTATCTTTCTTTCTTTCTTTCTAATTCCTCTACCTACCTTTCTTTCTTTCTCTATCTATCTATCTATCTATCTATCTATCTATCTTTCTTTCTTTCTAATTCCTCTACCTACCTTTCTTTCTTTCTTTCTATCTATCTATCTATCTATCTTTCTTTCTTTCTTTCTTTCTAATTCTCTACCTACCTTTCTTTCTTTCTTTCTTTCTTCTATCTATCTATCTATCTATCTATCTTTCTTTCTTTCTTTCTCTAATTCCTCTACCTACCTTTCTTTCTTTCTTTCTTTCTATCTATCTATCTTTCTTTCTTTCTTTCTTTCTTTCTTTCTTTCTAATTCCTCTACCTACCTTTCTTTCTATCTATCTATCTATCTTTCTATCTTTCTTTCTAATTCCACTTTTTCTCTTTCTTTATTCATTTCTAATTCCTCTTCCTCCCTTTATTTCTTTTCTTTTTTCTTTCTTTTTTTTCTATTTTTTCTATTCCTTTTCTTTCTTTCTCTTTTTCTAATTCCCTCTCCTCCTTCCATTTCTTCCTTTCTTTCTTCCTTTTCTTTCTTTAACCTAACGATGACATAAAAACTCTTCCAGGCAGATAATAATGTTTCTTTATTATCATTTAGTAATTTCTCTCTGTATTTTCCAAGTACGGATATTGTCTCATTTGACACATACAGTGTATGAATTAAATAATTCATTACGAAAAGAAATAAGAATTTTAAAATGCTTTTAGCGGTTTCTCTGTCGACCTTATTTTAAATCCAAATCAATATACATTTACATATATTTGTATTTTAATGATTAAATGAACTTTTACTAAAAAATATAGTTCAGTTCGTTTTTCTTTCTTTTTTGAGTACAAGTCAGTGGGGTGGCCTATTGTTGATATCAACCGAACAGAAAGGGAGTTTATCACCTTTTCACTAGCACTAGACTAGGGAGATTGTTTTTGCAATTGAAACCGATAGAAAGATTGTAGAATAATCATACTAAGTTCAAATTACCGTTGAATTGGTAAGACAAGTAGCTGTAACTCAATACAGATCTAACCTTGTTGCAAATAAAGAGCAATAGACCGGATATATTGGTTAAGGACTTTAAATAAACATACCTTCTAATTGATTTGACAATGCCAACAGATAATAACATACTTCACTCATGCATTTGGGTGATTCTATTCCTTGAGTTCTGATTGGCTACTTAGTTTCTGTAGTGTTATGATGTTTTATAAATAACCTGTCATTTTGCAGTAGGCTTGCAACAAAGTAAGATGCGTATTGGGTTACGGCTTCCTTGTTGCCTTTATTGAAGTCAGTAAGTCTACTGTTAGTTTAGATAACAGCAGCTAAGTACAACTTAAGCAGTGTCCAAGACAGCTGGTATATATAGAAATCAAGAATGACCCATTCATGAATTTGAGTGATTTGGGTCATTCCATTCCTTGAGTTCTGATTGGCTGCTTGACTGCTTGATTTGAATGACATTGTGGAGTCCTATATATATCCTGTCATTCTGCAGCAGACTTTGTAACTATTCGGGTTTGTATTTGTTACAATCGTTTGTTGTCTTGTCTTCTCAGTTCGACGGTAATTGGAACTTTAATTATTCTTCAGCCTTGTCTGCCAATTCGACGGTAATTGGAATTCTTCTACAGTGAGTATGATGTTTATTCTACAAGTTGTTTTTTTAGTACAAGTCGATTGTCGATATCAACCAAATGGAAAGGGAGTTTATCACCTTTTCACTAGCACTAGACTAGGGAGATTGTTTTTGCAATCCAAACTGATAGAAATAAAACATACCTTCTAATTGATTTGTCAATGGCAACCAGTTGTATTCCACTTCAAAACTGACCCTGTGGAATCCTGCCTGTGCTAGAGGGGTTGGGTAAATATGAACTTAGAGAATAGACCATGTGAAAGCTGTCAATTTGGTTTATGTGCTTGCGGTAAAGTGTCTTAAGTTTCGGCACCGTATAGTAAAGTTGAAAACACGACTGCTCTGTAGATGTCAATTTTTATTTTAAGAGATACATTTTGGTCTTTCATAATCGGTGCTTCAAATTGCTGAATGCAGTGCTTGCTTTAGCTATTCTGGAATGGATCTCATATATATATAATATATATATATATATATATATATAGTTGAATGAAGTGACAAATAAAAGTTTTAGCTTTTATTCATTTATTTGGGAATGATATTACTACCAATGGTTTCCTGCTAAAAGCATTCATCAGGTAAACGAAATAGATTACATTTACACCATTTCTGTCATTTTTAAAAAACTATTTCGTTTACCTAATGAATGCTTTTAGCAGGAAACCATTGGTAGTAATATCGTTCCCAAATAAAAGAATTAAAGCTAAAACTTTTATTTGTCACTTCATTCAACTATCAACGCTCTATCACAGATATTGAGCACTCTTCTAATAACACAGTACGTTGGATTACTATTACTTTTTCTAGTATACTAGTGCCAACCATAAGCATTAATAATATATATATATATATGTGTGTGTGTGTGTGAACTTTTTATTTTTATCGTTATTTTTATTCTTATTTTAATTTTAATTTTAATTTTGATTTGCTGTTCTCTGTATCTGTGTTATGTCTATTTCCCAATGTAGATCTTTGGCTGCTCTCATATATCTAACATATACCCTATCCCTCTCACACCTCCCATCACTTCATCCAAACTTACTAGCCTCGCCCCTACTACCCTCCCAAACTAAGACCCCCCCCCCAAGATTTAGATATTTAAATTCTTGTATTCTGGGCAATTCCTTCAGTAATAACCATTTTGCTCATGTCTGAAGATGCTGTGATTACACAGTTGAAATAAATTATTACAATGAAACAAATTCAAAGTTTTTTCCCTAATTCATTATATATATATATATATATATATATATATATATATAACCTTACTAGCCAAGGTTCAGCTTAGGTGGGCTGGTCACTTTTCAGAAAGAATGAGAACAGGCTTCCAAAGAAGATTTTATACAGACAGTTACCAAATGCTAAGCATTCTATTGGACGTCCTCTCTTACACTCTAAAGACAAATTGAAGGACAATTTGAAACGCCTCAATATTAACCTGAGTGCTTGGGAAAATCTAGAATCAAATCGGAAAGAATGGCGTAAGACATGTTTCGCTAGACGAAAGAGCTTTGAAGAAAATAGACAGAAGCATCGAGATCAGCTCTGTCTAACTTTAAAACAAAAATATCTGACTCCAGCTTTAGAAAATTTCATCTATGAGTGTGGCTTCATAGCTTGTAGCAAGGCTGGGCTGCTATCACACTTGAGGAAACACAAAATGTCTTCTTGATAGCATGCATAACATGGGAGGAAACAAATCACTCACTGCTGACCCTCATCTATTGTTCACAATAGGAGAGTCCACCATATATATATATATATATATATATATATATAGCATTAGATTAAATGTAATGCTTTTTATATGTAATCTAATGATTATATCTCTTGCGCGCTATTGTGCAATAGAATTAATGCACAATAGCGCACAACAGTGTATTAATTCTATTGCACAATAGCGCGCAAGAGATATAATCATTAGATTACGTATAAAAAGCATATTATATATATATTATATATATATATATATAAACAAATCTAGCTATTTTCAGCCGACAGTATTTGGGAGAATATGTGCTTAATTGAAATCAGACCTAATTTTTTTTTTTTGAAAGTTAATTCATTAATGGTTAATTAGACGGGAAATGTTTAGCCTTACATTTAAGTAGTTAAATCCCGCCTAATTAACCATTAATGAATTAACTTTCAAAAAAAAAAATAGGTCTGACTTCAATTAAGCACATATTCTCCCATATATATATATATATATATATATATATAATATGAGTTTATCTTGTCCTTTCCTTTCCATTTATTCAGTGTTAGTGTATCAATGGATCCACTGATGCTAATATTGGAACTTGGTGAATTGGGATGAAACTAAATCTCCTTTATAACAATCAATAGACAGTATCATTCAGATAATAGTAAATGTATACTCATAACTGGTATTATTAATTCGTTTAATTGCCTATGATAAATCAACATCATCAAGTCATGCTGACAGCATGGATTCCCTTGACACTCTCTTCCCATCTGTCCCTGTCATCACTCCTGTAAGCTCCTCAAGATGGCGTCCTTTGTCTGCACAGAGATGATTATTGAAGTCAGTCAATCAGTATACTGTTGGTTTGGACAGCAGCAACTGGCTAAGCACAATTGAACTAGTGCCCAAGACAGCTGGTACTTATGGAACTCAAGAATAGTCCATTCATGTATTTGGGTGATTCCATTCCTTGAGCCCTGATTGGCTGCTTAGTTTCTATGATGTATGAGGCTTTATAAATACTCTGGCATTCTGCAGTAGGATTGCAGCAACATTAGATTCACATTCAGTTATGGCTCCTTGTTGCCTTGTCTTACCAATTCGACGGTAACTGGAACTTAGTATGATTATTCTACAATGATAAATGTTAGATTTTGCTGGTCAGCCAACACTAGTGTCTCCATGTGTAGGAGTCCACATGAGAGTGTCACTTATGAGTTTGTATGTTTCCCTGCCCCATAAAATTCTGTTGACTGTTCTTTGAGCCACTTTTTCACTACAGATTTCACTTCCTTGTCACTGTAATAATGTTTGCCTCTGAAACCCTCTTTCATGGGGCCGAAGAGATAATAGTCTGAAGGTGCTAAATCTCGTGAGTATGGAGGATGTGGTGAAGTTGTCCACTCAAATGAGGCGATTTTCTCCAGATGCTTGTGTGCGGTCGAGCATTGTCATGCAGAAGGAGGACATTGGCGATTGGCATGTTGGGTCTTACTTGTTGGATTCTTGTTCTGAGCCTCGTTAGGATATCAATGTAGGCCTTACTTTTATAAAAGACTTCACATGAAATAAAGAAAATGGCATTAATTTTACCCTCATATAAAGTAAAGTAAAGTCGTTGGGGCGGCCTAAAGTCGGTATCAGCCAGTCAGCGAGGGAGTCTATCCCCTTTTCAATAGCGCTAGACCAAGGAGATTGTTTTTAGCATCTGAGGTGGAGCGCCACACCTACCATCAGCTCCTTACTTTACCGCACAGATCCCTGTGCTACTCATACGCTGAGTTGGCGGGGACCGGTATCGAACTAGGAACCTTGTGGTTTCTAGCCGAACGCTCTACCGACTAAGCTATATATATACATACATACATACACATAGTGAATGCTACTAAGTGAGTGTCAATACAGCTGTTGTTTTGTAGAGTGCAGTTTCCTGGATTTGTTCAAACCAGTATGCAATATCCTTGTGTACTTTTCTTCAAGTGCTTCAGTCATACAGTAGTATTGACATAGCTATATATACATACATACACACCAATTGTCCTTTATATATATTTACCAAGGTCTATTTCTCAAGCAGAGTTTAACAGGTTTTGAATTCAGAGTTTTCCTTCTCCTAGACTGGTTATCGAGCTATGATTAAAGAGCCCAGTCTGCCCTGCTATTTGCCCATAGCTGGGGGGAGAATTGGATTCATACCTTTGCCAAGGGTATTAGCACCATGTGAAATGCAAACAGCTTCATCCAGGAATTGAACTCGGGTCGACAAGTCCATTTCCTACGACTCTAACCATTATACCACGCGCCTCTATTGACACGGATATAGCTTGAAAAAAATTCCTGTTTTATTTAATCAGAGTGATCAAATTTCCATATGTCAGTATCACTCCATGTATTTCCTATGCGTATATTGATATCACTTCCTGTATGTATTTACCCA
Source organism: Doryteuthis pealeii (assembly GCA_023376005.1). Lineage (NCBI taxonomy): Eukaryota > Metazoa > Mollusca > Cephalopoda > Myopsida > Loliginidae > Doryteuthis > Doryteuthis pealeii. Next base: position 70,274,029 of record CM042167.1, read on the forward strand.
ACCTCTCAGACAGGTGGTCAGAGAGGCCCCCCCCCTCAATCAATCAGTTGGTCACATCAAGCCCTAGTGCCTATAGGATTATCCCAACCCTATTACCCTTATGGCAAATCCTCGACTCTTTTTATCATATATGAGCTAGAAGGCAGTGACTGAAGGTCTTATTGTCTTGTCTATGATCACATCTATTGAAGTCAGTCAGTTAGACAGTCAACAATTGGTTTGACTGGCCAAGCCTAACATGAAGTTACTAGTTCATTAATGAACCCACTATAACAGCTTAAATAATTCCTGCCACTGCTGCCAGGAAGAGTCCATTAAGCTGAGGAGGTGTTTGACTGTTCTACTGTCCAATAGTTAACAATCTGTAACAGTCATTTCCAGACTGCAGGTTCAATCCTGGCTAAGGGTGAAAGTAACACAGAATAACAATTATCAGTATTCTACATCTCCCCTTCCCCCCTCTCCTATTGCGCAGGCGTATGGCCTTTGAGGAGAAATTAGTTCCTTTCGGCCAGGCTGATTAGAGGGGGAGCAATCTTGACAATGCCCGGGGTATTTTCGTCGACCTTGGTTTTGGGGGCGGAGTGACATTGGGTGAGGCCAGGTCCCTAATGTTGAGGTGTGGGGTGTTAGAGTTGGAGCCAATGGGATCAAGCATAGCACTAGGCAATGGTGTGGGTTTGGATTTTGTGATCAGCTTTTTCAGGAAGCGTCGGTTTCTGAGTGTGATCCTACCTGATCCGTCCACTCGGAGCCGGTATTGCCGATGTGGGAGAACCTCAATGACGGTGCCTGTAGTGGTCCACCAGCGGTTTGATGGGTTTTGAATGGCTACTTTGTCACCATTCTGTAGCGGGTCAAGACTATGGGTGACATGCTCACTATACTAAAGCTAGCCAAGGATCCCCCAGTGACACTCCATTATCAGCTAATTATGAAAGTAACACAGAATAACAATTATCAGTATTCTACAACATCAAATTGTGAAGTTTCAATTCTGGAGCTCTGGGGCGTGTGGAGTACCCCTTCATCATCATTACTCCCAGATACACTCTGACCTGGAGTGCTTGTACCTGTTAGGGTCCCATCTATGGGTTAAGTAGTAAAAAAAAAAATGAGTTTTAAAAAGTGTTTAAGAAAAGAATTAAGTTTGAAAAAAATTGAATACCCAACAAGAATGAGTTAAACAAAACATCTTTGGCATAAAATAATCCAACAAGGGTTGACATGCCATAAAATCCAACCAACCTAGTATTTACAAGTAAAAATTAAAAATATCAGCTTACGGCAAATCACATTAAAGCATAATTTTCCACTAGATCACCAAAGTTAAGCAATAGTGAGCCTGTTCAATATTTAAAGCGGTGACCATTTAAGCAACAGCAGGTACTGTAAGCAAGCCAAATATCTAATTTACTTGATTGATTCGCCATTAAATGAACCGAAAAAGGTTGATATGCCGTAAAACAACCAACCAGCAATAAAAATATTAAATCATGTGAACTATGATTTTATTGAAAACAAGATTGTCCTTTTATTGGCTCTTACAAACTACAGACGAGACAATTGTATTTTTTTTTCTACATCCCGGTGGGTATTTTTTATTTATTTTTTTTTTTTTTTGAAGAAAGAAATAATGAAAAAAAAAATTGATGCATTCAGAGAAAAAGCAATCAACTTAAAAGCTGTTTTAATTGCTTAGAAAAGTCTCTTAAATGTGGGGTGACTGGGTGGCGGGGGGTCGGTGCAGGGTAGGCTGGTCGGGTGGGGGGGTTGGAGGAAAAGCACTTATTGATTCACATTATAGAATATAGTCATATCTAGGGTTAGCCATTTTCTTTCCCCATGTCTGCGTCTTGGAATAATTTTAGTTAAGCGTATAAACAAATAAATCTTGTTAATACTTAGCTCAATTCTTATGTGTGTGTGTGTGTGTGTGTGTGTGCATATATGAATACATATATGTATATGTATATAATATGTGTATGTATATGTATATAATATGTGTATGTATGTTAATGTATATAATTTGTGTATGTATATGTATATATATGTGTGGTATATATGTGTATATATGTATATGTATATATATGTGGATGTATATATGTGTATAATATGTATATGTATATATATGTGGATGTATATTTGTGTATATGTGTAGTATATTATGTATGTGTTGTATATATAGATGTATGTATATATGTATGTGTATGTATATATAGATGTATGTATATATGTATATGTATGTGTATGTATATATGTATGTGTATGTATATATGTATGTGTATGTGTATGTATATATGTATGTGTATGTATATATAGATGTATGTATATATGTATATATATGTGTATGTATATATAGATGTATATAAATAGATGTGTATGTATATGTATCTGTATGTATATGTATGTGTGTATATATAGATATGTGTATATGATATATGTATGTGTATGTATATATAGATATGTGTATGTGGTGTATGTGTATATAGATATATGTATGTGTATGTATATATGATATATGTTATGTATGTGTATGTATATATAAATATATGTATGTGTATGTATATATAGATATATGTATATGTATGTATAGTATATGTATGTGTATGTATATATAGATATATGTATATGTATGTATAGATATATGTATGTGTATGTATATATAGATGTATGTGTATATGTATGTGTATGTATATATGTATATGTATGTGTATGTATATATGTATGTGTATGTATATATAGATGTATGTATATATGTATATGTATGTATATGTATATATGTATGTGTATGTATATATAGATGTATGTATATATGTATATATATGTGTATGTATATATAGATGTATGTATAAATAGATGTGTATTGTATATGTATCTGTATGTATATGTATCTGTATGTATATGTATGTGTATGTATATATAGATGTGTATGTATATATAGATATGTGTATGTGTATATAGATATATGTATGTGTATGTATATATAGATATGTGTATGTGTATATATATATATGTATGTTAGTGTATGTGTATGTATGTATATATATATATATGTGTATGTGTATGTATATATATGTATATGTATATGTATATATAACTATATGTATGTGTATGTATATATAGATATATGTATGTATGTATATAGATATATGTATGTGTATGTATATATAAATATATGTATGTGTATGTATATATAGATATATGTATATGTATGTGTATGTATATATAGATATATGTATGTGTATGTATATATATGTATGCATGTATATATAGATGCATATATGCATGTGTATGTATATATAGATGTATGCATATATGCATGTATGTATATATAGATATATATATATATAGATGTATGCATATATGCATGTATATGTATATATAGATGTATGCATATATGCATGTATATGTATATATAGATGTATGCATATATGCATGTATATGTATATATAGATGTATGCATAGATGTATGTATATGTATATATATAGTATATATAGATGTATGCATATGTATGTATATGTATATGTATATATGTATATATATATGATATATATGCATATGTATATATAGATGTATGCATATATGTATGCATATGTATAGATGTATGTATATTATGTATGTGTATGTACATATAGATGTATGTATATATGTATGTGTATGTACATATAGATGTATGTATATATGTATGTGTATGTACATATAGATGTATAGATATATATGTATGTATTTATATGTATATGTTTATAAATGTGTATATATATATATAAATATGTATATATATATGAATATATGTTGTATATATAAAATATGTTTTATATATATATGAATATATATATATATGAATATATGTGTATGTATGGATATATATATATATATATATATATATATATTTTTTTTTCATTTTCATAACTTGTAACACTTGAATGTTTCAAACTTTATGTAGTATTGTTCTCAGACAATTTCAGTAATGTCTGCCTCTTTGCGTAACTCAAAATACATCAGCAACCCAAATAGTCGACAATAAATAAGCCAAGTGTTCAGCTCGCATAAGTCTCGTATGACTACGTCTTTGAATAAAAAGAATTTCAGTTACCTGCTTTCGTGTATAGAATCTAAATAATAGCAAATGAGCCGTGTTTAGTCAGGCAGGCATGTCCGTTTTTTCCGAAGAATTTTATTGAATTAAGAGCTTTTCTGTTAAGTGCTTCCCACCATCTCTTTGGATTGTTTTATTCTGATCATTCTAATTACCTGAAGCGACAGTTCTTCCAGGCCATAGTTGTATCAGTGCTACTGTATGGCTGCACCACCTGGACCTCAATGAAGCGACTGGAGAATAAACTAAACGGTAACTGCTTAAGAATGCTGCCTGCAATCTTAAACAAGACCTGGAAACAACACCCCACGAGAAAACAGCTGTACAGCCACCTGCCCTATATCTCACAAACCATCTGTGTATGGCAAAAAAAGACACGCCAGACATTGATGGAGAAGCAAGGATGAACTCATAAATGACATTCTTCTGTGGAAGCTGTTGAAGTTAGTCAGTGTACTGTTGGTTTGAACAACAGCAACTAGCTAAACACAACAGAACCAGTGCCCAAGACAGTTGGTATTTATGGAAATCAAGAATAGTCCATTCATGTATTTGGGTGATTCCATTCCTTGAGTCCTGATTGGCTGCTTGGTTTCTATGATGTTATGAGGCTTCATAAATAACCTGGCATTTTGCAGTGGTATTGCAGCAAGATAGGTTTGTATTCAGTTATGATTACTTGTTGCCTTGTCTTACCAATTCGACGGTAATTGGAACTAGTATGATTATTCTACAGAAGCTATCACATGGGAATGCCAGTGTGGGCCGTCCAGCAAAGACATACATTGACCAGCTCTGCGCAGATACTAGATGCTGCACTGACGACCTCCCGGGGGCAATGAATAATGGAGAAGGTTGACGAGAGATTGTCATGGATCTCCATGCTGCCAGAATGACATGATGATGATGTATTTATAATTGATGATTATATATATATATTTATTATAATAGATGATTATATATATATATATATATATATATATATATATTGAATGATGATAAATGGACGTTTCCTCATGACAGGCAGTTTGTGACTCAAGGTCAATTTCTCAAGTGGAGTTTAACAGGTTTGGTTACCTAGCCAAGGTTAAAGAGCCCAGTCTGCTCTACTATTTACCCATAGCTGGAGAGAGAGAGAGAGAGAGTAGTTGGATGCATACCTTCCTCAAGAGTATTAGTGCAATATGAAATGCAAACAGCCTCATCCAGGATTTGAACTCTAGTTGACAAGTTCATTTCCTATGACTCTAACCATTACACCATGCACCTCCATATGTTAATATGTGTGTATGTCTATGTATATATATGTGTGGATGTGTATATATTATTGAAGTCAGTCAGTTAGACAGTCAACAATTGGTTTGACTGGCCAAGCCTAACATGAAGTTACTAGTTCCCTAATGAACCCACTATAACAGCTTAAATAATTCCTGCCACTGCTGCCAGGAAGAGTCCATTAAGCTGAGGAGGTGTTTGACTGTTCTACTGTCCAATAGTTAACAATCTGTAACAGTCATTTCCAGACTGCAGGTTCAGTCCTGGCTAAGGGTGAAAGTAACACAGAATAACAATTATCAGTATTCTACATATATATATTTGTATGTAAATATATAAAAATGAAAAAACAGGGTGTTCAGAAAGATAATAAATTTGACCATCCCTCACAATCTACCGCTTAGCATAAAATAACTCTGGATGAGTTGACATGCTGTTAAAATCAATCAATACATCAAATGTTTTGCTATATGTACATCATGTGACTAAAACAGTTCAAGCCACGGAATGTATCTGCTGTAGTTTAGTATGTATCTAGTATTGTGATAGTTGGTGTGTTGACATATGCATTGCTTTATTCTGTTTGTGATTTGAAAGTAGCACAGATGAACATGCAACGTAGTCAAATTCAGGAAAATTCTTCCTAGCCGTATCAGTGCTATTATATGGCTGCACCACTTGGACTCTAATGAAATGCTTCAAGAAAAAGCTAGATGGGAACTACACAAGAATGCTGCGTGCTGTCTTGAACAATTCCTGGAAGCAGCACCCCACAAAAAAGCTACTCTATGGTTACTTGTCTCCTATCACACAAAACATCCAAGTAAGACAAACAGCACATGCTGGACTTCTGGAAAAGCAAGGATAAACTCATGTGGATGCTGAAGAATAATCAAACTAAGTTCCAATTACCGTCGAATTGGTAAGACCCGGCAACAAGCGGTTGTAACTTAATACAAACCCGTCTTGTTGCAATTCTACTGCAGAATGACAGGGTATTTATAAAACTCCACAATATCATTGAAACCAAGCAGCCAATCAGAACTCAAGGAATGGAATCACCCAAATGCATGAATGGATCATTCTTGATTTCTATAAATGCCAACTGTCTTGGACACTGCTTCTGTTGTGCTTAGCTAGTTGCTGTTATTCAAACCAACAGTAGACTAACTGATTTCAATAGACGCCTACACATGGACACACCAGTGTAGGCTGACCAGCAAAAACATAACTCAGTCAGCTCAGTTTGGATTCTGGTTGCTGTGCATAGGACCTACCAGCGGTGATGACTGATGGGGACAGTTGGTGAGAGAGAATTATGGATATCTGTGCTGACAGCATGACCTGATGATGATGATGATTTAGCAAAAGGTGGTTTGAATCAGTGAGATATCTGAAGAAATGTGCTGGGTGTGTCAATATATTGGTTATGTCCTAAGTATGAGTTTAAAATAACATATTTTCCTTCAGAGGCCAATAAAAAATACTTACTTCTTTGGTGTGAAAGTCATGATAAAAATATTATGATACATATCTTTGTTTTTTTCTTCAGTAAGTTCATTCTAGGTAGGTGTGTGATTTATATATATATATATATATATATATATATATATATATATATACACACACACACACACACACACAAACTTCCCTCTCCTCTCTTAATATAAAACATGAAAATTTCTTTTTATGACATCTCTTCCTTACCTCTTACCAATACACACACACACACACACACACAACCTTGAGTTTTCACTTCCGCTGTCGTTTATCGCAACAGAAAAAATTTATACACACACAACCACATACCTAAAAATATGCACAATGTTTTTCTTTCAATACACACACTTACAGCGCTACATACTCACACCATAAAATAGAATATTTGATGTCATATTTCAAAACCGTCTCCTTTTTTCAAACTTCAGAAATTTTTTAAACAGACTGAATGACAAGGATTACCACTCGCTTTTCTCATTATTCTGTGATAAATAATTTCTTATCTTATGCCCTGAAGATGATCTAATTAATAGATCGAAACACTGCAGCGTCGGCCAATAAACTCACCACTTAACCCATTTAAACCTGTGTTTTTTCATTTTTCTTGATATATTACACATATATATATATATATATATATATAAATAATCACACACCTAGCTAGAATGAACTTACTGAAGAAAAAAACACAAAGAAGATAAGTATTGTAATATTTCAAATGACCAGCCAGGAAAATACAAACTGGGCAAGACGTTAATTTATGACCAATGGCTAATTACCTTCCAGAGGGTTATACCCAGAGGAACACAGGACAATGAAAAAAAATCTGTTATCAACTGCCTTAAAAGTAATAAAGAATTCATAATTCACATCTGATGATTGGAAAGACACTTGCTCTAGTCTTCCTGAAATAGGCTATTATGCTAAAAATCTAAATCTTCTGTTATATTTTTTTACTTATTATAAGCAAAATTATATAAGTACACTTGTTGCATAGCGCCTTCTTTACTGGCACTAAATAGGTATATGTTATATACTTCTCTTTCTTCTTACTCTGTCGTCTATTCTTCTGGCCGGCTTGGTTCTGATCGTCTATCATCTATCTTGGCCTGGTATATCTTCTAAGGTCTCGTCTGGTCTTCTATTGAGGATTCCGGGTCTGGTTTCTGTTACTAGGGATTTCTTGTTATCAGAAGCCCTGTGTCATTGTTAGCTTTTAGTAATAAACACAAGACTTCGATTTACGATGATGTTACTTTATTCGTAGATCCCCAGACCAGACAATGCGCGCGGATCCTTACCTCTTGCTAGCTTGGCTTCTAACTTCTAACTCTAACTACTGAGTTGCTTACTCCTTAAACCGGAAGGGGGCTTTCTATCGCCTTCCGGTTCTCACGTTCCATCCGCAGAACGCAAGGTGAGATCAAGGTCAAGCGCCGTCACTCACCCTCAAGGCCATCAGCTGCATTAATATGATTTCTACACTATTGTCATAATCATTAGGTATCTAATGATTATGTAACACACTAACTCACTTCAACAGTGAGTATTGCTTCTACAGTATCCATCTAGCTTTTTTTTCTAAACATTTTGGGAAAGTCCAAGGGAATAGCCATACAATGGTACTGACATGGCTACAGCTTGAAAGAAATCTGTTTTATTTTATCAGAGAGATCTGATTTCCATACATAACAATAAGATTTAGTTGGACATGGAGATCAGTACTCGGCTATATTGCAAGTTGAGTCTGCTCTGCTGAGAAGTTGGCATGTCTGTCATTCTTGGGAAAACTTCCCAATCGATTGGGAATTTTCTGAATTGTTTGGGGGGTCATTTCAAAATTGGGTAGTTGGGCAATCTTGGCTGCTGGTAGCTTAGCATAGGTTGTTTCAGTAGAGGGTTATAATATTACTTTTAATTAAATTAAAAGTATTGATAAGCATATTGTAATTATGTAAAATATATGTTGAAATAAGTTGTGTCTGTTCTGATAATCCAGACTTAGTAGGTGGTTTAAATAGCAGGTTGGGCTATTCCACTGTGTACCTTGGCCAAGCCCATTTCCAACATACTTATTGGCGGTTGGTTTTAGTGTGGATACTTTTATCCATATGTTACCCAACATTTGACTTTCTGGCAGTTGATACAGACCCTGTATTCAGTTTTAGTCTGCCTTTTTTTTTGTCTGGTAACTGGACTTTAGGCACAGCCTTCCTGTTAAGGTGAGTATGATATTGATTCTACAATATATATATATATATACAAGGTTCCTAGTTCGATACCGGCCAACTCAACATATGAGTAGCACAGTAAAGTAAGGAGCTGATGGTAGGTGTGGTGCTCAACCTCAGATGCAAAAACAATCTCCTTGGTCTAGCACAAGTGAAAACGGGATAGACTCCCTCGCTGATTGGCTGATACTCACTTTAGGCCACCCCGACGACTATATGTGTGTGTGTATTATAATAGATGATTATATATATATATATATATATATATTGAATGTATGTATATATTAAAGTTTTTGGGAAGCATTAGTAGTCCAGGTTAAAAGCCCCTTAAGGTTAACTTGAAGCCAAATATTTTAAATGTTATTTTTCCAGTGCAGGTATCATTGGGGAACGAGAGAAGTTTTTGTGAACAGGCCCACTTACCAAAACCTTTTTTGTTCCCCAAGGATACTTACATTAGAAAACTAAGGTCTAAACAAAAACATAATATTTGATGAAAATACCTCCCCTCCATCTATGTCACATTATATTTTTCATGGGCATGAACAGCTTCCTTATTCTTCTGTTGCGATGACGACGTCTTCGTTTGAACACATAAAATAAATTTTCTCTCCCTATCATAGTTATCTTCCTTTCTTTTTTTTTTTGCCTTTTTTTTTTTTATTTTTGCCTTTTTTTTTTTATTTTTGCCTTTTTTTTTTTTCAAATTTCTTGGAATGGAAATGAGGTTCCCTTGCAGCAGTTAAGGAAAAAAAAAAATTTAAACAAAAAACAAAACAATTATTCCCTCTGAATGTTGGGTTGGAAGAGCCTAGAGGAAACCGGGACGAGGTATTTCTATTTTTTTTTCTTAGTAAGTGTAAAAAAAAACAATACAAATTCTCTCCAAATATTTTTCTTATTGAATTTCAAATGAATATTCATTATAAGTATTCTTTGGCTCACCAAAACAAATTGCATCTGATTGGCTGTGATATATATATATAAGTTTAAACACACACACACACACACACATACAGAGATGCTAATAGGTACTCGTCTTGCGTCCCTGATGCACAAAAATCTAAAAGCACACAGTAAAATCATATCTATGTATCCCAGTGGTTTTCTTTTTTCTTCCCTCACCATTTCAAGCTAACTGTAAATACATTTCAATAGTTTCTTAGAAATGAATTACACAGGATAGGTTAAAAGGTAGGAGTTAGAGGACTTTAGTTGGTCCTCATAAATTTTCACGGGGACTCATTCAAAGCAAATATGTGCATTCCAGGATGCTTTAAATCAAAAAACCATCAGCATCACTATATATATATATATATATATGTATTATATAATTTAATTAATCATGACAAGCAAATTCGGCGAATACCATGTGCAACGTGAGGAACACTGTACAGCTGTTTCAACCTAATTTTGGTGGAACCGGCGAACCCAGGATGCAAAGTCAGAGACTCTACCCCTAGGCCAACCGGACACGCCACACATGAAACTCGCCAAATCAACTTGTCAATCATAAGTGCGCAACTACTATAACATGATGTTATTTATAATAACAATTGTTATATAACAACTACTATAACATGATGTGACGTTTTACAGCATTGATTCGTTACCTCTCGCAGAGTCACATCTTCATTAGACAATATATATAGGGATTATTATTAATCATGATATTATTAGGATTATTATAGTATAATATATTTAGTATAATATTAGTATAATATTATTTCATATCGTCTAATACATATTATTAGGATATTATTAGACATATATATAGGGGTGCTTGGTGTAATGGTTCTTGTTGAAGGAAATGGACTCAGTGAGCAGAGTTCAAATCCTGGACGAGTCTGTTTGCATTTCAAGGTTAATGAATTGCATCCATTGTACATTTATATCTACATTTTTTGTATAATCGGTTCTTGCACAGTTATATGATACCAAGTATTTCTATGAAATCCAAATAATTATATGGTTTCAAGATATTATTTCTATATAATTATAGTCATTTGTTTGCACACAGTCATATGGTTTCAAGCACGTGGTGTAATGTTTAAAGTCATGAGAAATGGACTTATTATCCCAAGTTCAAATCCTGGATGTGGAAATTGCATTTTCACTTAGCCCTAATTAGCATTACAAGCATTTAGTTGAAAAACGCTGACATTTTCAAATTTGCGACCTTAAAATTCAGTATAAAAATGAAAATGTTGAATAATCTTGTGGTAAACTTAAAAAAACAAAAAAATCTTGACATTCCTACTTTTTATTCCCCAAATCATGGATTCTAGCATGGAGATACATAAAATCTAAGACCAGAATCAGAAAGAACATAGAATTTTACATAAAAATTCAAAGTTTTATCAAAATTGCTTCAAAAATAAAGAAATGGTGAAGAAATTACTGAATTTCTTGTTCCATGAATTGACATATTTTTTTATCAAAATTATGTCCACTTTTTTACCCCAATTTCGGGGCTTTAAATTCTCATAACTTTTGAACCACTGGGGATATTTATATAATTCAAACTGTTTTGAACTCCATTTACAAAGTTCTATATAACTAATGTGATTAAATAACAATAACCTCAAATAAAAAAAATCAACTGGGAATGCTATATATTGAATGGCATAATGGGCAACAGCAGGTTTTCCATACAACCTGTACCCAGATCCAGGCGAGAGACCTGCTGTATGGGCAACAGAAGGTCTTCCATACAACCATGCCGAAGCCTGTGCCCAGATCCAATTTTGGTACATAAGCAAAAAAGAAAGGGGGGGTGAAATTCATCTCCTCATCCCAACCTAAATTGTCTCCTCATTTCCTCACACTTCCATGCTTTCTCTTTTTCCCCTTCATCTAACCAATTCCCCAACCCCCTACACTAACCAAACTTCCTCTCCTGACCTTCTTTTACTCACACTTTGTGACCAACTCCACCTATACCCACCCCTACCTATCCTCTCCCCTTTTATTACTCCCTTTACTGCTTCTTTGGATCAAATTTCTATCCAAGATGGCTAACCCATCTCCGCTACAAACTCATCTTCAAAAGGTATTTTTCCACTATTTCTCTGATTATCCCCTCTCTTTGCTTTCAATCTCTTTCTCTTTCTTCCAAATGATCCCCGTCTGACCAATCAAACTCTTTCCTCACAAACACTAACCCACCCACTTGACCTCTTCTCCCATCCACCCCCGTCTGACTCTTTCCTCACAAACATAACCCACCCACTTGACCTCTTCTCCCATCCACCCCTCTCTGTCCACTTCCCCCTCTATAAAACACTTGTATGATACCTTAGATAATCAATAAAAAGACTGATGATGCAGAACTCAAAGCTCTAGCGAAATATATCCTACACACTTTTATCTGAGTTCTGTCCTTGTGTTCCTCATGTCTCTACTACATTCTGTCAGATTTATTCCAATCCTCTTTCCTCATATATATATATATATATATATATATATATATACTCTGTACTAACTGCCTGAACAAAGTCAAATGTTCAGTATATATGAATGAAAGTGTTCATCTTAAAACTATCAGCCAATGAGAATCCAGGATGTGGAATAGCCCAACCTGCTATTCAAACCACTTACCATGTCTGGATTCTCAGAACAGACTCAGCTTGCAACACAGCTGGATACTGATCACTCAACATTCAATGAGAATCTTGGAAATGGACTTGGCCAAGATACACAAATGGAATAGCCCAACCTGCTATTTAAACCATTTACCAAGTTTGGATTCTCAGAACAGACTCAGCTTGCAACACAGATACTGATCACTCAACATTCAATGAGAATCTTGGAAATGGACTTGGCCAAGATACACAAGTGGAATAGCCCAACCTGCTATTTAAAACACTTACCAAGTCTGGATTATCAGAACAGACTCAGCTTGCAACACAGCTGGATACTGATCACTCCACGAATCTCTACAATGCCGGGTAGCCTCTTCTAGTCTCTAAGAAAGCTGATGGGGTCGAACTAACACTCAACAAGTCAGTGGCAACCACAGCGATTTGCAAAGTTTATCTAAAATGTAAAGAAATTCATTGAATTGATTGCTTCATAAAAAGAAAAGCCATTATATTGTTTACTTGATAATTTTTATGCTCTTTAAGAGCAGACACACAATAAAAAAAAACTTCTTGGTAAATTTATGTGCAAAAAGACGCATTACAAAAACGGTCATTATGCAATTTGTATTGTTTTATTGATTTAATGCGTGAAATAAATATTGTTTTTTTTATTCCATGTGCATTTGTCGATGCTGTCTCAGCTCCTGGCAAAATGCCAGCGATAAAGAATTGAGAAATAGAAGAATTGAATAGAAAGAAATGAGATTGAAGACTGTGCTTTCATAATACGAACATTGGCTACCTGTGTTGTTTTGAAGACACTTACCTTCTTTTCTTGGAAAAATATTGAATCGTTGTCAATTTCCTTATTTTGTTTTCTTTTTTTTCTTTTTTTTTTTTTTTGTTAAGTACAATACGCTGGTCTCTATCTCTTTAAGCTGTCTGGATACGGACCAATATGTTTCCAATTGAACTTTGTCTGTGAGAACGGCAGAAGAATAATATACATTGTTGTAAGAATTGATTTGCCACCTAAGCCAAGAATACGCTTAAAACCATTATCTTGTGGCATTCGTCAGTCTCATAAGACCCCATGGATCTGCACTTGGATATCGATGCAGGCCTAGGCAAGCAATTGCCAATACTGCAGGCCTCTTGACTGGATCTGGGTACAGGCTTGGGCATGGTTGTATGGAAGACCTGCTGTTGCCTATGCAGCAGGTCTCTCACCTGGATCTGGGCACAGGCTTGGGCATGGTTGTATAGAAGACCTTCTGTTGCCCATGCAGCAGGTCTCTCACCTGGATCTGGGCACAGGCTTGGGCATGGTTGTATGGAAGAACAGCAGTTTCCTGTATAATAAACATACTAAGTTCCAATTAGCGTCAAATTGGTAAGACAAGGCAACAAGGAGCTGTAACTTACCAATTTGACGGTAATTAGAACTTAGTATGTTCTAATTACTGTCGAATTGGTAAGACAAGGCAACAAGGTTAAATCCGTATTAAGTTACGGCTCCTTGTTGCTTTGTCTTTCCAATTTGACGATAATTAGAACTTAGTATGTTTATTCTAGATTTCCCATGCAGCAGGTCTCTCGCCTAGATCTGGGTACAGGCTTGGGCAAGGTTGAATGGAAAACAAGCAGTTGCACATTTAGCAGTTCTGTTGTCTAGGTCTGGCCAAGGTTGTATGGAAGACAAGCAATTGTCCATGCAGCAGATCTCTTGGCTGGATCCAGATAGAGGACTGGCGAAGATTGTATATAAGACCAGCAGTTGCCAATGCAGCATGTTTCTTGTCTGGATGTGGTAGAGATCTGGGCAAGATTATATGAAAAACGAGCTGTTGCCCATGCAACAGGTCTCTTGCCTGGATTGGGATAGAGACCTGGGCAAGGTTATATAGAAGATTAGCAGTTGCCCATGCAGCAGGTCTTTTGCCAGGATTGGGCAGAGACATGAGTAAGTTTTTATGAAAGACCAACAGTAGCCCATGTAGCATGTTTCTTGGTTGGATCTGTGTACAGGCCTAACCAAGGTTGTATGGAAGACCAGCAGTTGCCCATACAGCAGGTCTCTTGCCTGGATTTGAGTACAGGCTTAAGGTATATGGTTGACCAGCAGTTGCCCATGCAGCAGGTCTCATGGCTGGATATGGGCAGAGGCCTAACCTAGGTTATATAGTAGCCCATGCAGCAGGTCTCATGCTGGATATATATGAAGACCAGCAGTAGCCCATGCAGCAGGTCTCATGGCTGGATATGGGCAGAGACTTAACCAAGGTTGTATGAAGACCAGCAGTTGCCTATGCAGCAGGTCTCTTGCCTGGATGTAGGTGTAGGCCTTGGCACCACAGACATTTTAAATCTGAAAATCATTACTGTTTAGAATTGGTGTTTTAAAACCCATCTTTTTTTTTTTGGTTAAAAAGTGACAAGTGAGGAAGTATTGGCCTCATTTTGGTTGGTTTTCATTCTTTTCAATCAAGGTAACAACATCTAAGATGGATGTTTCTGATTAAACGAGCCGCTCCCCCTACTACAAACCTTACACGAATAATACCTTTTTAAACATAGTACTTTTCAAGAATCTATCACGGGTCTAAAATAAATTTGTCAAATTCTTTTCTGACCTTCTTACCACCATCACCACCACCACCACGCGTCTACAAGAACACGTTGTGGTGCCTTGGAGAATGTCATTAAGAAACTGTGTAAGCATTTTGGACAGACGAACAACACCTGTCACCTGGACTGACAGTTTGATGCATGTGGACACCTTGTATTGCAAACAGGTAAATCATGGCTTGCCATGTCGAAACACCTAATGCAAAGAATCTGTTAAAGATAACACTTTCAATTCTTTCTTTCTTTCTTTCTTTCATTCTCACAGCCCATACTAATAATCAAGTACTTGTCTCTCTCTCTCTCTATATATATATATGTTTCTTTTCTTGGCTGTTGTATATCCCTTTAAAATTATGCACGTTCCAAACATTAACTCTTTGCCTACCAAATTTCCCTGGTATATTTTACTTGTATGAATGGATAATTCAAAGTTCACTATCTATTGGAACTCATTCTAAACACCTAATGCAAAGATTCTGTTAAAGATAACTTTCAATTTTTTCTTTTATTATTTCTTTCTTTCTTTCTCTTGTACAGTAATGCTGATAGCTTTTTGATTTAGTGCATCCTGGGATGCACATATTTGCTTTGAATGAGTCCACAGTAAAATTTATGGGTCACTACTAAAGTTTCTTAATAGAGTCTAGGGTTTTTATTTATAATTTGGGGAAACAACTAATTCTTTCTTTCTTTCTTTCATTCTTACAGCCCATACTAATAATCAAGTACTTGTCTCTATATATATATATTTCTTTTCTTGGCTGATGTATATCCCTTTAAAATTATGCTTGTTCCAAAGATTAACTCTTTGCCTACCAAATTTCCCTGGTATATTTTACTTGTATGAATGGATAATTTCATTATCTATTTACCTCGGAACTCATTCTAATCACCTAATGCAAAGAATCTGTTAAAGATAACTTTCAATTTTTTTTATTATTATTTCTTTCTTTCTTTCTCTTGTACAGTAAGGCTGATAGCTTTTTGATTTAGTGCATCCTGGGATGCACATATTTGCTTTGAATGAGTCCACAGTAAAATTTATGGGTCACTACTAAAGTTTCTTAATAGAGTGTAGGGTTTTTATTTATAATCTGGGGAAACGACTAATTATTTCTTTCTTTCTTTCTTTCATTTACTTGTACAGTGCATATTTGCTTTGAATGAGTCCCCAGTAAAATTTATGGGTCCCTACTAAAGTTTCTTAATAGAGTGTAGGGTTTTTATTTATAATCTGGGGAAACGACTAATTGTTTCTTTCTTTCTTTCTTTCATTTACTTGTACAGTGCATATTTTTTGAATGAGTCCCCAGTAAAATTTATGGGTCCCTACTAAAGTTTCTTAATAGAGTGTAGGGTTTTTATTTATAATCTGGGGAAACGACTAATTATTTCTTTCTTTTTTCTTTCATTTACTTGTACAGTGCATATTTGCTTTGAATGAGTCCCCAGTAAAATTTATGGGTCCCTACTAAAGTTTCTTAATAGAGTGTAGGGTTTTTATTTATAATCTGGGGAAACAACTAATTATTTCTTTCTTTCATTCTTACAGCCCATACTAATAATCAAGTGTTTCTCTCTATATACATTTCTTTTATTGGCTAATATATATCCATTTAAAATGATGCTTATTCCAAACATTAACTCTTTGCCTACCAAATTTCCCTGGTATATTTTACTTGTATAGTGATGCGGATGGTTTTTTGATTCAATGCATCTTTGGATGCACATATTTGCTTTGAATGAGTCCCTGTGAAAATTTATGTGTCCCAACTAAAGTTTCTTAATAGATTGTAGGGTTTTATTTATAATCAGGGGAAACAACTAAAGCTGTCAAACCCCTACCTTGTAACCTATCCTGTGTAATTCATTTCTAATAAACTATTGAAATGTATTTACAGTTAGCTTGAAATTGTGAGGGAAGAAAAAAGAAAAACACTGGGATGCATGGATACGATTTTACTGTGTCCTTTTAGATTTTTGTGCGTCAGGGAAGCAGGACTCGTACATATCAGCATCTCTGCTTGCATGAATGGATATTTTAAAGTTCACTATCTATTCACCTCAGAACTCATTGTATTCAAATAAAAGTCGTCAGGATGGCCTAAAGTCGGTATCAGCCAATCAGTGAGGGAGTCTATCCCCTCTTCTCTAGCACTAGACCAAGGAGATTGTTTTTGCGTCTAAGGTGGATTGCCACACCTACCATCAGCTCCTTACTTTACCGCACAGATCCATATGCTACTCATATGCTGAGTTGGCAAGGGCCGATATTGAACAAGGAACCTTGTGGTTCCTAGCCGAATGCTCTACCGACTGAGCTAACCCGGCCCTATCTATTCAAATAAAGTCCTATTATTATTGTAATCTGAGTCATTTTGCTCAATTATAATGAACTAACCATCAGTTTTGTACTTTGCTTGAGTAGTGGTGGGAAAGCCTCTATGAATGTCTTAACTCTTTCTTTCCCTAACAGCAGTACCAAATTTTCTTGGTGTTACCTTGTATGATGGGATATTTCAAAGTTCATCTGGTACGAAAAAGAAAAGAAAATAGAGGGGGGAAAATAAATTCGACTTGTTGAAGAGAGGGAGGGGTCAACAATGTTGTCGCCGTCACAAAATCTACAGCACAAAAAAATCCGTCGTCGTCGTACAATCACCAACTCAAATATCATCATCAGCTGAAAAATCGCAACTGCTTGCTGTCGTCACCCCACCTCTACTTATACAAGATTTTCCTTCAACATCCGGGTGTCTGCACCCCACATACGAGATTCCTGAGCCAATCCTAGCTGCTGGAATCCTCGTAGCCATCATCCAGGCACCTGGGACAGTAGTATCTTGAATTCAGTGCCAATGTGTCGCCCGTTCGCATTCCGAATGACACGGGTTCGATTCCACATGCCAGGCAAAGCCTAGCCTGCTTCCTTCGAGAATACGGCTGGCCACTCACTTCGTGTTCTCTGTCACTGTTCACTATTGAAGAATAATTAAAGTTCCAATTACCGTCGAACTGGGAAGACAAGGCAACAAACGGTTATAATACAAACCCAAATAGTCACAAAGTCTACTGCAGAATGACAGGGTATTTATAAGACTCCACAATGTGGACTTACTGACTTCAATGACTATTCACCTCAGAACTATTTCTATTTAAATAAATTTCTATTATTATTGTAATCTGAGCCCTTGTGCTCAGTTAAAATGAACTAACCATCAATTTTGTACTCAGCCAGGTGCAAATCCAGACAAGAGACCTGCTGCATGGGCAACTGCTGGTCTTCATACAACCTTGGTTAGGCCTCTGTCCATATCCAGCCATGAGACCTGCTGAATGGGCAACTTCTGTTCTTCCATACAACCTAGGTTAGGCCTCTGCCCATATCCAGCCATGAGACCTGCTGCATGGACTACTGCTGGTCTTTCATACAATCTTGTTTAGACCTGTACTGAAATCCAGGCAAGAAGCCTGCTGCATGGGCAACTCTTTGTCTATCAAATTTCCCTGGTGTCTTTTTTTTTTACCCTGTATGATGGGATATTTCAAAGTTCACTATTCACCTCAGAACTATTTCTATTTAAATAAATTCCTGTTATTATTGTAAATCTGCTTCTGCTCAATTTATACATAGAATGAATCTTATTTGTTAAGGAGATCTCCATCAAAATCTGAGTTAGATTCGCCTCAAAACAGTTATTAGTGCATTTAACATACTGCAACATGTCTTATGTACCACTAAGAAATAAAGGTTTATGTAATATATGTAGTATGGTTAATTTGCATTCTGGTTTTAACAAAACAGTGTTTAATAAATAATCACTCAGTGTTATTGATCTCTAATATTATTGTTTTATTCTCCAATGTATTAAAATCAATCTAATGAATGATTTATATAGAAACCAATTAAAATGTAATTAAAATACATGTAATCTTTTTATATGTGTTCTTATTTAATTTCGTTAGTTGTTATAATTCAATATATTTCATTACATTAAAACTGAAATACTTACACACAGAGTGCACATATTCTTGCTAGTATGTATAATGTAAATGCATTGCTAATGATTTTATTATAGAAATACACTTGAAATAAGGAGTTTATTTTTGTATTTTATTATAGAAATCTTGATACTACAGAAACCATTTTTAGATGCAATTATGTGTAGAAGTTCCTTAAAAAAAAAATATATATATATATATAAAAGACTTCATTTTATATAGTTCAACATGTTTGAAAGAATTTTTCCTAGATTAGATACTTTAGATTTTTTTTTTTTTTTTTTCAAAGATATTTTGAAAATTTTAAATTAGGTCTCGTGTTTGTTTTTGTTTATTAGAATGAGAAGAAAAGTAGAGATTTTTGTTTGTAATGGAAAAGAAGAAGAAGAAGAAGAAGAAGAAGAAGAAGAAGAAAAAAAACACAAAGAAAATTTGCTGACGAGAGAACGCTTTATAGGTAACACAATGTTAGAAGCTACAAACACAATGTATGTGCATTAAGCAAGCCATAAAAGAAAAGTCGGTTGCTAACAAATATGATAATTGAAAAAGTTTTACAGAATTTATCGAGACACGAGCTCAGGTCACGAACTAAACATGCAGGCAAACATTGTAGTATCAGATTTGAATTTAAAAAAAAAATCTATTTTAACAAACATTACAAATATGTGCATGAGTAGTACAAGCATAAATGCATATAAATGCATTTGTGTGTATATATATATATATCCTTCAGCAAGGGTAAATAGTAGGGCAGACTGGGCTCTTTAACCTTGATTAGGCAACCGGTCTAGGAGAAGGAAAAGTCTGAATTCAAACCTGTTGAACTCTGCTTAAGAAATTGACCTTGTGTCACATACTGCTCGTGCGGAGGGGTTGGTAAATATATATATATATACATATCCTTTCCTTTTCCTTTTAGAAGTCCGTCGCAGACTACGATGACATCACTCCATGTCGTTCAACAGTTGTGGATCCTCTGGTGGCTAGTTAGTCCAATTCTGGACTTGCAGATGTGGTCACACACATTGCCATCTGCATTTGGTGGTTCATGATGATGAAGACGTCGCTGCTTTGCAGCCCTGTTAATCTCGATATTGAGCCGCTTAGCTCCTGTGCGGCACATGTCTTGCCAACTTTGTCTGTTGGAGGCCATATCTTCCAGGCTTGATGACAGCACTGTTTACCATTAAGCCAATAATGTTTCCAAGAGATTATTGTAGATCTTAAATCTTAAATCTTCTTGGTCTAGTGAAAATGGGATAGACTCCCTCGCTGTCTGGCTGCTACCGACTTTAGGCCACACCGACAACTTTTTTTTACTTTATATATAAATGTTGCAGGGAGGAATTTGTTGTTCTTTTGTGAAGCAATGAGATGAGATCCTCTAAATATTTGAACTAGTTAAATGTACTCTTGAATTTTATATCTTTATTATCACAGAATAGGAGTACCGTCATTGTTTTTTTGTGGGGGGCGGGCAGGGGGTTCCTCTCTTGTTTCCCATGGAACCATTTATCTTTTATCCTTTGATGCCTCTTCTAATTTGCAAGACGATTTTAAAAAGAAAAAAAAAAAAAGAAAGAATTTTTAACAAAGAATCCTTTCATATTCCCACATATTTCTCTGACTGGGAATGAATCAATTGCCATTTTTTTAATAATTTTTTTATTAGACTTTTGTGACCGAATAAAAGACAGCAATATGAAATATTTGATCCCTTGAACTATTATAAAGAAAATCCCTTGATAAAACAATATGGAATTTGTAGAATAATCATACTAGTTTCAATTACCATCGAATTGGTAAAACAAGGCAGCAAACAGTCATAACTGAATACGAACCTATCTTGCTGCAATACCACTGCAAAATGCCAGGTTATTTATGAAGCCTCATAACATCATAGAAGCCAATCAGGACTCGGGGAATGGAATCACCCTAATGCAAGAATGGACTATTCTTGATTTCAATAAGTATCAACTGTCTTGGCACTGGTTCAGTTGTGCTTAGCAAGTTGCTGTTGTTCAAACCAACAGTACACTGACTAACTTCAACAGAATTATATACACTATATATGCATAAACACATGTATATATATGTATGCACATCTATTATTATACTAAACTTGAGTTAATCAACTTTTCCTTCCTAAAGGCTTTTTTACTGTTTAGTTTAATGACACAAAAATTATACTAAATTGTTACTTACTTTTAGGATTGAATTATGTTTGAAAAAAATTCTGTTTTAATTGGTTCGAATTAGTTGTAATTTGCAGTTAAGTCAAAAGCCGACCAATCTCTTACTTAACTCTATGTCTATCTCTTTCTTCCCCTCTATGTATCTCTTGACTACCTCCTCATTATATAATGTTAGTTTCTCTGGAGAGTAGAGAGAGAGAGCCGGGAGAATTTGAAATGTCTGGCTGATACCGAAAATAGGCCACATTACTATTAAACTAGGCTTGCGACAGTGCAGAATCTGTATTGAGTTACAGCTTACTTGTTGCCTCGTGTACCAATTTGACGGTAATTGGAATATTGTTTCTACATCATGGATATCCAGGAATCTTTTAATGAATGATTCTACTGTTTTTCTTTCTGTTTCTTTCGTATGCAGTGAAAGTGTTAGTGTTGTAATACTCATTCCAGCTTTTCACGTCTACGCCCCTATCTTTCTTTTTCCTTTTTTATATTTTCCAAGAGTTCCACCCCATCTGTAATTGTGAATCTGCTGTGTTCTCAATTTACTGCATGCAATGCACTTCCTTTTATTCACTACAGCCATTAAATACGATTAAATAGGAAATGGAATGATATAAATAAACGCAGAAAAACATGCAGGAATTGCTTGCCTGTTTTTACAGGAGTGCATTAACAGGTGAACTAATCGAGCACTACCAAAATAGTGGGTGTGGCGGTACAGCGGGTGGGTGTGGTGGTACAGCGGGTGGGTGTGGCGGCACAGAACATTTCAGATTACAATAACCTGGGAAATTTGAAATGTATAAGATGCGATACAAGGTTAATTTTTTTTAGCGGATGTTGAAGTGAGTTAACGTTCTGTTGGTTTGAGCAATAGGCTAAGCACAACTGAACCAGTGCCAGGGACAACTGGTACTTATGGGAATCCAGAATAGTCCAATGATGCATTTGGGTGATTCCATTCCTATAGTTCTGATTGGCTGCTTGGTTTCTATGAGGCTTCATAAATAACCTGACATTTTGCAGTAGTATTTGCAGCAAAACAGATTTGTATTAAGTTACGATTAAGCTGCCTTGTCTTAGCAATTCGACAGTAATTGGAACTAGTATGATTATTCTACAGCAGAGTTTAACAGGTTTGTAACCATTATACTACAGGACCTACAGGAAATCTATATGTATATACAAAGAAAGATTCTGTCTGTATGTATATATCTGTTGGAAATATATATACATATTTACCAACCCCTCCGCACAAGCAGGATGTGACACAAGGTAAATTTTTTAGGCGGAGTCTAACAGGTTTTATTTCAGAGTTTTCCTTCTCCTAGACCCTAGACTGGTTGCTTAACCAAGGTTAAAGAGCCCAGTCCTCCCTGCTATTTACCCATAGCTGGAGGAAGTGCAGGTGGATTCATACCTTTCCCAAGGGTGTTAGCACTATTTGAAATGTAGACAGCCTTGTCTAGGATTTAAACTTGGGTTGAGGAGTCCATTTCCTATGACTCTAGCCATTACATCACGTGCCTCCATATATACACCACACCCATCTGCTGTGCACTCCATAAATCTATATATGCATAAAAGAAAGATTCTGTCTGTTTGATGGTACAATGACCGAGCACACATCCTTTTATAAAGGAAAAAGAGTTTAACAGGTTTGTAACTATTATACCACAAACACCTTTGGGAAATCTATCTATCTATCTATCTATCTATCTATCTTATATATACTAGCAAATATATGCACCCTCCGGGTGCAAGTATTTTAGTTAAATTTTATAATAAAATATCATATTAAATTAGAAAGGCTAATGAAACTGAATAAGAATGTAGATAAAAAGATTTTGAACAGAGGGGGTATGATTGAAAAATAGAACAACTTTGAAACTAACTCTTCCATCATTTTCCGTTACTCCCGTCTTTCATTGGTAAATTTTCCTAATTAAACTGTTTAGTTAAAATAGGAAGTAAAGAATAATATTAGTTATTTCTTCTTGTTAAGGGATTTCTTTTAAGATTTATTGAAGAGATTTTTGCTCATATTCAATAAGATAAAACCAAACAATTAGAAATCAATAATACTAAGCATATATTTATTAAAATCATTTTTTTAAGATCAATATGCAAATTAGCCTTCCCATTCATACTGTAAACCTCTATTTTGTTGTATATATAAATACAATTGCATGTTATTAGTATGTAGATATGGTCAACAGTATTAATAATGTAAAACAATTTTATTAATAATTGAGGTTTAAATAAAAATAAAATCATGGAGAATATGATGTAAATAACTAAAGGAATTGTGACTTGTATAGTAATATAGTTTCGGTTACAGACAGACAAACCCACAATCTCCATTATAATAAGATATATATATATATATATATATATATATAGTACTGAACAAGTCGTGGAAACAGCACCCCACTAGGGAGCAGCTGTATGGTCACCTGCCCCCTATCTCACAGATCATCCGAGTGAGACGGACTAGACATGCAGGACACTGCTGGAGAAGCAAGGACAAACTCATAAGCGATGTTCTCCTGTGGAAGCCAACACATGGACATGCTAGTGTGGGACGCCCAGCAAAGACCTACATTGACCAGCTATGTAAAGATGCTGGCTGCAGCGAGGAAGAACTCCCAGGTGCAATGAATGATAGGGAAGGTTGGCGAGAGATTGTCATGGATATCCGTGCTGCCTGCACGACATGATGATGATGATATATATATATATATATATATATATATATATATATATAGATGTTTGGTACATGCAAATTTGTAAACTACTAAAAGTAGGGGGATCATATGTAAAATGGGGAGGTAATATTTTATTATGAATTAAAATAATAAAATAAAAGGGGATACGAAGGCCTTTTCGACCGGTACTTTTTCAAGTATTTACACCGGTTGACAATTAAAAGTCAGAAATGTAAAGAATTTGTTAAGAACAAATGGGGTAAACCAGAGAGTAGGGGGGGACAAAAAAAAAAAAAAAATTGGGGAAAAAAGGGTATGTATATGTGCCCTAGGTTAAACCAGGGTTATGTTATGTTATGCCTCCCAACAGATAAATGGAGTGTCTCGGTGTTTGTCTGCACAGAGTAGGTCTAAGAAAGGAAATACTAACAGCCTCAAGGACTGCTAGATGTTGCTTAGACCTAGCTCTGTGCAGAATAGAGAAGCACTCATCTGTATAATCGGACAAACAAGCATTTATAGAAAGGTGCTCAGCGATCGCCGAGTCGAATGCTTGGGATAACCCGGATGTATTATTAGTGACGGCATTGCGGAGTACTCGGGGAGTACTCAGTTTCTATATATATATATATATATATATATATATATATATATATATATATATATAAACTGATATGCCTGTCTGTATGTTTGTATTACAACCGAACTCACATCCTTTTATAAAGAAAAATTGGTAGAGTACAACAAAGACTAAAATTCAATAAAATCTACACCCTATTCTTGTCCAAGAGGGGGGGGGTGTAAAAAATGTTCATCGTTCATTTTCCATTTGAAAAGCTGAATAAAAAATATAAGTGTACAAATCAATGATATGTTAAAAAAATTAATTAAAAACTGATTAAAAAATAAAACAAATTAATAAAGGATAAAACATAATAAAAAGCAAATAAAAGACAAATAAAAAGAAAAAATACAAACTAGAATAATAATAAAAATATAGGTACTGGCAAAAAAATTGGCTGCTACGAGTTTTAAAAGCGAATTAAAAATAATTAAATCTATTATTTTTTAAGGTCAAACATTGTCTAAATCGATAAGTAGTAACATAATGACCATTATTAACAAAAGAAAAATATCATTACATATGCAGTTTATTTTTAATAGATTTAAAACGATTTGTTTTGGTCAATTTCGACGCGATCCGCCATTCTGTCTATTTTTGAACGGTTTTAGGCGCTTGTTTACAATTTTAATGTAACATTTGCGATTGCAAAAATTTTTACCAAAAATCAGGTAATTATCCGATTTTAATGAAATTTTCAGTATTGATTTATCAATTAATGAATTTTATAAAGCATCAGTTATTTTATTTCAAAACTTTAATTTAGTATTTTTGCTATGAAAAATTAATATATAAAATTCATTTAAAATGTGAAAAGCCTGATGTTAAGTTTAAAATGTTATATTTTTAGATTCTAGAAATAAATATCTACTTAATGCAAACCTTATTTTTTTCGAAAATGTATATGTTTTGAAGAAAAACTCTATTGAAAATGTACCCCTCCCCCTTTTAAGCAGAAAAAATATCGATGTATAATTTTTTCTTTTATAAGATAATAGCCTATTAAATAATTATCGAAATGAGTAAAAAAGAAATCTCCAAAAAATTAATTATTTATTATTTTTTTACATTTTATTTTTCGATTTTCGGTACTTATTTTCTCCTAGAAAAGCCACTGTAAAAATTTTTTTTTTGTTTCTATTCATAACTTCGGTCTTTTATCTCATTATTTATACTGTAATTAGTACCGAAAATGACCAACTCGCAAAAATATTACGCCCCCAACATATTGGGGCATCAAAATTAAGTGACCTGAAAAAAATGAGAAAGTTTTGAAATAAAATAAGTAATGCATTATAAAGATCATTCATTGATAAATAAGGAGTTAGATGGCTTTAGTTGGGACCCATATATTTTTCTGGGGACTCATTCAAAGCAAATATGTGCATCCCAGGATGTACTATATCAAAAAGCTATCAGCATCACTGTATATATGCTTCATCAGACTGATAAATGCGATATGAATTGTAAATTCAACTGGAGTTTGAGTCGGTATAGTTTACTGACTCCGACTCCAGTGACCCCTTAATTGCTTCTGACTCTTACTCTACAACCCTAGTCCTTAGGTATGATATGAAACTGCATCTGATAGTGAGGCTCAACTTTTGATGATCTGGGGAATGTAGAGTACCCTTTCATTGCCATTACTCCCTGGTCAATTCTGACCTGGAGTATTTGGTTTGGTTTCTTTTGTTTAATGGTATATAAACCTTTTGTGGGTGATTTAATGGCAAAGCCATCCTTGTAGAAGAATAGTAGTGGGTTTATTTTAACCTATAGCTGGGTAGGTGAGGAGATTCATACATTATATTTGTCCACAAAAAGAAATTCTGACAAAACAAATAAAAGAAAAAATGAACACAAAAAAAAAGAAAAATCTGTTAATAATAGAGATCAGGTCTCTATTAATCTGTAGCTGAAACTACATTACTGCTTATGTTACATTACCCAAAACCATCATAACATAGAATAAATACTCTCAAAATTTGAGCATGCAACCTTAGACGGTCCTCACTGTTTTTTTAAACATGTCTTAATAAATACATGCCTGGTATTATATATTTATATATAGTTTGTTTTATTTTGATATATATTTAAAGTTATCAGAACTAATTGACCATTTCAAATTGTTTATTTATTTATTTATTTATTTTACTCCTTTAATAAATTTGATAATCTTGCTTACTTATGGTACAAACTCTCTGACATTAAATTTTTAACTCAGGCAATATCTTTCAAAAATTAGTTTTTACACCGCCCGGAGATCGTTTTTTTTTTGTTTTTCTAGTTAGTATAAGAAAGAAAGAGAATAATAAAAGATTGGAAGAATTCATTTCATAAATAATTTGTTCTTTGAGTGAGAGTATCTATGATTCATGTTTTTGCATTTTAAATTGAGACTCAGATAATTTGTAGATTTTTTTTTTCCTTTCTTTAGCTTTCTGAACTTGCATTCTGAATTTAATTTCCATTGAATTCAAATGATATAATTAGTTTAAGATTATTAAGAAATTTATGAATATTAAGAAATTATTTCGATTAATAAAGCAACAAAAAAAAAAGAAAGAAATTGTGAATCCATTTTAAAAAGGTCATTGAATAAACGGCATGTAGAGATTTCTTTTAAGATAAAAGAAAGTGTTTTAAATATTGAAGATAATTTTTAGTAATATTTACAAAAATGAAGAGGAAAATGCCACATAAAAGAAGTGATTGAAATATTTTAAAAAAAGAAGAGAAAAAGAATTTAGATAAAAAAAAGAATTTGAATAAGAAAAAGTTTAAAAAAAGGAAAAAAATTTTTTTTTTAAATTAAAAAGCAAAAAAAAGGAAAAAATTTAAAAAGGATAAAAAAATCAAAAAAGAAAATAAGAAAAAATTAAAAGAAAAAATTGAAAAAAGAAAAAAATTGAAAAAAAAGAAAAATTAAAAAGCAAAAAAAAAAGGAAAAAATTTTAAAAAATGATAAAAAGATCAAAAAAGAAAATAAATTAAAATAAAAAATTGAAAAAAGAAAAAATTGAAAAAATTAAAAAGCAAAAAAAAAAAGGAAAAAATTTAAAAAAATGATAAAAAAAGCAAAAAAAAAGCAAATAAGAAAAAATTAAAATAAAAAATTAAAAAATATTCAGGAACTGAGAAGTTATGGATTGATTTCTGTGAAACCTGCTCGATTTTTCCTAAGGATTTTCTTTACTTCCAGTCGGATGGATTGTCTTTTCAACTCAGGCTTATAGTGGCAAACCCATGTTTAGCACATTTGTAAATATATATATATATATATATATATATATATATATATATATATATATAATATGAACAAAATTGATAAGACAAATAGGAATATTTCTTTTATGTCATTTATTTTTTGATTGTTCTCAACTAATTTGACCTTTGATCATCATCAGGAGAAAAAATTGTTTTTAGAAGGTTTTTAAAAAGTTTTCACAATAGTTGATAAATAAGCTACAAAAGAAAGGACAGAAAAGGTACTGACAAAGTGGCATATCCATTTCTTGAATGAAATCTATCTTCTGGTTTAATTATCTTCAATTGCTTTTTTATATGTATATATATATATATATCTATATATATACAAGGTGTGTCAAAAAAGTATCGAAATTTTTTGTACTTTTTGACACACCTTGTATTCTAAAAAAAAAATGTTCCATTCATTCTTCATTTCTATCTTATTAAAGTTGGTACTTTTTTGACACGCCTTGTATTCTGAAAAAATTTAATGAATGGAACGTTATTTTTTTTCAGAATACAAGGCTTTTGGGAAACTGGAATTTTAAAATTTGTATAAGACTAGCTTAAAAGCTGCCCTATCAAGTGGCAATTAAGCTAGCTCCTGTGGAGAGCTCTTGATTGAGAGACATACAAGGTGTGTCAATATGTATTGAAATTTTTTTGTACTTTTTGACACATTTTGTATTCTGAAAAAAAAATAAGGTTCCATTCATTCTTTATTTTTATCTTGGTAAATACAGCATTAAACTTGGTACTTTTTTGACACACCTTGTATTCTGAAAAAAAAAATTAAGAATGGAACTTTTTTTTTCCGAATACAAGGTGTGTCAAAAAAGTACCAAGTCTGTCTGTAACCGAATTAAGTAAATAAGTGTAATCTTTTTTTTTGTATTCGTATCAAATTCTATTAGTCTTTCTAATTCAATATAGAATTTAATTGTATTAAAATGTAAAATATGTCATTTCTTCTTATCTTTTTTGTCTTGAAAGAGTGTAACCAAATACAGGTTCTCTACCAACACAGCTGAATACTGGTCACTCATTCCAAATCTCGACATTATCATGTTCACTTTTGTACAAATACCCTTGGGAAAGGTATGAACCCCCTTATTCTCCTAGCCATGAATTAAATAGTATTCACATTAAAACCTGCAGCTAATGAGAATCCTAGGAATGGACTTAGCCAAAGTTCACAGTGAGTAGTCCAACCTACTTCTTAAACCACCGACCAAGTGTAGATTCTCAGAGCAAATTCAACTTGCAATACAGCTGAATACTGGTCACTCAACCTGAATCTCTACATTATTGCATTCACTTTCAGACTAATACCCTTTGGAAATGCATGAACCCCCTCATCTCTGAAGAATAATCAAAGTTCCAATTACCGTCGAATTGGGAAGACAGGGCAACAAACGATTGTAACTCAATACAAACCCGAATAGTCGCAGTCTACTGCAGAATGACAGGGTATTTATAAAACTACACAGTATCATTCAAATCAAGCAGCCTATCAGAACTCAAGGAATGGAATCACCCAAATCACCCAAATTCATGAATGGATCATTCTTGATTTCTATAAATACCAACTGTCTTGGACACTGCTTCAGTTGACTTAGTTAGCTGTTGTTATTCAAACCAACAGTAGACTAACTGACTTCAATAATCTCATTAAATAATATGATTGGTCCTATACCACCTCATTCCACCTGGCCAGAAGTCACATTTGTTTTCCTAATCCGCCCCAAACGATAGCCTTTGCTTAAATGTAATATTAAACATATTTAGAAGTCTTTATTTTAAGGGAAATAACTAAGGTAACTTTAAATGAAAAGGCCTTTTTTTTTTCTTTTTTTTTTTTTCTTTTGTTTTTGATAAATCCTTATAGAAACAGGGCTCTGAATTTCTCAACAAGATGTTAAGAGTTAAAAAAAAAAAAAAAAAAAAAAGAAAATATTATTGATACCCTCAAAATAATAATTGGGAACTATTCCGCACTTTTTATGCCTCTCACAAATATCTCATTTCTTTTCTGATTTTTTTTTATGTCTTGATAAAATGTCAAACCAAACAAACAATAAAAAGAACTCAACTAATAAAGATAAATTTATTACTGTTTGTTTCCTCAAGGTTTGTTTAATACAAAAAGAACCCCGGGTCTTATCTATGTCTTGATAAAATGGCAAATAAAACAAACAATAGATAATATATATATATATATATATATATATATATGAACAAATTTTTACTGTGTCACTTACCACCTGACCCTAATTGATCCCTTAATTTTCGCTCTCCTTTTATTTATTTAAAAAAAAAAAAAAAAAAAAAAT
The DNA here is from genome assembly GCA_023376005.1 of Doryteuthis pealeii. Taxonomy (NCBI): domain Eukaryota; kingdom Metazoa; phylum Mollusca; class Cephalopoda; order Myopsida; family Loliginidae; genus Doryteuthis; species Doryteuthis pealeii. Next base: position 70,304,462 of record CM042167.1, read on the forward strand.
ACATCTGAACACTGCGTTCATTAACACCAAAGCAAGTTTGTTTGATTATAATGTTTTTTAAATACAAATTTAACGTCATAACATTACATCACGTGAACACGATCCACGTCTCATAAACGTTAAACAAGCCACAGTTTAAAAAAAACAATTTTTAGCTTTATATTTCCCCTCGCATGAAAAAGCTTCATATAAACGCTAAAAAATTACTGGTTTTCAAAATCTCAACCATTTCACGACTATTTTTTAAGATCTCAACCATTGAACTCATCTGATGATTGGATTACCATGAAACTTCAAGTTATGATTGTAAATATACCATTGATTATATATATATATATATATATATATATATGAAAAATAGATGGAAATTAATCTGACAGTATGAAATTTAACATTTTTGAAAAAACAAATAATGTTATATAATTGCTGACAGAAATCTGTTTCGACCGGCTTGATAAACTGGTCATCATCAGGAGCAACATATGAGAGATAGACGGGAAAAGAAAAAATAACCGTTAGAAGACTGTTTACAAACAGACGCTATATTCAATGCTGGAATTTTTTTTAAAATGCGTGTTCTGTTTTTAAAATAAAATTAATTTTATTTCTAATTTTTTAAAATCAGAAGCATTATAGTTCATAGTAAAACTCAAATCCAGCATTGAATATAGCGTCTGTTTGTAAACAGTCTTCTAACGGTAATTTTTTCTTTTCCCGTCTATCTCTCATATGTTGCTCTTGATGATGACCAGTTTATCGAGCTGGTCAAAACAGATTTCTGTCAGCAATTATATAACATTATTTGTTTTTTCAAAAATGTTAAATTTCATATATATATATATATATGTATATATATATATTCATTACTGTTATCTCATCACTTGTTTGATAGAGTAAAAACACAAAAGACAGGGGAGTCCCTGTGGCTAACATGCTGGACTGTGACATCATAGTAAGTGAATTTGAACTCCAATCATGCTATCATGTTAACTTTCGGTCTAATATCTTTGGGAAAGGTATGAACCCTTCTCATCCTCCTAGCTATGGGTTAAATAGTACCACAGCTTTTTAAAAAAAAGTGAAAAGAAAATTTGATTTCTACACTGAATGTGATAATAAGGAATTATTCTGAACTTTTTATGCATCTCACTTGCACAAATATCTCATTTCTTTTCTTATCTTTTATATCTTCACAAAATGGTGACCCCAAACCAAAAAAAAACCAACTATATTCTACCAGAACGATATATATGCCACCTAGTTTGAGTTGTAGTCATTTAGTAGTAGTAGTAGGAGTCGTTATAAGCTCAGAAACAACACATGCAAGTTGTATAATCACAAAGGGTTGATTGTTCCTTGTGGGCTTGTGGGTTCTTTTTCAGAGAGAAGGAAAGATAGAGAGAAAGAAGGGAGAGGGTACGGTCAAACTACACCATCCTTAATCATGTTCGGTACTACTATGTCAAACCCATATGAGGAACTGGGAGCCACGTCTCACTTCCCTCGAAGCCGGGCCGAAAAGGAAAGATCTTTCTCCTCTTCCGTTTCTTGTCCTAGCATCACATCCGTTTCTGGTCAAAACCCAGAACTTTTGTTTTTATTTTTAAATCTATTTCCAGGGTCATTTCTCAGTCAATTACTAGCACTCTGTTGAATGTTTACCCTTCTAAACTTTAACCTTTGTTCTTATTCTTTTTTCTTCTCTTTCTCCAGAAAGCTGAATACCGTTTTATTTTCAATCCCCAAATTTCCAGTAGACCCTAATAATTACACTACAATATAAAGATTGATTTATTACTGTTCATTCCTACAAAAAGAAACCCCCTTGGGTAGTCCCCATGGTGTAGGGGTTAACATGCTGCACCATGACATTGTAGTAAGTGAGTTTGAACTTCATTCGTGCTATTTGTAAAATCATCATCATACTCAACTTCACAGGAAGGCTGTGACTAGCGCCCAGTCACCAGACAAGAAAAAAAAGACAGTGTAACCGAATACAGGTGTTGAGTATATATGAATAAAAGTATCCACACTAAAACCAGCAGCCAATGAGAATCCTAGGAATGGGCTTGACCAAAGTACACAGTAGAATAGCCCAACCTGCTACTTAAACGACCTACCAAGTATGGATTCTCAGAGCAAATTCAACTTGCAACACAGCTGAATGCTGGTCATTCAATGTTCTTTTTCGGACTAATAATCTTGTGAATAGTGTGAACCCACTCATCCCTCTAGCTATGGGTTAAATAGTACCATTATTCAAAAAAAAATATTATTGATACCCTGAATATATTTTTACTTTTTATATTCTTTTATCTTTTATGTCTTGACAAAATGATGAACAAAACAAACAATTGTCGAATTTGCTTGTCATGATTATTTTCTATAATTATCAAATTTTATATACGATATACGCATTGTAATTGCCTTCAAGCAAAATATAAATAATAATAATATATATATATATATATATATAAAGATTTTGAAGGCAATTTACAATGCAATATGTGTTGAATTTATTTAACTTTTTTTTTTTTTTTTCAAAACAATATCGCCGTGGAATAAGTACTAAAAAAAATCACCTAGTACTTTCAATAACTCTGAAGATGGAATTTTACTTCCGAAAATATTTAGTTTTGAAAAAAAAAAAACAAAAGTTAAATAAATTCAACACATATTGCATTGTAAATTGCCTTCAAAATCTTTATATTACACTTACACACAATGCTTCAATGATACTATAAAGAAACAAACTTTATATATATATATATAGTGTTTGGGATAAATTTGACATATTTATATTTGGTTATTTTTCTCCATAGGTTGGAGGTATTGACGCATACTATGCATCATTTAGCTTCTAGTCACTAGACAAAAAAAAAAACAAGCTGTAATCAAATACAGGCTCCGTACCAACTACCTATTGAAGCAATATTCCAATTACCGTTGAATTGGCAGACAAGGCAATAAGCAAGCCATAATTTAATACAGATACTGCATTGCCACAAGCCTAGTGCAGAATGGTAGAGTATTTATTTGACACTATAACCCCACTTAGACCAAGCAGCCAATTGGGACTCAAGGAATGGAATCACCCAAATGCATGAATGGAATATTCCTGAGTCCCTGTTGTATTGCAAGGTAGAAAGATACACAGATAAATGTTGTGCTTAACACATTTATTAAGCACCAGCATCCGGTGCTAAACGGATACATACAAACACAGAACAAATAAGTACAAACAATTAACAAGACAAACTCACACTAAAAAAGGAGGGTCAGTTTGGTATAGCCAATGCAGCAAAGTCAGTCTGAATATTATTCAGCTAGTTAATCTAATTTAATCATAGGCTATTTTATGGTTATAAGCCAGTCCATCTGATAGAGTGCTGAAGGGGTGTTAGCTACTCTGCAACAGTCCCATAATTACCAACTGCTTTGTGTACCAATTCAGTTGTGCTTAGTTGTTGTTGTTGTTGAAACCAACAATATACTAACTTACTCACTTCAACTCTACCATGTTTTGGTTATTTAATTTATGGATCAGTATCCTCACTGAAAACCAGCAGCCAATCAAAGTCCAGGTAATGAGCTTGGTAATTTATGAGGAAGTGCGTCCCGGTCTCCTGCCTCAAAAATTGCTATCCAGTGACTCTTAAAATAACGACCCAGGTCAGTCTATTCAAAACTATCCATCTTCATATCTATCTATCTATCTATCTATCTATCTCAATTTGTTCATATTTATCTATATTACTTTGAATACTAAGATTTTTTTAAATTCATGTTTGTTTAATGTTTTGTTTTTAGTTTAAATAAACAAGAATTACGACAAAAAAGAAGCGACCCCCCCCCAAATACATTTACTTGTGTGAAATATTTATCTATCTCCATTTGTTCATATCTATCTATATTATTTTGTTTGTTTATCTATCTATCAAACTATATTCCAAACAATATATCCATCTTCATATTTAAACAAGAATTACGACAAATTACGATAAATAAACAAGAATTACAATGAGCTGGGGTTGTTATTTTGATAGTCACCGGGTAGCAATTTTTGAGGCAGGAGACCGGGACGCACTTCCTCATAAATTACCATGAGCTTGGCCAAGGTACATAGTAGAATAGCCCAAACCTGTATTAAAACCACTTACCAACACTCTGAGGCTCAGATACAGTTGAATACTGATCACCTTTTTTACAATTGCAAGGCCCATTCAATAAATGAGGGGAATTTCTTGTCTAAAAAAAAACAAGCAAAATAAAAAAAATAATTTCAGAATATTTTTCCATATATGTAAATTCTGTATTGTCTGGAATTGGTTGGTAGCAAAAGTGATTTTATTCTTGCAAAAATATTTATTTGGAGGCTATTCAAAATGGCGGAAAATCAGAGTGCTTCAGGTGAGCTAAACATTGGTTTACCACTACAAGCTTGTTTTGAAAAGACAGTTCATGGAATGATTAGGAGAGGAGAAGAAGCTCTCAAGGCACCCTTTTTAAAAGTTTCCCTTCAGTTATAGGTAAATAGTAGGGCAGATTGGGCTCTAATCTTGGTTAGGCAACCACTCTAGGAGAAGGAAAGCTTTGAATTCAAACTTTGTGTAAGAAATTGACGTTGCATCACATTCTAATTGTGTGGAGTGGTTTGTAGACATCAAAGCACTAGTGAAAAGGGAATAGACTCCCTCGCTGTCTAGCTGATACTGACTTTAGGCCACCCTAACGACTTACTTTACTTTTACTTGATTATAAATATGATGTCGGACAGACTAATAGTAGGATTGACTGGGCTCTTTGGTCTTAATATAGCCACCATTCTTGGAAATGGAACGACACTGAATTGAAGACCAGCTGTAAGTAAGGTAAAGTCATTGGGGTGGCCTAAAGTCAGTATCAGCCAGACAGCAAGGGAGTCTATCCCCTTTTCCCTAGCACTAGACCAAGGAAATTGTTCTTGCATCTGAGGTGAAGCGTCACACCTACCACACAGATCCTTACTTTACCGCACAGATCCTTGTGCTACTCATACGCTGATTTGGAAAGATCCGGTATCGAACCAGGAACTTTGTGGTTACTAGGCTGACACTCTGAGCTCCTTGAGTCATATTCTAATCATGGGGTAGTGGTTGAGTAAATCGATACGCAGCATGAAAAGACTATTCCTCGATTCAAAATTTGAACTTTAGATGACATCATTGGCAGCTTCCGAGCCATTGTATTGGGTGGGTCAATGATTCTTTGGAAATTCAATAATGCTATTGAGATTCAAGACTGCCGAATTGGTAGAGTTCATGCGTGAAGCACTTCTTGGCAGATAAAATCTCGATGCATCATGTGTTCTTCAGTGGACAGAACTGGCTTTGTTAACCGGATGACTGTCGGCGGTTGGAAGAAAATTACTGCATAAAATCTGCAGACCAAATGTGGCTCATAGATTGGAGTTTGGAGATCCGTGCTCTAGATTAGTCGCTCCTTGGTTTGAACATAAAGTTTTCAGCATTCTTCCTCTGTGTATGTATATATATATATATACTGCAACGCTCGCTCGAACCACTACCATTCCTACAACTTCCTACTTACTACCAATGGTTATTACCTCCCACTTCTAATTCCTTGCTACTACTCGTTCTCGTTAAAAACGAGACACGAAATCATACCATCATTTCCTACCTGAGGATGGCAAATTGTATTGCCGAAAGCACTCGTTTTGAATGACACCAGAAAGATGGCCTGAAAATTGGAATGGATCAACGAAAAACTTGTCTGACAGGAATTGTCTGTACAGTTCAACAAAACTTGTATATATATATATATATATATATATATATGAATAAATGGATACTTTGGTTTAGATATGTAAAAATATATACACATCTTTATATGTATGTTTGAGTTTTCAATTTTGGTTGAATTCTTTCAAGGAAACACTTGATATCATAAGCTTATGTATATATATCAATTAAGGAAGTGAATCCAACAGTATGTCAGAGAAAAAAATTAGAAAAACACCCAGATGTTATTAATTAATGTTGTTTTTGAATGGCTTATATTGCAATATTTCAATCTGTATAAGATCATCATTAGAGCCTGTTTATTATGAAACAAAGAAAAGAGTTTTTTGAAAAATATGACCAGTTGTAAGGGAAATAACTCATAATGGACTTTAAGAAAGAAGATATTTAAAATTCTGGACCAAGTATCCAATAGGCACTCCAGCTGGGAGCTGCCTCGAAAAGAACACCTTTTGCTTTTCACTGCACACTTCCGGGCGTGGTATGAGAGGCGCATGGAAAATAAACTTTATAAATTGGGTGATACCATTTCCGAACATCCTTTTATTTAAATAAACATAAAAAATATTTTGAAAATAAAAACTATTTTCATTTAAATAAACATATCTGCATTTCTCTTCTGATTAAATAACTATTTTAATATAAAAAAAAAAGTGTCTTTAATATAAAAACAGGTTTTTTCATTTAAAGTTTTTAAAACTGAAAAAAAAAAAAATTCCTATTGAATTAGCTACAACATGAAATAACTAATTTTTAAAAATTAAAATCGAAAACTATTTTAGTATAAAAATGTGTCTAAATATACATGAACACACTTTTTAAAAATCTTACAGTGAAATTCTAATGTAAAAAAAATCGTCTGTTGTTAGTAAACAAACGTCCGGGAGTTTACGGAGAAAAGCAAAAGGTATTCCTTTCAAAACAACTCCCAGCTGGGGTGCGGCGGTGGCTGCGGGTCTACATGTCCTGGGAATGACGTTAAACTCTATCTGATGGTGAGGTTCCAGTTTTGGAGGTTTGGGGAATGTGGAGCAGCCCTTCATCACCATTGCTCCCTGGTCCACTCTGACCCGGAGTGGTAGTACCTGTTAGGGTCCCATCTATGGGTTAAATAGAAAAATGTATTTATAAAAAAATTGTATTATCCATTAAGAATTGATTTATTTCAAAACTTTATCGGCATTAAATGACCCACTGAGGTTGATATGACGTAAAACAAAACAAACCAAACAAACCCCCCCAAAAAAAAACCAGCTGGGGTGCCTATTGGATACTTGGTCCAAAATTCTTAAAGAATTCTTAAAGAAAAACATGTGTATGACATTCAGAGCATGAGATAATGGACTTTTATTTTATTTCTCTTTCTTGTAAAAGTCTGTTTGCCAATTACTTCAGCTACATTTCACTGCTTGTATTTTTTGGGTTATTCATTTTTATCCCGACTCTAATATTAGTGTATCAACATTATTCCCAGGTCCACCCTGACTCAGGGTGGCAGTACCTGTTAGGGTCCTATGTATTAGTTAAATAGATTGAAAAAATAAGTATGATAAAAAATATGTTTAAAAAAAAAGAAGAATTCAACACCCATCAAGAACGAATAAAACAAAACGTCTTCAGCAAAAAATAACCCAACAAGGGATGACATGCTGTAAAATCCAACCAACCAACCAACTAACTAGTGTGTTCACATCAGGATGTATCCATGTATATATACATAGATGCTGATATATATATATATATGTGTCCTGCAATACAGTAAAGACAACACACAAAATGGTGCTATCAGGCATAAACTTCGATCACGTGACCACAATAGTGCCAACTATAAGCACACATTGTGCTGAACGTTGTGTGAGAATAATAAAGATATTTATGGCAAATTTTGGGGATATTTTTTTACTCTCTCTCATATATATATCCACAAAATTTGCCATAAATATCTTTATTATTTACTATGTGCTAATTCTTTAAAGAAAAGATATATATATATATATATATATATATATATATATATATATTCTTTCTTTAAGAAAAGATATATATATATATATATATATATATATATATATATATTCTTTTCTTTAAAGAATTAGCACATAGTAAATTTTGTGGATATTTTTTTCCTCTATCTTGTATATATATATATATATATATATATATATATATATAAGTTGTAGCAAAATGCACTATAATTTACGAAATATATTAAGCACTTTTGGATTAACTACTAAGTAAAGTAAAGTCGTCGGGGCGGCTTAATGTTGGTATCAGCCATGCAGCGAGGGAGTCTATCCCTTTTCCACTAGCACTAGACCAAGGAGATTATTTTAGTGTCTGAGGTGGAGCGCCACACCTACCATCAGCTCCTTACTTTACTGCACAGATCCCTGTGCTACTCATTAACTACTAATGCTACTATAATGAAAAATATTGTATTAACTTTTGATGAATATATATATATATATATATATATATATATATATATATATATATATTTTTTTTTTTTTTTTTTTTTTTTTTTTTCTTTAAAAAATTAGCACATAGTAAATTTCATTGTTGCTAAATTTAAAATCTGCTACTGTTATAACTATCTGTCAACAGAGTTATTTTTCAGCTATTAGTAATATCTCAAGTGGCTCTGAGAAAAAAAAAAAAAAATATATATATATATATTCTTTAATATATCAAATAATATATATATATATATATATGTATATATATGATATATTAAAGAATATCCAGACAGTATTTTTCAATGATTAAGACTCCTAAATACAGAACAGTAACCCAGTGGATAAAGAAACTTGTTCCTGGTGTTAATTTTGTCTTTTCCCAGGGGCTATGAATTCAATTCCTGTCCTAGACTCTACGAGAGCACACGGGGTTGGTATAGGAGCGGCACGGTGCTGTGAGGGGATGGGGAGACTGACACAAAAGAGTTACAAGTTCAAATCCCTCCTCGAAAAGACATTGTATAAGGAAATGTGTGGTAAGGAGCTTCCCTTCCCCTTTTCCGCCGACCACTTTTTCCTCGAATGAAATTAAAGGATTTCATTCCCGAAACTCCCTTAAGGTTACGCGATACGATATATACACTTGAGAAAATCCGCTGGTTGAAACATTGTGAGAAAAACAACCAAGAGGAAGTTCCGATCGTTCCAAGAGTTGTTCAGATTATTGAATTCCTCCTTTGTGTTATTTTTATTCAGTGCCACAACGTTTCAACCAATCCATTCTTCAACTTTCTTCAGACGTTTAATCTGTAGAGAAAGAGGGGGGGGGTCTCTCTTTTTAAAGAAATAGACGGTGAGCAGAAAAGAAATAGTGGTTAAGATACCAACTGACTTGGCTTCTTCCCACTTGTATAAAAGACGATTCTATACTCAACATATGAAGAATAGTCAAAGTTCCAATTACCGTCGAATTGGGAAGACAAGGCAACAAACGGTTGTAACTCAATACAAACCTGAATAGTCGCAAGGTCTACTACACAATGACAGGGTATTTATAAAAATACACATTATCATTCAAATCAAGCAGCCAATCAGAACTCAAGGAATGGAATCACCCAAATCACCCCAATTCATGAATGGATCATTCTTGATTTCTATAAATACCAACTGTTTTGGACACTGCTCCAGTTGACTTAGTTAGCTGCTGTTATTCAAACCAACAGTAGACTAACTGATTTCAATAACATACAGGTGGGCATCTTGCATGGTATAATATAGGTATGGTCAAAATATCATGTGTTTTTTACCCCTCGCCCATCTTCTATAAATTAATATTTGTGTTCCTTAATTGTATGACCGTTAGCATTTTGCCATACCCTCTGTTACAAAATGAGACTGTCCAAATTGTTCAAGATTAATTTTTGAGATGAGGTTTGATAATTCGGATTATTTGGACTATTGTCTTAATCTTTATTGTTATCTGTACAACATTTTGGCTGATGTGCCCTTTGGCCTTCTTCAGGTATTTCTTGTGGAGTGAATGAAAGATTGGGTTCAAAGTTCCGTGATGGCTCCCAATTACGAAAAGAAATATCTGAAGAAGCCTGAAGCACACATTGGCTGAAATGTTGTACAAATAACAATAAAGATGAGGACAATAGTCCGAATAATACAAATTATCAAACCTCTTATCAAAAATTCAAAGAAATAGTAAACCAAGAGGAAGTTGCTATTGTTCCAGGATTTGTTCAGATTATTGAATTCCTTCTTTGTGTTATTTTTATTCGTTGCCACAATGTTTCAACCAATCCATTCTTCAACTTTCTTCAGATGTTTAATCTGCTAAGAAAGAGTGGGGGGAGGGGCTCTCTTTCTAAAGAAATAGACAGTGAGGAGAAAAGAGATAGTAGCTAAGATACCAACTGGCTTGGCTTCTTCCCACTCGTATAAACCACAAAGACGATTCTAAACTCAACATTTCGATTAATACAGGTGGGCACCTTGCACAGTGTAATATAGATATGGCCAAAATATCACGTTTTTTTAACCCTTCGCCCACATTCTATATATTAATATTTGTATTCCTTAATTGTGTGACCGTTATCATCTTGCAACACCCTCTGATTAAAACGGAGATCGTCCAAATTGTCCAAGACGAAATGCAAAAACATAAATCCTGATTATCTGGTGTTGCTTATTCACTAAATTCTTATTTCTTATGAGTGTTGTTACATCAGCTAAATAATGGACTGTTTTTATAATAAAAAAAGAAAGGAAAGAAAAAGGAAATGCTACACAGAATAAATATAATAAAGAAAAAAAGAGAATAGGAGAGAGAGGGTGAGCATGCAGAAGAGACAATTCTAATCTGTTTCAATTGAACGTAATGAAAAGATGGATAAAAAGAGTGTGGGAGAGTTAAATCAAATTTTTTTATACTTTTTACATATTGAACTATTTTAGCAATAGAGTAATTTCATGTTAAATCATCCAGAAAAAAAGTAAAATTGTCACCCACCCCCTTCAATTTTTCTGAAATGTTGTACAGGTGTGGACTAAGTTAGACAATCCTCAAAATTTTAGCTTCCAATTCCCCAAATTTGCTAAGTTATGTCGATTTTTAGCTCTCCAAATTTGGTGGGGTTTGCGAAAAATGGCGACTTTTGTAAACTATTTTTGTCTGTAAAATGAGTTCTAGAGCTTCCCTACTCCTAAAAATTGGTTTATAAAAGTATTTTTGCCCAAGGAACCCAAAAATGCTACCAAAAAAGTCTTAAAGTCAAGGGGAGTTCTGAAACTGAATGATTTGACATGGAATTACCCAATAACTCTTTAGTAAACATACGTAATAATTAATTAAATAATCTTAATGTGTTATGATAGATAATCTATTTATAGCGGCCCATGCCTTTCCTATGCGTGCATTAACGTCATTTTCTGTGGAGAAGATGTTACTGCCTAGAGAATAAACTTGCTGCACAAGAATGCTGCGAGTGATCATGAACAAGACGTGGAAACAGCACCCTATGAGAAAACAGCTGTACGGCCACCTACCACATATCACCCAAACCATCCGAGTAAGACGGACAAGACATGCGGGACACTGCTGGAGAAGCAAGGACGAACTCATAAGCGACATCCTCCTGTGAAAGCCAGCACATGGACAAGTCAGTGTGGGCTGACCAACAAAAACGTACGTTGATCAGCTCTGTGCAGATGCAGGATACTGCATAGAGGACCTCCCGAGAATGATGAGCGATAGGGACGGATGGAGAGGGATTGTCATGGATATCCGCGCTGAAAGTGCGACATGATGATGATGATGACTGTGTTATATCCACAGGTCCTGCTAATGAACTAAAATTTAACAAAACTCGATAAAAGTAATGAAAGAAACTTAATTCAATTTTTGCTGTTATAAAGAGGAAGGATTAAACAAATGATGTATAAAAATTATTTATTTTACAATTTTTATAATGGGAGAATTTTATAAATTAAAATCTGTACCTGGGAAAATGGTGCATTTTTGTCAACTTGAGTAATATAGGTGGGCACCTTGCAAGGTGTAATATAGGTATGCCCAAAATTTCACCTGGTGTGTCCCCCCCCCCATGAATTAAAATTCATCAAATTTCAGAAAAACAAATGAAACATCACATAATTTTTATTGTATCATGAAGCCATTTTGTTAACATGATTATTTATTTATTGTATTTTTGAAAAATCTGATCTATGCAAAGTAGCCATTTTTAGTTTTCAATTTCTTAAAAATTAAAACTCCAAATTTATCCTTTAAATCAGGGTTTCTCAATGAAGACACAAAATCTAAAAGGATGCAGCAAAATCATATCCATGCGTCCCAGTGTTTTTCTTTACACAGGATAGGTTACAAAGTAGAGGTTAGATGGCTTTAGTTATTTTCCCAGATCATATATAAAAATACAATCTATTAAGAAATTTTAGTTGGGACCATAAATTTTCCCGGGGACTCATTCAAAGCAAATACTTGTGTCCCAGGATGCACTAACTCAAAAAGCTATCAACATCACTGTATGTATATATATATATATATATATATATATATATGAACAATGGTACCTTGACTTACAAGTTTCATTTATTCTGCTCGTAAGTTAATGTCCTCATATATAAAATCAATTTTCTTCATTTAAATAAACTGAAATGCCATATGGTCCTCTCTCGGAGGCCATGATATTTTTGGTGGGAGGTACACAAAGAACTTGCATTCGGTTGAAGGGGGCCTCGGCCAAAACAAAGTTGAGAAACACTGTTTTAAGACACAATATCTTAAACAACATATTCCATCATGTTTATTGTTTTTTTTCTAAATTTTTATATCTTTCTCTTTTTTCAAGGAACTGGTAAAGTCTTCATTGGATTTTTGCCGAATTCATCCCTGATCCAATCTGGCTTATTTTCCAGCAAAGCCAGTATGTCATCTCCGATGTATTATCTTCCAGTTTTTGTAAGAGTTTTTGACGATGTCAATGGATCACTGGTGTTACCATTAAGAGATAATGTAAGTAAAATCTATGCACCCTCCGCCGGGTACAAGTATTTAAGTTTTAATGTAATAAAATTATATCAAATTAGAAAGACCCGCCCTGTCAGCTGGGGCGTTAGAATGCACCGACTGCACCTCTGCAGAGGGGTAAGACTCCCTCAATGGGGCCACCTGTTGGCCGTGGGTGGTGACCCATGATGTTTAAGGATAGAACCCAGGTGGATGAGCAGTTCATGACTTGCAATATTCCACTTTAGTTTTTTTTTGGTTTAGACGGGCGGGCGGTAGGAGATGCCCCCTCCAATCAAGCAGCTGGCCACGTCAAGCCCTAGCACCTTCTTATCATATGGGTGCTAAAAGGTGGTGGCTGAGGGTCTACATGTCCTGGGAATGACATTAAACTCTATCTGATTGTGAGGTTCCAGTTCGGGAGGTTTGGGGAATGTGGAGCACCCCTTCAACACCATTACTCCCTGGTCCATTCTGACCTGGAGTGGTAGTACCTGTTAGGGTCCCATCTATGGGTTGAATAGAAAAACATTAGTTTATAAACAAAATTGTATTATGCATTAAGAATGAATTTATTTCACAACTTTGTCGGCATTAAATGACCCACCGAGTTTGATATGTCGTAAAATAAACCAAACATAATTAGAAAGGTCTTATGAAACTGAATAAGAATAACAGATAGATTCAGTTATACTTACGTGTACTCACTCACTCACTCAATTAAACTATCTCTTTTTGCAACATCCTTCATAACAACTGCTAAACTTTGGAAAGTTGAAAAATAAGGGCCAACCTAATCTATGTGGATGTGTGTGTCAGGCACCGACACTAACTTTTTTCATAACCGTCCTGAACAAAAATTATCAACAGTCCCGAAAGGGGTTTGGACCGTCCCGAAATCAAATATTTTTGTTTAATTCATTAGCATCATCTATACCTGTCAGTCACCATTAGCATAATAACATGTAATAAAACATTAAGAAAAGCTGAAGCAGTGATCATTCTGGATATTTGGACAAAAAATCCATTTCCTAGTGTATTTTGAGCTAAAAAAAAATACTTTTTTTTACTTTAAGTTACCCAATTTTCATGTAATCATTAGTTTCCTTTTTCGGCAAGGACATGCTGAACCTTTTGAAATTTTTACCACCCCCAGTAAACTGTCCCAGATGACATATTGATCGTCCTGGATGTAATTTCTATCAACGACGGGATGGCGTTAATGTCGAGCCCTGGTGTGTGTGCATTGTACTATCAAATTTAACCAACCAACTATATTGTTAAATGATGGTAATTTGTATTATGTACCAGCATTTGGAAGAACAAAAGTGTTTTTGATTTTTACAGGTCTTTATTTGTCTTCTGTATCCTTGAGCCTTTGATACATTCAACATCAATTCACAGTAAACTAAAAATATAACAAAAACAAAGGATATAACAAATGCATAAATAAACCAGTTAACAAAAGAGAAATTTCAATCACAATGCGACTTACCAACTTTCACCTCCTCCAGGACTGGTAGTGTAATGATGATCAAGGTCTTCTTTCATGTACTATATGTACTAATATAGCACATCGCATGCAAATGACCCAGTATACAAACAACTGTGCTGCAATTCTGCTTTACAAGCAGAAGGTCGTGAGTTCTATCCTCGCTGAAACCGCCAACTGTGCCATACTTCTCCCACCGTCAAACCTGCAGTTACATATTATTATCATCATTTCCTTTTTTTTTTCTTGTTACTGCATAAAATGTTTAACGTTTCATTATCTAAATTAATGTGTGTTAAAAGTTATTCAAGTTTGAAAATATTATTTTCTTTTATTAGGATTTATCATTTAGTTATATATTATAAAACCAGAATATTCAGCTATTAAAGAAAATGTTTTGAATCTTATCTGTTATTAGTTTATTTACTGCTAAATAATGTAATCTATTTTGTATAAGGAATATTTTATGAAGCAAAATGTTCAGCTATTAAATAAAAATGTTTTGCATCTTATCTGTTATTAGTTTATTTACTGCTAGATAATTTAATCTATTTTGTTTAAGGAATATTTTATGAAGCAAAATGTTCAGCTATTGAAGAAAAATGTTTTGCATCTTATCTGTTATTAGTTTATTTACTGCTAAATAAAAACCAATGTGTTAATTGCATAATTTTTGCTTGGGGTTGAATATCTAGCTATATACTTATTGATTCACCTTCTCCTTATAAATATGAAGAGAAATTTCAATTGATACCAACTGGGTTTTAAAAGTTTACTAGCAGCATTCAAAGTAATGAAAATCGTCTTGGAGATGAGAAAAGAAAAGAGAAGAATTTATGTGCTTGTCTTAACCGAGACAGACTCACCTCTGATCTGCACTGAAAGATCAAACCATCAAAAATCCACAGCAGTTGATCTTACGTCTTTGTAGTTTATAGCCTGGACAGTTGAAATCAAGATTACACTAACTGCATTCTCCTCTAAACAATGAAAAAATCATAAAGCGAATTTGTATATGAATACAACTCAGTTTCTTTCAAGTGCCTTAGATTTATAGTTACGCATTACTGGCAGTACTTTTGCCGTTTTTGAGGTTGAAAGAGACACTTTCCTTCCTCTGGTTTTCTCCATACCCCCCCCCCCAAGGCAGAGGTTAGTTCCATTCGTAACCCCCCCCCCAGGAAAGTCAATTGAACCGGGGATTCCGTTCACAGATCTCTGTTGTGTCTTTGATGCAATTGTATATCAATTGTGGATTGACTTGTAGATTTGTTGATGGAGTCACCGCTGTTTGCACTTGTATTTTTGAGGAATGCCAAGAAGATTGATTTTTAATGACATGTCAACTAGTATAGGGTTATTTTATGCCTAGAGGTTAGGGAATTGCGTACATTGATATTTACATTTTTTGTGTAGTCTCATCATGTCTTTCCTGTCATTGCACATCAATTTGTGGATTGACCCTCGGACTTGTAGATGGAGTCACTGCTGTTTGTAATTGTACTTTTTTTATGGCATGTCAATCCGTATGGGGTTATTTTTATGCGTAGAGCTTAGGGAATTACCTGCATTGTACATCGATATTTTTATATATTTTTTTGTGTAGTTTCATCGTATCTTTGATATCACTGCATTGCAGGATTGACCTGCAGATTTGTAGATGAAGTCACCACTGTTTGCACAGAAGATTGATCTTAATGGCATGTCAACTTGTATGGGGTTATTTTATGCTTAAAGGTTAGAGAAATGTATACATTGTACAATTATATTTTTTTGTGTAGTTGTTGAGGTTGAAAGAGACATTTTCCTTCCACTGGTTTTCTCCATAAAACCCCAAGGAATGCCAAGAAGATTGATTGATTTTAAAGACATGTCAACCCGTATGGGGTTATTTTATGCCAAGAGGTTAGAGAATTGTGTACTTTGTATATTTATATATATATTTTTTGTTGTTTCCCTATGTCTTTGATGTTATGGCACATTAATTTGTGGATTGATCCATGAATTTATCAGTCTAGTAATTTGTTCAGAATTGCTATAAAAAGCATGCATCCTCTACATAGATTTACATGAAAAATTAGTGGACCAAGGATTCTCTTAAGGTACTACTTGCTTTCATTTGGGACAAGGGAGATATTTCCGACTTATGAATATGTGGTTGAATATTTTATTTCATGAAGGAAATGCTGCTTTTTATAATTTTCAGGGAATAAATAAATAAATCTTTAATATTATAAACAGTTTCGGAAAAAATCAATAACTTTGATATAAAAAGATTTTACTTGATTTTACAAAACCTATAAAATAAAACTGTATGTTTATTTACGTTTTAACCATAAAGTTATTATAGAAAAAGAGGGATGAGATACATAATGGTGAGCCAGCATTTTTTTTTTTTTTTTTTTTTTTTTGAAAAGTCAGGAAAAAAAATTGATATAAGAAAAATTACTTTATTTTGCATCTGTTTTAACTTATAAGATTAAAGTTTATATTTATTTTCATTTTAATCTTGTGTTCCAGTAGTTTTTTAAAAAGTTGGGTAAAAAAATTGTTTGAGAATTTATCAAATATAAAATAGATCTCACCGTAACGTAAATTAAAAAAATGTTTGTGTTTGAAATCTTCTATCAATCTATCTATTATTATACTAAAACTGAGTGAATCAACTTTTGTTTCCTAAAAGCTTTTTTACTGTTTAGTTTTATTATTATTGGACATTTGGACTCCTAATGTAGTGGATAAAGGCATTGGGTTAAAGACAGTTCTAAGTGACAGTTATCTCTAGGCTGCAGGTTCAATCCTGGTCAAGGGCAGCCGTAACATAGAATAATAATTAACACAGCTTAACACCTGTACCCCAGCTATAGTTAGCGGAATGAGAACAGGATACCCCTGTGGATTGAATAAAGGGTGATGGCTCCCAATTATGACAAGAATGTTCCCGAGTTCGAAAAGGCTTCCGAGTCTGAAAAGAAATACCTGAAGAAGGCCGGAGGGCACATCGGCCAAAACGTTGTACTGATAACAATAAAGATCAGGACAATAGTCCGAATAATCCAAATAATACTAATTATCAAGCCTCATCTAAAAAATTCAGAGAAATACGTTTTGTTTTATTCATTTTTGATGAGTACTCCATTTTTTTTAAACTCATTTTTTTCTCTTTAAGCCATAGATGGGCCCCTAAATTAAACCCTAACAAGTACTACCACTCCTGGACAGAGTGAACCTGGGAGTAATTTCTATGACGGAGTACTCCACACTATCCTGGAATCTCTCCATCTGATGTAGTTTAGTGTCATACCCAGGACACTCCATTGTTTTGTGGGAGAAGCTTTTCTCTCTGCAGAGAATACAAGAGGTTTTTTTTAAGTAATAAATTTATTAGATAATTTTTTTTACATCTGTAAAATGTATGTTTAAAATAGTTTTTTTCTTAAGATATATTAGGGAATTTTTTTTTTTTTTACTAGGTCGACCCCCCTTATTTAATTTTATGAAATCTGAACGAAATATATTTTACTCGTACCATTTTTAAATATTTCTCTAAAGATAAAAATCTGAATAATTAAATCAGAAATTTTTAGAAACGTTTAGAAACGTTTACTGTCATAAAACAAAACAATATCTCCGTGAAGTGGAGTGAATATGATGCTTTTGAAGTAAGTAATTAATTTTTTAAAGATATTAAAGATTTAATTTTATTTACTTAATCCTGCTCCCATCATGCAATTTTTTCAAAAATTGATTTAGTGGAGTGAATATGATGCTTTTTAAGTAATTAATTTTTTTTTTTAGATATTAAAGTTTTAATTTTTATTTATTTAATTTTCCCACCTCTCAGGTAAATCTTTAAAAAAATTTATTTTTTACACTGCCGGAGTGCATTTTTTTTTTTTTTTTTTTTTTTTTTTGCTAGTTCTATTAATGAATAACTGATCTATTATGGCTGATTTAGCTATAAACACGAAACCCATAATCTGCAAGTCTATTGGACAATTACCACGATTCATGAATATTAAATGATATACATAATTAGCTTTCCCCTTTGTAAATGATAACTCGTCAGTTCTGTTAGTCGCAAACAAGAAGCCACCTCAAGATTAGCAACAATACAAAACTGAACGTGTGCATAAATAGCGAGCAAGAGATATCGAAACAATCCTGCATATAAATCGTAAATGTTATTAATCTTTAATAGAAAGGAAAGTGCAATTAGCCATAAACCTACACTTGGATTTATCAATGACTTGCAAGGATACACGGTATTGCCTGGCTTTTCAAGGTATACAATAAGCAAAACTAGAAAGTATCGTGTATTTGCAGGTGGTGAATAAGTTATTAAGTCGCTGATCCAATCCTGGGTTTAGGGGGGGGGGAGTGAATAGGAAGTGCTGATGAGTTTATTGGTATGGTCGATTGTCGAGTCAATTTCTGTAATTAGACATAAACCTGCACTCGGATTTTATCAATGACTTGTAAAGGATACATGGTATTGCCTGGCCTTTCAACGTATGCAATAAGAAAAACTAGAAAGTATTGTGTATATACAGGTGAGAAATAGGCTATTGGGTTGCTGATCCAATCCTGGGTTCAGCGGGGGGGTGAGGGTGAATTAGAAGGTCTGATCAGCTTGTTGATACGGTTGTTTTCAGAATTATCCATAAACCTACACTCGGATTTATGAATGACTAGTAAGGATACACGGTATTGCCTGGCCTTTTCAAGGTATGCAATTAGCAAAACTAAAACGTATTGTGTATTTTTGCAGGTGGTGAACAGGCTATTGGGTCACTGATCCAATCCTGGGATCAAGTGCTGACAAGTTTCTTGGTATGTTGATTGTCGAGTTAGTTTCCATAATTAACCATAAACCTACAGTCAGATTTATCAATGACTTGCAAAGATACATGGTATTGCCTGGCCTTTCGACGTATGCAGTAAGCAAAACTAGAAAGTATCGTGTATTTACAGGTGAGAAATACGCTATTGGGTTGCTGATCCAATCCTGGGTTCAGGGTGTGGGGGGTGAATTGGAAGTGCTGATCAGCTTGTTGATATGGTTGGTTTTCAGAATTATCCATAAACCTACTGTTACGTGGCTGTAGCGATATATGGTCACAGTACCAAAAGCGATATACGTTGTATAGCGGGTCTTGTCAACGTGCCTCCAAATTCACGACACTAAATAGGTGTTCGGCACGTGGCAGTCATCTTGTTTATAAAAAAGTACAACGCGAGAATATATCGTTACAAGCTGCTTAGCTTTTATTTCCAGGGCTAGTCTCGTGGGGTGTTGGAGAGGAGGAAAGGCAGAGAGAAGAGAGAGAGGCTGTTAAATTACTGTGATCCCACACAAGGGACCCAAGGACTGGTCCGTACCTACGACTCTCAAGCAAAACAAGGCCAGTATTTTCTTTGTCGTTCCACATCACCACGTGACTTCCAGTTCCGGTCAACACCCGAAACTTCGGTTGACATTCAATTCTCCATTCAGGGGTCACGCCGCCCGGTCAAACTAACGACAACTGTTTTTGTGCTCATCACTTTTTTAAAAACCTTTACTATCTCTTATTTCTTCTTCCTCTCTTAATAGTAGTTCTCGAAAAACTCAGGATAATCCCCATCTTGCTACACTACACTCAGATTATGAATGACTAGTAAGGATACACGGTATTGCCTGGCTTTTTCAAGGTATGCAATTAGCAAAAGTAAAACGTATTGTGTATTTGCAGGTGGTGAACAGGCTATTGGGTCACTGATCCAATCCTGGGATCAAGTGCTGACAAGTTTCTTGGTATGGTTGATTGTCGAGTCAGTTTCCATAATTAACCATAAACTACAGTCAGATTTATCAATGACTTGCAAAGATACACAGTATTAAAGTATCATGTATTTATGGGCAGTGAACAGGCTATTGCATCGCTGATGCAATCTTGGGTTCAGTGGGGAGAAAATGTGAAGTGCAGAAAAAAATTGAGTTTTAAAAAAAAGATGAGTACCCATCAAGAATGGATAAACAAATGTCTTCTGCATGAAATGGCCCAATGAGTTGACATGCTTGTGTAGACAGAGACATCTTAAGCACTCCCTGGTAATTTTTGCTGGGGATGTTATTGCTGAGTGGGGATCACCTGAAGGTATTTACCAAATTTTTTTAAAATTTATCTTTTTTTTTTTTTTTTTTTTTTTTTTGCCTTCATGTTACCCCATTTGCTTGATTGAATCTCTCTTTTACCCATTTGATTTACATTGTGACTTTTAAACGATCTACCGGTCGTTATTTTGACAAAGCACCGGTCGAAAGGCCCTTAAGTTTCCTTCTCTTTCTCTTTTCCTCTTTCGAAAAATAAAATTTTGCCGATCATAAGTATGTCGTTATTTATCAAAATCTTATACAAGTTCAGCTGTACCAAAAATTTGTTTATATATATATATAGTAGAATAATTTGGGTGCTATATTTTCAAACAGAAAGTGCTCATATCATTGATAGAGCATATCATATTTGAGTTAAGGTAGCATGGACATGGAGTCAACACCTGGTTACTGACATTTTCTCGCCTATGCAATCTTCAGACCACAGGTGAGAAACTGTCAGTAACAACTTGTTGACTCCCATGTCCATGCTACCTAACTCAATATATATATATACCCCATCCCTCTGGGGTTGAACACTTTGGGGGTGATTTCACTGAACAACCACCAACTAGAAAGCATAAAATGCAACGCTCTTCTATAAAAGGGATGGAGCACTCTATGGGGCCTTTACATACAGACAGATGTGTGTATTAAAACAGTTCAATCCTCTTCGCATTCTGTGGGTGACGATAAGCCGAGTGGTTAAGCTGTCAACTGATGCTGAATCGATCGGGTTTTATCCCGGCTGTAGGCAGCTCACAAATGTCTAGCCACACTGAGAGACTTGATAAGTTGAAACAGTTGTTGTGGATGACTAATATATATGTATATATGAAAAGAAAAATATTTTAAAAATATAACAAACACAGGATGTTACGATCAGGAAACAATTTTAGTGTCAATACTAAGTATTTCGGTATTTTATACCATCTTCAGGACACTGTTAGGTGAAGAACAGAATGAAAGATGTTAAGTGTATGGTGGTTGTGTGAATCTGATGCTATTTAACCGTTAATTTCATATGCGCGTTGTTAACGGTTAATAGCATCAGATTCACACAACCACCATACACTTAATATCTTTCATTCTGTTCTTCACCTAACAGTGTCCTGAAGATGGTATAAAATACCGAAATACTTAAGATTGACACTAAAAATTGTTTCCTGATCGTAACATCCTGTGTTTGTTATATTTTTAAAATATTTTCTTTTCATATTGTCGGATTAATTTCCTCATCGTTTTCCATATTATTATATATATATATATTATTATATATATATATATAATATATATATGTGTGTGTGTGTATGTATGTATATAATCATATCAGCTAAGTCAGAACTACAGACTTATTGATCCACTGTCTTGATGATATAAAAAAATAAACTTAGATCTAAGAAATTCAGACTTTTTTTTAAATCCAAAATTAATTTTTTTCTTTTCAAATTATTTCTTTAAGAGTGTCTTTTTACAATATCAAATAGTTGAATATTGACAAGGATAAGCGAATTTATTTTCCCGTTTTTTTTGTTTTTTTATTTCATTTATCGAAGCAGCTGACATAGCTAAAACACTGTGGAATATTTATAGAAAGTTATAGACAACTTAAATGTAAAGGCTCACCAAAGAAGAAGAAGAAGAAGAGAGGAAGTTGGAGGAGAAAAGATAGCAAAAAAAAAAAAAAGATGGCTGGTTAGAAAATGTTGGAAAGATTTTAAAACTTTCTTTAAGCCATTCATCTTTGTAAAAGCAATGTGTTGAAGACAAGTGTTTGATTCTTTTTCTAAAAGGAGATACGTCTAAACAGAATTTGGTTTGGGGACAGGCAAGTGGCGTGGAGGGGTGGTTGGCGGGGGAGGTTGAGGTGGTTTGGGTGTTGGTAGTGTTGTGGTGTAGTGTTATCTCCCCTTCAATTGATGATTATTTTGTTGCCTCTAAGATAGACAAGTAACAACCTATTGAGCCACTAGTCATTAACACACTACTGTATTCTAGCAAAGAAGACCAACCCCAACCATACCGCACGCCCCCGTTTATGGGAGTGGGGGGTTAGTCTGTTTCTTAACTAAATTTTTTCTGTACCTTTTCTTTTTTTTTCATTACTTAGATTCTAATATTCTTCTTTCCTTTTATGTAGACTTTTCATTTTTTATATATCTTTTTTTTTTTCTGATTTTTCTCGTTCTAACGCCCCCCCCGTTTTCGGAGAGGGGGGTAGTCTGTTTCTAGGCTGAAATTTTCTTTCCTTATTTTTTTCTTCTAGATTCCTAATATTCTTCCTTTCTTATGCAGACTTATCGTTTGGGTTTTTTTTTTCTGTTTCCCTCGTCCTTACCCCCCCTTGTTTTTCGTTAAGTTTGTTTCCTAACTAAAATGTTTCCTTATTTTTTTCTTCTAGATTCTAATATTCTTCTTTCTTTATGCAGAACCTTTTTTGTTTTCTTAATATTTATTTTTCCTTTTTTTTCTCTCATTTTCTTTTTTTACTCCCCTTCACCCACCGACGGTTTATCGTTATTTTCTGTACTTTTTTTTTCTCTAGATTCTAATATTCTTTCTTTCTTTTTATTACCCTTTCGTTTCTTGATATTTTTTTTTTTCTGTTTTCTCTCGTTCTTTGTTTAATGCATATCAACTTCAAGGGTTATTAATGCAAGCTATACTTTTGAAGAGCAGTATTTGGTACGATTTATTCTATAATCAGGAGATGAAGGTTCATACTTTTGCAAGTTATTTGTAGGAAGTGGATATAATAAATGGAATGGAGTTCAAACTTGCTTACTACACGGGTTGCAGTCTAGCATGCTTAACACAGAGACCCCCCCTAAACTTTTCAGCCAACCTTATTACATTTATTTCAATATTTTTCTTTCTTTCTTTTTTTCTGTTTCACCTTTTCTACTCTTACAAAATGTTAATTTTTTTTTTTTTTTTTTTTAAGATAGATCTTGTCGAAGAACAGTAGGTGATACTATTTTAAACCAATAGTTGAAAGATAAGGGGCATATACCTTCACCAAGAGTATTAGTTTGAAAGTGAATGTAAGGGCAATACTGGAGTTCAAAATGTATACTGACAATGTTGCAATTTTCTGAATGTTTGGAGATGAGGCTTGATGATTAGTATTTCTGCATTTTCGGACTTGTCCTCATCTTCATTGTCTATCTGTACAACGTTTCGCCGATATGCCCCCGGCCTTCTTCAGGTATTTCCTTGTGGAACTTGGGAACCTCCAGACTCAGGAACCTTCTTTTTCAAACGTCCCCCCCCCCCCCCCCCCGTCAGGAACTTTCTGTCATAGTCGGGCACCTTCTGTTGTAATCGGGAGCATCACGGAACTTATCGGCCGAAACGTTGTAAGATAACAATGAAGATGAGGACAATAGTCGAATAATGCAGAAATACTATCATCATAGCTCATCTCAACATTCAAGAAATTGCCAACATTGTAGTATACGATTTTGAACTCCAGTCATGCCCTTAATTCACTTTTCAACTAATACTCTTGTGAAGGTATGATGCCCCTCTATTTCAACTATGGTTTAAATAGTATCACTAACTGTTCTTCTACAAGGATCTATCTAAAAAAAAAAAAAAAAGAATTAGACATTTTGGTAAGATAGAAAGGTGAAGACAGGAAAAAAAGAAAGAAAGAAAGAAAAATATTGAAAAAATAAAATGTAATAAGGGTTGGCTGAAAAGTTTAGGGGGGGGGGGTTTTTTTTTTTAACATGCTAGACTGCAACCCTTAGTAAGCAAGTTTGAACTCCATTCACATTATTAATATCCACTTTCCTACAAATAACCTTGGGAAAGGTATGAAACCTTCATCTCCTGAGTTATAGAATAAATCGTACCAATACTGCTTTCAAGAAGTATAGCTTTGGCATTTAATAACCCTTGAAGGTTTATATGCCATTAAACAAAGAACGAGAAAAACAGAAAAAAAAAAATATCAAGAAAACGAAAAGGGTAGATAAAGAAAGGAAGAATACTTAGAATTAGAAGAAAAAAAAGTACAGAAATAACGATAAACCGTGGTGGGGGTGAGGGGAGGTAAAAAACAAGAAATGAGAGAAAAAAATGAAAAAATAATATTAAGAAAAAAAAGGTTGCATAAAGAAAGGAAGAATATTAGAATCTAGAAGAAAAATAAGGAACATTTAGTTTAGGAAACAAACTAACGAAAAACAAGGGGGGGGGGGTAAGGACGAGGAAAACAGAAAAAAAAAAAAATTAAGAAACGATAAGCTTGCATAAAAGAAAGGAAGAATATTAGAATCTAGAAGAAAAAAATAAGGAAAGAAAATTTCAGCTAAGAAACAGACTACCCCCCCTCGATAAACGGGGGGGGGGGGTTTAAGAACGAGAAAATCAGAAAAAAAAAAAAAAGATATATTAAAAAAATGAAAAGTCTATCATAAAAGGAAAGAAGAATTAGAATCTAGAAGGTAAGAAAAAAAAAAGAAAAAGGTACAGAAAATTTTAGTTAAGAAACAGACTAACCCCCACTCCCGATAAACGGGGGCGGGTGCGGGGTAAGTTTTGGTGTTGGTCTTCTTTGCTAGAATACAGTAGTGTGGTTAATGACTAGTGGGCTCAATAGGTTGTTACTGATGTCTATCTTTAGAGGCAACAAACATACATCATCAATTTAGAAGGGAGATAACACTACTACCACCCAACACTACACACCCAACCACCTCAACCTCCCCGCAACATACACCCTCCACGCCACTTGCCTGTCCCCAAACCAAATTCTGTTTAGACGTATTCCTTTTAGAAAGAATCAAACACTTGTCTTCAACACATTGCTTTTAAAAGATGAATGGCTTAAAGAAAGTTTTAAAATCTTTCAACATTTTCTAACAGCCATTTTTTTTTTTTTTTTTGCTATCTTTTCTCCTCCAACTTCCTCTCTTCTTCTTCTTCTTCTTTTGGTGAGCCTTTTACATTTAAGTTGTCTATAACTTTCTATAAATATCCACATGTTTAGCTATGTAGCTGCTTCGATAAATGAAATAAAAACAAAAAAACGGAAAAATAATTCGCTATCCTTTGTCAATATTCAAACTATTTGATATTGTAAAAAGACACTCTTAAAGAGATATTTGAAAAAGAAAAAAATTAATTTTGGATTTAAAAAAAGTCTGAATTTCTTAGTCTAAGTTTATTTTTTTTTTATCATCATAGACAGTGGATCATAAATCTGTAGTCTGACTTAGCTGATATGATCTGATATACATACATACACACACACCATATATATATATATATATATATATATATATATATTTATATAATATATGGAAAATAGATGAGGAATTATCCGACAATATGAAAAGAAAATATTTTAAAAATATAACAACACAAGGATGTTACGATCAGGAACAAATTTTTAGTGTCAATATTAAGTATTTCGGTATTTTATACCATCTTCAGGACACTGTTAGGTGAAGAACAGAATGAAAGATATTAGTGTAATGGTGGTTGTGTGAATCTGATGCTATTAACCGTTAACAAACGCGCATATGAAATTACGGTTAATAGCATCAGATTCACACAACCACATACACTTAACATCTTTCATTCTGTCTTCACCTAACAGTGTCCTGAAGATGGTATAAATACCGAAATACTTAGTATTGACACTAAAAATTGTTTCTGATCGTAACATCCTGTGTTTGTTATATTTTTAAAATATTTCTTTTCATATATACATATATATAGTCTCCACAGACACATGTTTCAACTTATCAAGTCTCTTCAGTGTGGCTAGACATTTGTGAGCTGCTACAGCCGGGGATAGAAACCCGATCGATTCAGCATCAGTTGGACAGCTTAACCATCGGCTATCGTCACCCACAGAATGCGAAGAGGATTTGAACTGTTTTAAAATCCACATCTGTCTGTATGTAAGGCCGCATAGAGTGCTCCATCCCTTTTATAGAAGAGCGTTGCATTTTATGCTTGTTGGTGGTTGTCAGTGAATCACCCCAAAAGTGTTCAACCAGGGGGATGGGGATATATATTATATATTTGAGTTAAGGTAGCATGGACATGGAGTCAACAAGTTGTTACTGACAGTTTCTCACTGTGGTCTGAAGATTGCATAGGCGAGAAAATGTCAGTAACCAGGTGTTGACTCCATGTCCATGCTACCTTAACTCAAATATGAATCTCTATAATGATATTGAGCACTTTCTGTTTGAAAATATAGCACCCAAATTATCTACTATATATATATATAACAAATTTTTGGTACAGCTGAACTTGTATAAGATTTTGATAAATAACGACATACTTTATTGATCGGCAAATTTTTTTTTTCGAAAGAAAAGAGAAAATGGAAACTTAAGGGCCCTTTCGACCGGTGCTTTGTCCAAAGTAACGACCGCGTAGATCGTTTAAAAGTCACAATGTAAATCAAATGGGTAAAGAGAGATTCAATCAAGCAATGGTGGGGTAACATGAAGGCAAAAAAAAAAAAAAAAAAAAAAAAAAAGATAAATTTAAAAAAAATTTGGTAATACCTTCAGGTGATCCCCACCTCAGCAATAACATCCCAGCAAAAATTACCAGGGAGTGCTTAAGATGTCTCTGTCTACAAAGCATGTCAACTCATTGGCCATTTCATGCAGAAGACATTTTGTTTTATCCATTCTTGATGGGTACTCATCTTTTTTTTAAAACTCAATTTTTTTCTGCACTTCACATTTTCTCCCCACTGAACCCAAGATTGCATCAGCGATGCAATAGCCTGTTCACTGCCCATAAATACATGATACTTTAATACTGTGTATTTGCAAGTCATTGATAAATTGACTGTAGGTTTATGGTTAATTATGGAACTGACTCGACAATCAACCATACAAGAACTTGTCAGCACTTGATCCAGGATGGATCAGTTGACCCAATAGCCTGTTCACACCTGCAAATACACAATTACGTTTTACTTTTGCTATTGCATACCTTGAAAAAGCCAGGCAATACCGTGTATCCTTACTAGTCATTCATAAATCTGAGTGTAGTGTAGAAGATGGGGATTATCCTGAGTTTTTCGAGAACTACTATTAAGAGAGGAAGAAGAAATAAGAGATAGTAAAGGTTTTTAAAAAAGTGATGAGCAAAAAAAACAGTTGTCGTTAGTTTGACCGGGGCGTGACCCCCTGAATGGAGAATTGAATGTCAACCGGAAGTTTCGGGTGTTGACCGGAACTGGAAGTCACGTGGTGATGTGGAACGACAAAGAAAAATCTGGCCTTGTTTTTGCTTTGAGAGTCGTAGGGTACGGACCAGTCCTTGGTCCTTGTGTGGATCCACAGTAATTTAACAGTGGTCCTCGTCTCTCTTTCTCTCTGCCTTTCCTCCTCTCCAACACAGCCCACGAGACTAGCCCTGGAAATAAAAGCTAAGCAGCTTGTAACGATTATTTTCTCGCGTGTACTTTTTATAACAAGATGACTGCCAACGTGCCGAACACCTATTTAGTGTCGTGAATTTGGAGGCACGTTGACAAGACGCTATAAACAACGTATATCGCTTTTGGTACTGTGACATATATCGCTACAGCCACGTAACAGTAGGTTTATGGATAATTCTGAAAACCACCATCTCAACAAGCTGATCAGCACTTCCAATTCACCCCCCACACCCTGAACCCAGGTTGGATCAGCAACCCAATAGCGTATTTCTCACTGTAAATACACGATACTTTCTAGTTTGCTTTACTGCATACGTCGAAAGGCAGGCAATACCATGTATCTTTGCAAGTCATTGATAATCTGACTGTAGGTTTATGGTTAATATGGAAACTAACTCGACATCAACCAACCAAGAAAACTTGTCAGCACTTGATCCCAGGATTGGATCAGTGACCCAATCCTGTTCACCACCGCAAATACACAATACGTTTTAGTTTTGCTAATTGCATACCTTGAAAAGGCCAGGCAATACGTGTATCCTTACTAGTCATTCATAATCCGAGTGTAGGTTTATGATAATTCTGAAAACCAACCGTATCAACAGCTGATCAGACCTCTAATTACCTCACCCCGCTGAACCAGGATGGATCAGCAACCAATAGCCTATTTCTCACCTGTATATACACAATACTTTTCAGTTTTTCTTATTGCATACGTTGAAAGGCCAGGCAATACCATGTATCCTTACAAGTCATTGATAAATCCGAGTGCAGGTTTATGTCTAATTACAGAAATTGACTCGACAATCGACCATACCAATAAACTCATCAGCACTTCCTATTCACTCCCCCCCCTAACCCAGGATTGGATCAGCGACTTAAATAACTTATTCACCACCTGCAAATACACGATACTTTCTAGTTTTGCTTATTGTATATTGAAAAGCCAGGCAATACCGTGTATCCTTGCAAGTCATTGATAAATCCAAGTGTAGGTTTTATGGCTAATTGCACTTTCCGTTTCTATTAAAGATTAATAACATTTACGATTTATATGCAGGATTGTTTCGATATCTCTTGCTCGCTATTTATGCACACGTTCAGTTTTGTATTGTTGCTAATCTTGAGGTGGCTTCTTGTTTGCGACTAACAGAACTGACGAGTTATCATTTACAAAGGGGGAAAGCTAATTATGTATATCATTTAATATTCATGAATCGTGGTAATTGTCCAATAGACTTGCAGATTATGGGTTTCGTGTTTATACTAATCAGCCATAATAGATCAGTTATTCATTAATAGAACTAGCAAAAAAAAAAAAAAAAAAAAAAAAAAAAATGCACTCCGGGCAGTGTAAAAATAAATTTTTTTTAAGATATTACTGAGAGGGTGGGGGAAATTAAATAAATAAAATAAAACTTTAATATCTAAAAAAAAAATTAATTACTTAAAAAGCATCATATTCACTCCACTAAATCAATTTTTGAAAAATATTGCATGATGGGAGCAGGATTAAGTAAATAAAATAAATCTTTAATATCTTTAAAAAATTAATTACTTACTTCAAAGCATCATATCACTCCACTTCAGGAGATATGTTTTGTTTTATGACAGTAAACGTTTCTAAACGTTTCTAAAAATTTCTGATTTAATTATTCAGATTTTTATCTTTAGAGAAATATTTAAAAATGGTACGAGTAAAATATATTTCGTTCAGATTTCATAAAATTAATAAGGGGGGTCGACCTAGTAAAAAAAAAAAATTCCTAATATATCTTAGAAAAAAACTATTTTAAACATACATTTTACAGATGTAAAAAAATTATCTAATAAATTTATTACTTAAAAAAAACTCTTGTATTCTCTGCAGAGAGAAAAGCTTCTCCACAAAAAATGGAGTGTCCTGGGTATGACACTAAACTACATCAGATGGAGAGATTCCAAGGATAGTGTGGAGTACTCCGTCATAGAAATTACTCCCAGGTTCACTCTGTCCAGGAGTGGTAGTACTTGTTAGGGTTTAATTTAGGGGCCCATCTATGGCTTAAAAGAAAAAATGAGTTTAAAAAAATGGAGTACTCATCAAAAATGAATAAAACAAAACGTATTTCTCTGAATTTTTAGATGAGGCTTGATAATTAGTATTATTTGGATTATTCGGACTATTGTCCTGATCTTTATTGTTATCAGTACAACGTTTTGGCCGATGTGCCTCCGGCCTTCTTCAGGTATTTCTTTTCAGACTCGAAGCCTTTTCGAACTCGGGAACATTCTTGTCATAATTGGGAGCCATCACCTTTATTCAATCCACAGGGGTATCCTGTTCTCATTCCGCTAACTATAGCTGGGGTACAGGTGTTAAGCTGTGTTAATTATTATTCTATGTTACGGCTGCCCTTGACCAGGATTGAACCTGCAGCCTAGAGATAACTGTCACTTAGAATGTCTTTAACCCAATGCCTTTATCCACTACATTAGGAAGTCCAAATGTCAATAATAATAAAACTAAACAGAAAAAAGCTTTAGGAAACAAAAGTTGATTCACTCAGTTTTAGTATAATAATAGATAGATTGATAGAAGATTCAAACACAAACATTTTTTTAATTTACGTTACGGTGAGATCTATTTATATTTGATAAATTCTCAAACAATTTTTTACCCAACTTTTTTAAAAAACTACTGGAACACAAGATAAAATGAAAATAAATATAAACTTTAATCTTATAAGTAAACAGATCAAAATAAAGTAATTTTTTTTTCTTATATCCATTTTTTTCCTGACTTTTCAAAAAAAAAAAAAAAAAAAAAAATGTGGCTCACCATTATGTATCTATCCCTCTTTTTCTATAATAAAACTTATGGTTAAAACGTAAATAAAACATACAGTTTTATTTATAGGTTTTGTAAAATCAAGTAAAATCTTTTTATATCAAAGTTATTGATTTTTTCCGAAACTGTTTATAATATTAAAGATTTATTTATTTATTCCTGAAATTATAAAAAGCAGCATTTCCTCATGAAATAAAATATTCAACCACATATCATAAGTCGGAAATATCTCCCTTGTCCCAAATGAAAGCAAGTAGTCCTTAAGAGAATCCTTGGTCCACTAATTTTTCATGTAAATCTATGTAGAGGATGCATGCTTTTTATAGCAATTCTGAAAAATTACTAGACTGATAAATTCATGGATCAATCCACAAATTAATGTGCCATAACATCAAAGACATAGGGAAACAACAAAAAATATATATATAAATATACAAAGTACACAATTCTCTAACCTCTTGGCATAAATAACCCCATACGGGTTGACATGTCTTTAAAAATCAATCAATTTCTTGCATTCCTTGGGGTTTTATGGAGAAAACCAGTGGAAGGAAAATGTCTCTTCACCTCAACAACTACACAAAAAAATATAATTGTACAATGTATACATTTCTCTAACCTTTAAGCATAAAATAACCCATACAAGTTGACATGCCATTAAGATCAATCTTCTGTGCAAACAGTGGTGACTTCATCTACAAATCTGCAGGTCAATCTGCAATGCAGTGATATCAAAGATACGATGAACTACACAAAAAATATATAAAATATCGATGTACAATGCAGGTAATTCCCTAAGCTCTACGCATAAAAATAACCCATACGGATTGACATGCCATAAAAAAGTACAATTACAAACAGCAGTGACTCCATCTACAAAGTCCGAGGGTCAATCCACAAATTGATGTGCAATGACAGGAAAGACATGATGAGACTACACAAAAAATGTAAATATCAATGTACGCAATTCCCTAACCTCTAGGCATAAAATAACCCTATACTAGTTGACATGTCATTAAAAATCAATCTTCTTGGCATTCCTCAAAAATACAAGTGCAAACAGCGGTGACTCCATCAACAAATCTACAAGTCAATCCACAATTGATATACAATTGCATCAAAGACACAACAGAGATCTGTGAACGGAATCCCGGTTCAATTGACTTTCCTGGGGGGGGGGGTTACGAATGGAACTAACCTCTGCTGGGGGGGGGGGTATGGAGAAAACCAGAGGAAGGAAAGTGTCTCTTTCAACCTCAAAAACGGCAAAAGTACTGCCAGTAATGCGTAACTATAAATCTAAGGCACTTGAAAGAAACTGAGTTGTATTCATATACAAATTCGCTTTATGATTTTTTCATTGTTTAGAGAGAATGCAGTTAGTGTAATCTTGATTCAACTGTCCAGGCTATAAACTACAAAGACGTAAGATCAACTGCTGTGGATTTTTGATGGTTTGATCTTTCAGTGCAGATCAGAGGTGAGTCTGTCTCGGTTAAGACAAGCACATAAATTCTTCTCTTTCTTTTCTCATCTCCAAGACGATTTTCATTACTTTGAATGCTGCTAGTAAACTTTTAAAACCCAGTTGGTATCAATTGAAATTTCTCTTCATATTTATAAGGAGAGGTGAATCAATAAGTATATAGCTAGATATTCAACCCAAGCAAAATTATGCAATTAACACATTGGTTTTTATTTAGCAGTAAATAAACTAATAACAGATAAGATGCAAAACATTTTTCTTCAATAGCTGAACATTTTGCTTCATAAAATATTCCTTAAACAAAATAGATTAAATTATCTAGCAGTAAATAAACTAATAACAGATAAGATGCAAAACATTTTATTTAATAGCTGAACATTTTGCTTCATAAAATATTCCTTTATACAAATAGATTACATTATTTAGCAGTAAATAACTAATAACAGATAAGATTCAAAACATTTTTTAATAGCTGAATATTCTGGTTTTATAATATATAACTAAATGATAAATCCTAATAAAAGAAAATAATTTTTCAAACTTGAATAACTTTTAACACACATTAATTTAGATAATGAAACGTTAAACATTTTATGCAGTAACAAGAAAAAAAAAAGGAAATGATGATAAATATGTAACTGCAGGTTTGACGGTGGGAGAAGTATGGCACAGTTGGCGGTTTCAGCGAGGATAGAACTCACGACCTTCTGCTTGTAAAGCAGAATTGCAGCACAGTTGTTTGTATACTGGGTCATTTGCATGCGATGTGCTATATTAGTACATATAGTACATGAAAGAAGACCTTGATCATCATTACACTACCAGTCCTGGAGGAGGTGAAGTTGGTAAGTCGCATTGTGATTGAAATTTCTCTTTTGTTAACTGGTTTATTTATGCATTTGTTATATCCTTTGTTTTTGTTATATTTTTAGTTTACTGTGAATTGATGTTGAATGTATCAAAGGCTCAAGGATACAGAAGACAAATAAGACCTGTAAAAATCAAAACACTTTTGTTCTTCCAAATGCTGGTACATAATACAAATTACCATCATTTAACAATATAGTTGGTTGGTTAAATTTGATAGTACAATGCACACACACCAGGGCTCGACATTAACGCCATCCCGTCGTTGATAGAAATTACATCCAGGACGATCAATATGTCATCTGGGACAGTTTACTGGGGGTGGTAAAAATTTCAAAAGTTCAGCATGTCCTTGCCGAAAAAGGAAACTAATGATTACATGAAAATTGGGTAACTTAAAGTAAAAAAAAGTATTTTTTTTTAGCTCAAAATACACTAGGAAATGGATTTTTTGTCCAAATATCCAGAATGATCACTGCTTCAGCTTTTCTTAATGTTTTATTACATGTTATTATGCTAATGGTGACTGACAGGTATAGATGATGCTAATGAATTAAACAAAAATATTTGATTTCGGGACGGTCCAAACCCCTTTCGGGACTGTTGATAATTTTTTGTTCAGGAACGGTTATGAAAAAAGTTAGTGTCGGTGCCTGACACACACATCCACATAGATTAGGTTGGCCCTTATTTTTCAACTTTCCAAAGTTTTAGCAGTTGTTATGAAGGATGTTGCAAAAAGAGATAGTTTAATTGAGTGAGTGAGTGAGTATACGTAAGTATAACTGAAATCTATCTGTTATTCTTATTCAGTTTCATAAGACCTTTCTAATTATGTTTGGTTTATTTTACGACATATCAAACTCGGTGGGTCATTTAATGCCGACAAAGTTGTGAAATAAATTCATTCTTAATGCATAATACAATTTTGTTTATAAACTATGTTTTTTCTATTCAACCCATAGATGGGACCCTAACAGGTACTACCACTCCAGGTCAGAATGGACCAGGGAGTAATGGTGTTGAAGGGGTGCTCCACATTCCCCAAACCTCCCGAACTGGAACCTCACAATCAGATAGAGTTTAATGTCATTCCAGGACATGTAGACCCTCAGCCACCACCTTTTAGCACCCATATGATAAGAGGTGCTAGGGCTTGACGTGGCCAGCTGCTTGATTGGAGGGGGCATCTCCTACCGCCCGCCCGTCTAAACCAAAAAAACTAAAGTGGAATATTGCAAGTCATGAACTGCTCATCCACCTGGGTTCTATCCTTAAACATCATGGGTCACACCCCACGGCCACAGG
The DNA here is from genome assembly GCA_023376005.1 of Doryteuthis pealeii. Lineage (NCBI taxonomy): Eukaryota > Metazoa > Mollusca > Cephalopoda > Myopsida > Loliginidae > Doryteuthis > Doryteuthis pealeii. Next base: position 70,338,798 of record CM042167.1, read on the forward strand.
TGGCCCCATTGAGGGAGTCTTACCCCTCTGCAGAGGTGCAGTCGGTGCATTCTAACGCCCCAGCTGACAGGGGGTCTTTCTAATTTGATATAATATTTTTATTACATTAAAACTTAAATACTTGTACCGGCGGAGGGTGCATAGATTTTACTTACAATTATCTCTTAATGTAACACCAGTGATCCATTGACATCGTCAAAAACTCTTACAAAAACTGGAAGATAATACATCGGAGATGACATACTGGCTTTGCTGGAAAATAAGCCAGATTGGATCAGGGATGAATTCGGCAAAATCCAATGAAGACTTTACCAGTTCCTTGAAAAAAGAGAAAGATATAAAAATTTAGAAAAAAAATAAACATGATGGAATATGTTGTTTAAGATATTGTGTCTTAAAAACAGTGTTTTTCAACTTTGTTTTGGCCGAGGCCCCCTTCAACCGAATGCAAGTTCTTTGTGTACCTCCCACCAAAAATATCATGGCCTCCGAGAGAGGACCATATGGCATTTCAGTTTATTTAAATGAAGAAAATTGATTTTATATATGAGGACATTAACTTACGAGCAGAATAAATGAAACTTGTAAGTCAAGGTACCATTGTTCATATATATATATATATATATATATATATACATACAGTGATGTTGATAGCTTTTTGAGTTAGTGCATCCTGGGACACGTATTTGCTTTGAATGAGTCCCGGGAAAATTTATGGGTCCCAACTAAAATTTCTTAATAGATTGTATTTTTATATATGATCTGGGAAAATAACTAAAGCCATCTAACCTCTACTTTGTAACCTATCCTGTGTAAAGAAAAACACTGGGACGCATGGATATGATTTTGCTGCATCCTTTTAGATTTTTGTGTCTTCATTGAGAAACCCTGATTTAAAGGATAAATTTGGAGTTTTAATTTTTAAGAAATTGAAAACTAAAAATGGCTACTTTGCATAGATCAGATTTTTCAAAAATACAATAAATAAATAATCATGTTAACAAAATGGCTTCATGATACAATAAAAATTATGTGATGTTTCATTTGTTTTTTCTGAAATTTGATGAATTTTAATTCATGGGGGGGGGGGGACACACCAGGTGAAATTTTGGGCATACCTATATTACACCTTGCAAGGTGCCCACCTATATTACTCAAGTTGACAAAAATGCACCATTTTCCCAGGTACAGATTTTAATTTATAAAATTCTCCATTATAAAATTGTAAAATAAATAATTTTTATACATCATTTGTTTAATCCTTCCTCTTTATAACAGCAAAAATTGAATTAAGTTTCTTTCATTACTTTTATCGAGTTTTGTTAAATTTTAGTTCATTAGCAGGACCTGTGGATATAACACAGTCATCATCATCATCATGTCGCACTTTCAGCGCGGATATCCATGACAATCCTCTCCATCCGTCCCTATCGCTCATCATTCTCGGGAGGTCCTCTATGCAGTATCCTGCATCTGCACAGAGCTGATCAACGTACGTTTTTGTTGGTCAGCCCACACTGACTTGTCCATGTGCTGGCTTTCACAGGAGGATGTCGCTTATGAGTTTGTCCTTGCTTCTCCAGCAGTGTCCCGCATGTCTTGTCGTCTTACTCGGATGGTTTGGGTGATATGTGGTAGGTGGCCGTACAGCTTTTTCTCATAGGGTGCTGTTTCCACGTCTTGTTCATGATCACTCGCAGCATTCTTGTGCAGCAAGTTTTATTCTCTAGGCAGTAACATCTTCTCCACAGAAAATGACGTTAATGCACGCATAGGAAAGGCATGGGCCGCTATAAATAGATTATCTATCATAACACATTAAGATTATTTAATTAATTATTACGTATGTTTACTAAAGAGTTATTGGGTAATTCCATGTCAAATCATTCAGTTTCAGAATCCCTTGACTTTAAGACTTTTTTGGTAGCATTTTTGGGTTCCTTGGGCAAAAATACTTTTATAAACCAATTTTTAGGAGTAGGGAAGCTCTAGAACTCATTTTACAGACAAAAATAGTTTACAAAAGTCGCCATTTTTCGCAAACCCCACCAAATTTGGAGAGCTAAAATCGACATAACTTAGCAAATTTGGGGAATTGGAAGCTAAAATTTTGAGGATTGTCTAACTTAGTCCACACCTGTAAACATTTCAGAAAAATTGAAGGGGTGGGTGACAATTTTACTTTTTTTCTGGATGATTTAACATGAAATTACTCTATTGCTAAAATAGTTCATATGTAAAAAGTATAAAAAATTTGATTTAACTCTCCCACACTCTTTTTATCCATCTTTTCATTACGTTCAATTGAAACAGATTAGAATTGTCTCTTCTGCATGCTCACCCTCTCTCTCCTATTCTCTTTTTTTCTTTATTATATTTTATTCTGTGTAGCATTTCCTTTTTCTTTCCTTTCTTTTTTTATTATAAAAACAGTCCATTATTTAGCTGATGTAAAACACTCATAAGAAATAAGAATTTAGTGAATAAGCAACACCAGATAATCAGGATTTATGTTTTTGCATTTCGTCTTGGACAATTTGGACGATCTCCGTTTTAATCAGAGGTGTTGCAAGATGATAACGGTCACACAATTAAGGAATACAAATATTAATATATAGAATGTGGGCGAAGGGTTAAAAAAAACGTGATATTTTTGCCATATCTATATTACACTGTGCAAGGTGCCCACCTGTATTAATCGAAATGTTGAGTTTAGAATCGTCTTTGTGGTTTATACGAGTGGGAAGAAGCCAAGCCAGTTGGTATCTTAGCTACTATCTCTTTTCTCCTCACTGTCTATTTCTTTAGAAAGAGAGCCCCCCCCCACTCTTTCTTAGCAGATTAAACATCTGAAGAAAGTTGAAGAATGGATTGGTTGAAACATTGTGGCAACGAATAAAAATAACACAAAGAAGGAATTCAATAATCTGAACAAATCCTGGAACAATAGCAACTTCCTCTTGGTTTACTATTTCTTTGAATTTTTGATATAAGGTTTGACAATTTGTATTATTCGGACTATTGTCCTCATCTTTATTGTTATTTGTACAACATTTCAGCCAATGTGTCCTTCAGGCTTCTTCAGATATTTCTTTTCGTAATTGGGAGCCATCACGGAACTTTGAACCCAATCTTTTCATTCACTCCACAAGAAATACCCTGAAGAAGGCCAAAGGGCACATCAGCCAAATGTTGTACAGATAACAATAAAGATTAAGATAATAGTCCAAATAATCCGAATTATCAAACCTCATCTCAAAAATTAATCTTGAACAATTTGGACAGTCTCATTTTGTAACAGAGGGTATGGCAAAATGCTAACGGTCATACAATTAAGGAACACAAATATTAATTTATAGAAGATGGGCGAGGGGTAAAAAACACATGATATTTTGACCATACCTATATTATACCATGCAAGATGCCCACCTGTATGTTATTGAAATCAGTTAGTCTACTGTTGGTTTGAATAACAGCAGCTAACTAAGTCAACGGAGCAGTGTCCAAAACAGTTGGTATATATAGAAATCAAGAATGATCCATTCATGAATTGGGGTGATTTGGGTGATTCCATTCCTTGAGTTCTGATTGGCTGCTTGATTTGAATGATAATGTGTATTTTTATAAATACCCTGTCATTCTGTAGTAGACCTTGCGACTATTCGGGTTTGTATTGAGTTAAAACCGTTTGTTGCCTTGTCTTCCCAATTCGACGGTAATTGGAACTTTGACTATTCTTCATATGTTGAGTATAGAATCGTCTTTTATACAAGTGGGAAGAAGCCAAGTCAGTTGGTATCTTAACCACTATTTCTTTTCTGCTCACCGTCTATTTCTTTAAAAAGAGAGACCCCCCCCTCTTTCTCTACAGATTAAACGTCTGAAGAAAGTTGAAGAATGGATTGGTTGAAACGTTGTGGCACTGAATAAAAATAACACAAAGGAGGAATTCAATAATCTGAACAACTCTTGGAACGATCGGAACTTCCTCTTGGTTGTTTTTCTCACAATGTTTCAACCAGCGGATTTTCTCAAGTGTATATATCGTATCGCGTTACCTTAAGGGAGTTTCGGGAATGAAATCCTTTAATTTCATTCAAGGAAAAAGTGGTCGGCGGAAAAGGGGAAAGGAAGCTCCTCACCAAACATTTCCTTATACAATGTCTTTTCGAGGAGGGATTTGAACTTGTAACTCTTTTGTGTCAGTCTCCCCATCCCCTCACAGCACCGTGCCGCTCCTATACCAACCCCGTGTGCTCTCGTAGAGTCTAGGACAGGAATTGAATTCATAGCCCCTGGGAAAAGACAAAATTAACACCAGGAACAAGTTTCTTTATCCACTGGGTTACTGTTCTGTATTTAGGAGTCTTAATCATTGAAAAATACTGTCTGGATATTCTTTAATATATCATATATATATATATATATATATATATATTTGATATATTAAAGAATATATATATATATATTTTTTTTTTTTCTCAGAGCCACTTGAGATATTACTAATAGCTGAAAAATAACTCTGTTGACAGATAGTTATAACAGTAGCAGATTTTAAATTTAGCAACAATGAAATTTACTATGTGCTAATTTTTTAAAAAAAAAAAAAAAAAAAAAAAAATAATATATATATATATATATATATATATATATATATATATATATATATATATATATATATTATCAAAAGTTAATACAATATTTTTCATTATAGTAGCATTAGTAGTTAATGAGTAGCACAGGGATCTGTGCGGTAAAGTAAGGAGCTGATGGTAGGTGAGGCGCTCCACCTCAGACACTAAAATAATCTCCTTGGTCTAGTGCTAGTGGAAAAGGGGATAGACTCCCTCGCTGCATGGCTGATACCAACATTAAGCCGCCCCGACGACTTTACTTTACTTAGTAGTTAATCCAAAAGTGCTTAATATATTTCATAAATTATAGTGCATTTTGCTACAACTTATATATATATATATATATATACAAGATAGAGGAAAAAAATATCCACAAAATTTACTATGTGCTAATTCTTTAAAGAAAAGAATATATATATATATATATATATATATATATATATTCTTTTCTTTAAAGAATTAGCACATAGTAAATAATAAAGATATTTATGGCAAATTTTGTGGATATATATATGAGAGAGAGTAAAAAAAATATCCCCAAAATTTGCCATAAATATCTTTATTATTCTCACACAACGTTCTACACAATGTGTGCTTATAGTTGGCACTATTGTGGTCACGTGATCGAAGTTTATGCCTGATAGCACCACTTTGTGTGTTGTCTTTACTGTATTGCAGGACACATATATATATCAGCATCTATGTATATATACATGGATACATCCTGATGTGAACACACTAGTTGGTTGGTTGGTTGGATTTTACAGCATGTCATCCCTTGTTGGGTTATTTTTTGCTGAAGACGTTTTGTTTTATTCGTTCTTGATGGGTGTTCAATTCTTCTTTTTTTTTAAACATATTTTTTATCATACTTATTTTTTCAATCTATTTAACCAATACATAGGACCCTAACAGGTACTGCCACCCTGAGTCAGGGTGGACCTGGGAATAATGTTGATACACTAATATTAGAGTCGGGATAAAAATGAATAACCCAAAAAATACAAGCAGTGAAATGTTTCTGAAGAAATTGGCAAACAGACTTTTACAAGAAAGAGAAATAAAATAAAAGTCCATTATCTCATACTCTGAATGTCATGCACATGTTTTTCTTTAAGAATTCTTCAAGAATTTTGGACCAAGTATCCAATAGGCACCCCAGCCGGGTTTTTTTTGGGGGGGTTTGTTTGGTTTGTTTTGTTTTACGGCATATCAACCTCAGTGGGTCATTTAATGCCGATAAAGTTTTGAAATAAATCAATTCTTAATGGATAATACAATTTTTTTATAAATACATTTTTCTATTTAACCCATAGATGGGACCCTAACAGGTACTACCACTCCGGGTCAGAGTGGACCAGGGAGCAATGGTGATGAAGGGTTGCTCCACATTCCCCAAACCTCCAAAACTGGAACCTCACCATCAGATAGAGTTTAACGTCATTCCCAGGACATGTAGACCCGCAGCCACCGCCGCACCCCAGCTGGGAGTTGTTTTGAAAGGAATACCTTTTGCTTTTCTCCGTAAACTCCCGGACGTTTGTTTACTAAAAACAGACGATTTTTTTTGCATTAGAATTTCACTGTAAGATTTTTAAAAAGTGTGTTCATGTATATTTAGACACATTTTTATACTAAAATAGTTTTCGATTTTAATTTTTAAAAATTAGTTATTTCATGTTGTAGCTAATTCAATAGGAATTTTTTTTTTTTTTTCAGTTTTAAAAACTTTAAATGAAAAACCTGTTTTTATATTAAAGACACTTTTTTTTTTATATTAAAATAGTTATTTAATCAGAAGAGAAATGCAGATATGTTTATTTAAATGAAAATAGTTTTTATTTTCAAAATATTTTTTATGTTTATTTAAATAAAAGGATGTTCGGAAATGGTATCACCCAATTTATAAAGTTTATTTTCCATGCGCCTCTCATACCACGCCCGGAAGTGTGCAGTGAAAAGCAAAAGGTGTTCTTTTCGAGGCAGCTCCCAGCTGGAGTGCCTATTGGATACTTGGTCCAGAATTTTAAATATCTTCTTTCTTAAAGTCCATTATGAGTTATTTCCCTTACAACTGGTCATATTTTTCAAAAAACTATTTTCTTTGTTTCATAACAGGCTCTAATGATGATCTTATACAGATTGAAATATTGCAATATAAGCCATTCAAAAACAACATTAATTAATAACATCTGGGTGTTTTTCTAATTTTTTTCTCTGACATACTGTTGGATTCACTTCCTTAATTGATATATATACATAAGCTTATGATATCAAGTGTTTCCTTGAAAGAATTCAACCAAAATTGAAAACTCAAACATACATATAAAGATGTGTATATATTTTTTACATATCTAAACCAAAGTATCCATTTATTCATATATATATATATATTATATAATATATACAAGTTTTTGTTGAACTGTACAGACAATTCCTGTCAGACAAGTTTTTTCGTTGATCCTTCCAATTTTCAGGCCATCTTTCTGGTGTCATTCAAAACGAGTGCTTCGGCAATACAATTTGCCATCCTCAGGTAGGAAATGATGGTATGATTTCGTGTCTCGTTTTTTAACGAGAACGAGTAGTAGCAAGGAATTAGAAGTGGAGGTAATAACCATTGGTAGTAAGTAGGAAGTTGTAGGAATGGTAGTGGTTCGAGCGAGCGTTGCAGTATATATATATATATACATACACAGAGGAAGAATGCTGAAAACTTTATGTTCAAACAAGGAGCGACTAATCTAGAGCACGGATCTCCAAACTCCAATCTATGAGCCACATTTGGTCCTGCAGATTTTATGCAGTAATTTTCTTCCAACCGCCGACAGTCATCCGGTTAACAAGCCAGTTCTGTCCACTGAAGAACACATGATGCATCGAGATTTTATCTGCCAAGAAGTGCTTCACGCATGAACTCTACAATTCGGCAGTCTTGAATCTCATAGCATTATTGAATTTCCAAGAACATTGACCACCCAATACAATGGTCGGAAGCTGCCAATGATGTCATCTAAAGTTCAAATTTTGAATCGAGGAATAGTCTTTTCATGCTGCGTATCGATTTACTCACCACTACCCATGATTAGAATATGACTCAAGGAGCTCAGAGTGTCAGCCTAGTAACCACAAGTTCCTGGTTCGATACCGGATCTTTCCAACTCAGCGTATGAGTAGCACAAGGATCTGTGCGGTAAAGTAAGGATCTGTGTGGTAGGTTGTGACGCTTCACCTCAGATGCAAGAACAATTTCCTTGGTCTAGTGCTAGGGAAAGGGGATAGACTCCCTTGCTGTCTGGCTGATACTGACTTTAGGCCACCAATGATTTCCTTACTTACAGTGGTCTTCATTCAGTGTCGTTCCATTTTCCAAGAATGGGTGGCTATATTAAGAAAAGAGCCCAGTCCCAATCCTACTATTAGTCTGTCGACATCATATTATAATNAACAAATTGATATGTAACTGCATGAAAGACTGATGAGACAACACAAAAAATGTAAAATATCAATGTACGCAATTCCCTAAACCTCTAGGCAATAAAATCCCGCTATACTAACAAGTCTGACAATGTCATTAAAAATCATCTTCCTTGCATTCCTCAAAAAGTACAAAGTGCAAACAGCGGTGACTCGGCATCAACAAATGCTACAAAGGTAATCCACAATTGATATACAAGTAATTGCATCAAAGACACAACAGAGATCTGTGAAACGGAATCCCCGGTTCAAATAAATAATGACTTTTCCATGGGGGGGGGTACGAATGGAAACCCTAACCTCTGCCTTGGGGGGGGTATGGAGAAAACCAGAGGAAGGAAAGTGTCTCTTTCAACCATCAAAAACGGCCAAAGTATACTGCCAGTAATGCGTAACTATAAATCTAAGGACTTGAAAAGAAACCTGAGTTTGTATTCATATACAGGAAATTCGCTTATGATTTTTTTTTTTTCATTGTTTGAGAGAATGCAGTTAGTGTAATCTTGATTTCAATGTCCAGGCTATAAAACTACAAAAGACGTAAGATCCAACTGGCTGTGGATTTTTGTCAGGTTTTTTTTTATTCTTTCAGTCAGATCAGAGGTGAGTCTGTCTCGGTAAGACAAGCACATAAATTCTTCTCTTTTCCTTTTCTTGTCTCCAAGACGATTTCATCATACTTTGGAATGGGCTGCAGTAACCTTTTAAAACCCAGTTAGGTATCCAATATGAAAAATTTCTCTTCATATTTAAAGGAGAAGGTGAAATCAATAAGTACATAGCTAGATAATTCAACCCACCAAGCCAAAAATTATGCAATGAACCAACATTGGTTTTTAATTTAGCAGTAAATAAACTAATTTAATAACAGATAATATGCAAAACATTTTCTTTAATAAAATATTGCCTCTACATCTTAAAATAGATTAAAAATTATTTAGCGTAAATAACTAAAACACAGATAAGATGCAAACATTTTTCTTTATAAAATATCCTTAAAACAAAAAATGAAATAAATTATTAAGCAGTAAATAAACCTAAATAACAGATAAGATGCAATATTATTTTTATATTAATGCTGATATCTTGGCTTCAACTAAATATTCCTTAAACAAAATAGAATTAAATTATTTTTTAGCGTAATAAACTAATAACAGATAAGCGCAAAAACAATTTTTACAACAGTTAATACTGAATATCTTGGCTTCATAAATATTCCTTAAACAAAATAGATTAATTATTTTTAGCAGTAATAAACTAAAAAAGCATAGATAAAGTTGCAAAAAACATTTTTCTCTTTATAATATCCTTAAACAAAATAATTGATTAAAATTATTTTAGCAGTAAATAAAAACTAATAACAGATAAGATGCAAACATTTTTATTTAATAGCTGAACATTTGCTTCAATAAAATATTCCTAAACAGAAAATAGATTAAATTATCTAGCAGTAACTAAACTAATAAAGATATAGATCACAAAAACATTTTTTTAATAGCGTGAACATTTTGCGTCATAACAAATATCCTCTTAACAAAATAGATACATTATCTTAGCGAAGTAAACTATAACTAATAACTAATAAGATTCGAAACATTTTTCAATAGCTGAATATTCTGAGTTTATCAAATATATACTAATGATATAATCCTAATAAAGGAAATAATTAATTTTCACTTTTTCAACACTTGAATAACTTTTAACACAGCATTAATTTATGATAATGAAACGTTAAAACATTATCAAGTAACAAGACAAAAAAAAAAAGGAAATGATGATAATAAGTATGTAACTGCAGGTTTGACGAGTGGCGAGAAGTATGGCAACAGTCTGCGGTTTCAGCGAGAACTAGACTCAACGACCTTCTCTTGTACAAGCAGGAATTGCAGCACAGTTGTTTGTATACTGGTCATTTGCATGCGAGTGCTATATTTAGTAAATATAGTACAGAATAGGAAAGACCTGATCATCAATTACACTACCCATCTGGAGGAGGTGAAAGTTGGTAAAAGTCGCATTGTGATTGAAATTTCTCTTTTGTTACCTGTTTATTTTATGGCATTTGTTAATATCCTGTTTTGTTAATTTTTAGTTTACTGTGAATTGATGTTGAATTGTATCAAAGGCCTCAAAGGCATAGCAGAAGACAAAATAAAGACCTGTAACAAATCAAAAACACTTTGTGTTTCTGTTCAAATGCTGTACAATAATACAAATAATACCATCAATTTTAACAATATAGTTGTGGGTTGGTTAAAATTTGATGAGTACAATGCACACAAGTCGCATTGTTCCAGGGTCGACATTAAGCCAATCCCGTCGTGAATAGAAATTAACATCCAGACCGATTCAATAATGTCCATCCGGGACAGTTTTACTCGGGGGTGCAGTAAAAAAAATTTCAAAAAAAAGGTTCAGCATGTCCTTGCGAAAAAGGAAACAATGACTCTACAATGAAAACTTGGCTAACTTCAAAGATAAAAAAAAAAAAGTATTTTTTTTTAGCTACAAAATACACCTAGGAAATGGATTTTTTGTCCAAAATATCCAGAATGATCACTGCTTCAACAGCTTTCTATAATGTTTTATTAAACATGTTATTACATGCTAAATGGTGAGAGGATATAGATAATGTAATGAATTAAACAACAAAAAATTTTTGATTCGGGACAGTCCAAAACCACTTTCGGACTGTTGATAATTTTTGTCAGATACGTTTATGAAAAAAGTTAGTGCGGTGCCTGACAACACACCCATCCACAATAGATAGGTTGGCCCTTATTTTCAACTTTCCAAAGTTTAGCACTTTGTTATAAGGTGATGTTTGCAAAAGAGATAGTTTATGAGTGAGTGAGTGGAAGTATACCGTAAAGTATAACTGAATATATCTATCTGTTAATTCTTAATTCAGTTTCATAATAGACCTTTCTAATTAGTTTGGTTTATATTATTACACGGATATCAAACTCGCGGTCGTGGTCATTTAATGCCGACAAAGATTGTGAAATAAATTCAATTCTTTAATGCATAATACAAATTTTGGTTTATAACTAGCATGTTTTTTCTATTCAACCCATAGATTGGAACCCTAACAGTCTACCACCTGGGTAGAGACAGCATGTAGGCCCACACAAACCCAGGAGTTCTGGACTTAACAGATATTTTACATCGACATGTCGACCCCCGCACCCAGCTGTGAGTAATGGGTATGGGGGTTGCCTCCACACTTCCCAACCGGTCCGAGCTGGCAACTCACATCAGATAGAGTTAATGTCGAACTTCCAGGACAAGACCTCACACACCAGTAGCACCATTGATGATAATCGAAGGGTGGCCTCCAACGATGGCAGCTAGCTTGAAATAGGCGATTCCTACGACCTCGCCCGTCAAGCAATAAGAAACAACTAAAGTGGGAATATTAGGGGCAAGTCATGGAACCTGCTTCATCCACGCTGGTTCCTATCTCTCTTAAACATCATGCGGTCACCACCACGCTACTAAAGCAAAGGTGCCCCATGAGGGAGTCTTACTACCGCCTCTGCCAGAAGGGGTGCAGTCCGTGCATTCTAAAACTCTTCAAGCCCCAGTGACCAGGGCGGTCTTTCTAATTTTGATCATAATATTTTTACGATTACAAACTTTAAATACTTGTACCGGCGGAGGGTGCAAAGTTATAGTATACTTATACTTAACATTATCTCTTAATGGTAACACACAGTATCCATTGTACATCGTCAACACACTCTAACTGGGAAGATAACTACATCGGAGTGACATACTGGCTTTGCTGGAAAATAAGCCAGATTGGATCAGGGATGGAATTCGGCAAAAATTCCAATGAAGACTTACCATTTCCTTGAAAAAAAGAGAAGATATAAAAATTTAGAAAAAAACAACCAATAATAAAACATTGATGGAATATGTTGTTTAAAGATATGTGACCTTAAAACAGTGTTTCTCAAACTTTGTTTTGGCCCGAGCCCCCTTCACGAATGCAAGTTCTGTGTACTCCACCAAAAATATCAATGGCATCCGAAGAGAGGAACCATATGGCATTTGTTCCAGATTTATTTAAAAAATGAAAAGAATTGATTTATATACTGGAACATTAACTTTACGAGCAAATAGAGATATTGACCTCCGGATTTGTAGATGGAATCACCACTGTTTGCACTTGTATTTTTGAGGAATGCCAAGTAGGTTGATTTTTAATGGCATGTCAACACGTATAGGGTTATTTTATGCATAAAGGTTAGAAAATTGTATACATTGTACAATTATATTTTTTTGTGTAGTTGTTGAGGTTGAAAGAGACATTTTCCTTCCACTTGTTTTCTCCATAAAACCCCGAGGAATACCAAGAAGATTGATTGATTTTAATGACATGTCAACCCGTATGGGGTTATTTTATGCCTAGAGGTTAGAGAATTGTGTACTTTGTGCATTTATATTTACATTTTTTTTCTGTTGTTTTGTTATGTCTTCGATGTCATTGCACATTAATTTGTGGATTGATCCGTGGATTAGTCGATGGAATCACCGCTGTTTGTGCTTGTACTTTTGAGGAATGCCAAGAAGATTGATTTAAATGGCATTTCAACTTATATGGGGTTATTTTATGCCTAGAGGTTAGAGAATTATGTACATTGATATTTACATTTTTTGTGTAGTCTCATCATGTCTTTCCTGTCATTGCACATCAATTTGTGGATTGACCCTCGGACTTGTAGATGGAGTCACTGCTGTTTGTAATTGTACTTTTTTTACGGCATGTCAATCCGTATGGGGTTATTTTTATGCGTAGAGCTTAGGGAATTACCTGCTTTGTACATCGATATTTTTATATATTTTTTTGTGTAGTTTCATCGTATCTTTGATATCACTGCATTGCAGGATTGACCTGCAGATTTGTAGATAGAGTCACCACTGTTTGCACAGAAGATTGATCTTAATGGCATGTCAACTTGTATAGGGTTATTTTATGCTTAAAGGTTAGAGAAATGTATACATTGTACAATTATATTTTTTTGTTTAGTTGTTGAGGTTGAAAGAGACATTTTCCTTCCACTGGTTTTCTCCATAAAACCCCAAGGAATGCCAAGAAGATTGATTGATTTTAAAGACATGTCAACCCGTATGGGGTTATTTTATGCCTAGAGGTTAGAGAATTGTGTACTTTGTATATTTATATATATATTTTTTGTTGTTGTTTCCCTATGTCTTTGATGTTATGGCACATTAATTTGTGGATTGATCCATGAATTTATCAGTCTAGTAATTTGTTCAGAATTGCTATAAAAAGCATGCATCCTCTACATAGATTTACATGAAAAATTAGTGGACCAAGGATTCTCTTAAGTACTACTTGCTTTCATTTGGGACAAGGGAGATATTTCCGACTTATGAATATGTGGTTGAATATTTTATTTCATGAAGGAAATGCTGCTTTTTATAATTTTCAGGGAATAAATAAATAAAATCTTTAATATTATAAACAGTTTCGGAAAAAATCAATAACTTTGATATAAAAAGATTTTCTTGATTTTACAAAACATATAAAATAAACTGTATGTTTATTTACGTTTTAACCATAAAGTTATTATAGAAAAATAGGGATGAGATACATAATGGTGAGCCAGCATTTTTTTTTTTTTTTGAAAAGTCAGGAAAAAAAATTGATATAAGAAAAAAGAATTACTTTATTTTACATCTGTTTTAACTTATAAGATTAAAGTTTATATTTATTTTCATTTTAATCTTGTGTTCCAGTAGTTTTTTAAAAAGTTGGGTAAAAAAATTGTTTGAGAATTTATCAAATATAAAATAGATCTCAGCGTAACGTAAATTAAAGAAAAATTTGTGTTTGAAATCTTCTATCAATCTATCTATTATTGTACTAAAACTGAGTGAATCAACTTTTGTTTCCTAAAGGCTTTTTTACTGTTTAGTTTTATTATTATTGGACACATAATGTAGTGGATAAAGGCATTGGGTTAAAGACAGTTCTAAGTGACAGTTATTTCTAGGCTGCAGGTTCAATCCTGGTCAAGGGCAGCCGTAACATAGAATAATAATTAACACAGCTTAACACCTGTACCCCAGCTATGGTTAGCGGAATGAGAACAGGATACCCCCGTGGATTGAATAAAGGGTTGGGTTCAAAGTTCCGTGATGGCTCCCAATTATGACAAGAATGTTCCCAAGTTCGAAAAGGCTTCCGAGTCTGAAAAGAAATACCTGAAGAAGGCCTGAGGGCACATCGGCCAAAACGTTGTACTGATAACAATAAAGATGAGGACAATAGTCCGAATAATCCAAATAATACTAATTATCAAGCCTCATCTCAAAAATTCAGAGAAATATGTTTTGTTTTATTCATTTTTGATGAGTACTCCATTTTTTTTAAACTGATTTTTTTCTCTTTAAGCCATAGATGGGCTCCTAAATTAAACCCTAACAAGTACTACCACTCCTGGACAGAGTGAACCTGGGAGTAATTTCTATGACGGAGTACTCCACACTATCCTGGAACCTCTCCTTCTGATCTAGTTTAGTGTCGTACCCAGGACACTCCATTGTTTTGTGGGAGGAGCTTTTCTCTCTGTAGATAATACAAGAGTTTTTTTTTAAGTAATAAATTTATTAGATAATTTTTTTACATCTGTAAAATGTATGTTTAAAATAGTTTTTTCTTAAGATATATTAGGGAATTTTTTAAAAATTATTCATTATTTAATTTTATGAAATCTGAACGAAATATATTTTACTCGTACCATTTTTAAATATTTCTCTAAAGATAATAATCTGAATAATTAAATCAAAATTTTTAGAAACGTTTAGAAACGTTTACTGTCATAAAACAAAACAAATATCTCCGTGAAGTGGAGTGAATATGATGCTTTTGAAGTAAGTAATTAATTTTTTAAAGATATTAAAGATTTAATTTTATTTACTTAATCCCTGCTCCCATCATGCAATATTTTTCAAAAATTGATTTAGTGGAGTGAATATGATGCTTTTTAAGTAATTAATTTTTTTTTTTAGATATTAAAGTTTTAATTTTATTTATTTAATTTTCCCACCCTCTCAGGTAATATCTTTAAAAAAAATTTATTTTTTACACTGCCCGGAGTGCATTTTTTTTTTTTTTTTTTTTTTTTGCTAGTTCTATTAATGAATAACTGATCTATTATGGCTGATTTAGCTATAAACACGAAACCCATAATCTGCAAGTCTATTGGACAATTACCACGATTCATGAATATTAAATGATATACATAATTAGCTTTCCCCCTTTGTAAATGATAACTCGACAGTTCTGTTAGTCGCAAACAAGAAGCCACCTCAAGATTAGCAACAATACAAAACTGAACGTGTGCATAAATAGCAAGCAAGAGATATCGAAACAATCCTGCATATAAATCGTAAATGTTATTAATCTTTAATAGAAACGGAAAGTGCAATTAGCCATAAACCTACACTTGGATTTATCAATGACTTGCAAGGATACACGGTATTGCCTGGCTTTTCAAGGTATACAATAAGCAAAACTAGAAAGTATCGTGTATTTGCAGGTGGTGAATAAGTTATTAAGTCGCTGATCCAATCCTGGGTTTAGGGGGGGGGGAGTGAATAGGAAGTGCTGATGAGTTTATTGGTATGGTCGATTGTCGAGTCAATTTCTGTAATTAGACATAAACCTGCACTCGGATTTATCAATGACTTGTAAGGATACATGGTATTGCCTGGCCTTTCAACGTATGCAATAAGAAAAACTAGAAAGTATTGTGTATATACAGGTGAGAAATAGGCTATTGGGTTGCTGATCCAATCCTGGGTTCAGCGGGGGGGTGGGGGTGAATTAGAAGGTCTGATCAGCTTGTTGATACGGTTGGTTTTCAGAATTATCCATAAACCTACACTCGGATTTATGAATGACTAGTAAGGATACACGGTATTGCCTGGCCTTTTCAAGGTATGCAATTAGCAAAACTAAAACGTATTGTGTATTTGCAGGTGGTGAACAGGCTATTGGGTCACTGATCCAATCCTGGGATCAAGTGCTGACAAGTTTCTTGGTATGGTTGATTGTCGAGTTAGTTTCCATAATTAACCATAAACCTACAGTCAGATTTATCAATGACTTGCAAAGATACATGGTATTGCCTGGCCTTTCGACGTATGCAGTAAGCAAAACTAGAAAGTATCGTGTATTTACAGGTGAGAAATACGCTATTGGGTTGCTTATCCAATCCTGGGTTCAGGGTGTGGGGGGTGAATTGGAAGTGCTGATCAGCTTGTTGATATGGTTGGTTTTCAGAATTATCCATAAACCTACTGTTACGTGGCTGTAGCGATATATGGTCACAGTACCAAAAGCGATATACGTTGTATAGCGGGTCTTGTCAACGTGCCTCCAAATTCACGACACTAAATAGGTGTTCGGCACGTGGCAGTCATCTTGTTTATAAAAAAGTACAACGCGAGAAATATATCGTTACAAGCTGCTTAGCTTTTATTTCCAGGGCTAGTCTCGTGGGCTGTGTTGGAGAGGAGGAAAGGCAGAGAGAAAGAGAGAGAGGACACTGTTAAATTACTGTGATCCCACAAGGGACCCAAGGACTGGTCCGTACCCTACGACTCTCAAAGCAAAAACAAGGCCAGTATTTTTCTTTGTCGTTCCACATCACCACGTGACTTCCAGTTCCGGTCAACACCCGAAACTTCCGGTTGACATTCAATTCTCCATTTGGGGGGTCACGCCCCGGTCAAACTAACGACAACTGTTTTTGTGCTCATCACTTTTTTAAAACCTTTACTATCTCTTATTTCTTCTTCCTCTCTTAATAGTAGTTCTCGAAAAACTCAGGATAATCCCCATCTTGCTACACTACACTCAGATTTATGAATGACTAGTAAGGATACACGGTATTGCCTGGCTTTTTCAAGGTATGCAATTAGCAAAAGTAAAACGTATTGTGTATTTGCAGGTGGTGAACAGGCTATTGGGTCACTGATCCAATCCTGGGATCAAGTGCTGACAAGTTTCTTGGTATGGTTGATTGTCGAGTCAGTTTCCATAATTAACCATAAACCTACAGTCAGATTTATCAATGACTTGCAAAGATACACAGTATTAAAGTATCATGTATTTATGGGCAGTGAACAGGCTATTGCATCGCTGATGCAATCTTGGGTTCAGTGGGGAGAAAATGTGAAGTGCAGAAAAAAAATTGAGTTTTAAAAAAAAGATGAGTACCCATCAAGAATGGATAAAACAAAATGTCTTCTGCATGAAATGGCCCAATGAGTTGACATGCTTGTGTAGACAGAGACATCTTAAGCACTCCCTGGTAATTTTTGCTGGGGATGTTATTGCTGAGGTGGGGATCACCTGAAGGTATTTACCAAATTTTTTTTAAAATTTATCTTTTTTTTTTTTTTTTTTTGCCTTCATGTTACCCCACCATTTGCTTGATTGAATCTCTCTTTTACCCATTTGATTTACATTGTGACTTTTAAACGATCTACCGGTCGTTACTTTTGACAAAGCACCGGTCGAAAGGGCCCTTAAGTTTCCATTTTCTCTTTTCTCTTTCGAAAAAATAAAAATTTTGCCGATCAATAAAGTATGTCGTTATTTATCAAAATCTTATACAAGTTCAGCTGTACCAAAAATTTGTTTATATATATATATAGTAGATAATTTGGGTGCTATATTTTCAAACAGAAAGTGCTCAATATCATTGATAGAGCATTCATATTTGAGTTAAGGTAGCATGGACATGGAGTCAACACCTGGTTACTGACATTTTCTCGCCTATGCAATCTTCAGACCACAGGTGAGAAACTGTCAGTAACAACTTGTTGACTCCATGTCCATGCTACCTTAACTCAAATATATATATATATCCCCATCCCCCTGGGGTTGAACACTTTGGGGGTGATTTCACTGACAACCACCAACTAAAGCATAAATGCAACGCTCTTCTATAAAAGGGATGGAGCACTCTATGGCGGCCTTTACATACAGACAGATGTGTGTATTAAAACAGTTCAAATCCTCTTCGCATTCTGTGGGTGACGATAGCCGAGTGGTTAAGCTGTCCAACTGATGCTGAATCGATCGGGTTTCTATCCCGGCTGTAGGCAGCTCACAAATGTCTAGCCACACTGAAGAGACTTGATAAGTTGAAACATGTGTCTGTGGATGACTATATATATGTATATATGAAAAGAAAATATTTTAAAAATATAACAAACACAGGATGTTACGATCAGGAAACAATTTTTAGTGTCAATACTTAAGTATTTCGGTATTTTATACCATCTTCAGGACACTGTTAGGTGAAGAACAGAATGAAAGATGTTAAGTGTATGGTGGTTGTGTGAATCTGATGCTATTAACCGTTAATTTTCATATGCGCGTTTGTTAACGGTTAATAGCATCAGATTCACACAACCACCATACACTTAATATCTTTCATTCTGTTCTTCACCTAACAGTGTCCTGAAGATGGTATAAAATACCGAAATACTTAAGTATTGACACTAAAAATTGTTTCCTGATCGTAACATCCTGTGTTTGTTATATTTTTAAAATATTTTCTTTTCATATTGTCGGATTAATTTCCTCATCGTATTTCCATATATATATATATATATATATATATATATATATATATATATATAATATGTGTGTGTGTGTATGTATGTATATCAGATCATATCAGCTAAGTCAGACTACAGACTTATTGATCCACTGTCTATGATGATAAAAAAAATAAACTTAGATCTAAGAAATTCAGACTTTTTTTAAAATCCAAAATTAATTTTTTTCTTTTTCAAATTATTTCTTTAAGAGTGTCTTTTTACAATATCAAATAGTTTGAATATTGACAAAGGATAAGCGAATTTATTTTCCCGTTTTTTTTGTTTTTTTATTTCATTTATCGAAGCAGCTGACATAGCTAAAACACTGTGGAATATTTATAGAAAGTTATAGACAACTTAAATGTAAAAGGCTCACCAAAGAAGAAGAAGAAGAAGAAGAGGAAGTTGGAGGAGAAAAGATAGCAAAAAAAAAAAAAAAATGGCTGGTTAGAAAATGTTGGAAAGATTTTAAAACTTTCTTTAAGCCATTCATCTTTGTAAAAGCAATGTGTTGAAGACAAGTGTTTGATTCTTTTCTAAAAGGAGATACGTCTAAACAGAATTTGGTTTGGGGGACAGGCAAGTAGCGTGGAGGGGTGGTTGGCGGGGGAGGTTGAGGTGGTTGGGGTGTTGGTAGTGTTGGTGGTAGTAGTGTTATCTCCCCTTCTAAATTGATGATGTATGTTTGTTGCCTCTAAAGATAGACATCAGTAACAACCTATTGAGCCCACTAGTCATTAACACACTACTGTATTCTAGCAAAGAAGACCAACACCAAAACTACCCCGCACCCGCCCCCCGTTTATCGGGAGTGGGGGGTTAGTCTGTTTCTTAACTAAAATTTTCTGTACCTTTTTCTTTTTTTTTTCTTACCTTCTAGATTCTAATATTCTTCTTTCCTTTTATGTAGACTTTTCATTTTTTTAATATATCTTTTTTTTTTTTTCTGATTTTCTCGTTCTTAACCGCCCCCCCCCGTTTATCGGGAGAGGGGGGGTAGTCTGTTTCTTAGCTGAAATTTTCTTTCCTTATTTTTTTTCTTCTAGATTCTAATATTCTTCCTTTCTTTTATGCAGACTTATCGTTTTCTTAATTTTTTTTTTTTTCTGTTTTCCTCGTCCTTACCCCCCCCCCTTGTTTTTCGTTAAGTTTGTTTCCTAACTAAAAATGTTTTCCTTATTTTTTTCTTCTAGATTCTAATATTCTTCCTTTCTTTTATGCAGACCTTTTTGTTTTCTTAATATTTATTTTTCATTTTTTTTCTCTCATTTTCTTGTTTTTACCTCCCCTCACCCCCACCACGGTTTATCGTTATTTTCTGTACTTTTTTTTTTCTTCTAGATTCTAATATTCTTCCTTTCTTTTATCTACCCTTTTCGTTTTCTTGATATTTTTTTTTTCTGTTTTTCTCGTTCTTTGTTTAATGGCATATCAACCTTCAAGGGTTATTAAATGCCAAAGCTATACTTCTTGAAGAGCAGTATTGGTACGATTTATTCTATAACTCAGGAGATGAAGGTTTCATACCTTTCCCAAGGTTATTTGTAGGAAAGTGGATATAATAATGTGAATGGAGTTCAAACTTGCTTACTACAGGGTTGCAGTCTAGCATGTTAAACACAGAGACCCCCCCCCCTAAACTTTTCAGCCAACCCTTATTACATTTTATTTCAATATTTCTTTCTTTCTTTCTTTTTTTCCTGTCTTCACCTTTCTATCTTACCAAAATGTCTAATTCTTTTTTTTTTTTTTTAGATAGATCCTTGTAGAAGAACAGTAGTGATACTATTTAAACCATAGTTGAAAGATAAGGGGCATCATACCTTTCACAAGAGTATTAGTTGAAAAGTGAATGTAAGGGCATGACTGGAGTTCAAAATCGTATACTACAATGTTGCAATTTCTCTGAATGTTTGAGATGAGGCTTGATGATTAGTATTATCTGCATTATTCGGACTATTGTCCTCATCTTCATTGTTATCTGTACAACGTTTCGGCCGATAAGTTCCGTGATGGCTCCCGATTACAACAGGAAGGTTCCCGACTATGACAAGAAAGTTCCTGAGTTTGAAAAGAAGGTTCCTGAGTCTGAGAAGGTTCCCAAGTCCAACAAGAAATACCTGAAGAAGGCCGGAGGGCATATCGGCCGAAACATTGTACAGATAACAATGAAGATGAGGACAATAGTCTGAATAACGCAGATAATACAATGCTGCAGTCCAGCATTTGTTGTTTTTTTTAAAATAGATTGATCATTCTTTGTTTAATGGCATATCAACCTTCAAGGGTTATTAAATGCCAAAGCTATCCTTCTTGAAGAGCAGTATTGGTATGATTTAACTTATAACTCAGGAGATGAAGGTTTCATATCTTTCCCAAGTGTATTTGTTTGAAAGTGGATGTAATAATGGGAATAGTGTTCTACCTCGCTTACTACAACTAGCAAATATATGCACCCTCCGGGTGCAAGTATTTAAGTTTTAATGTAATAAAATGTTGTATTAAATTAGAAAGGCTAATGAAACTAAATAAGAATACAGATAAAAAGATTTGAAACAGAGAGAGTATAATAAAAGATTTGAAACAGAGGGAGTATAATAAAAAATGGAACAACTGAAACTTACTCTTCCATCACTCTCGTCTTTTATTGTTATTTTTTCTAATTTAAGTATTTAGTTAAAAGAGGAAGTAAAGAATAAAATGACAGTTATTTTATCTTGTTAATGGATTTCATTTAAGATTCATTGAAGAGATTTTTGCTTATATTCATTAAAATAAAACCAAACAGTTAGAAATCAATAATACTAAGCACATATTTATTAAATTTGATTTTTTAATATTAATATGCAAATTAGCCTTCCCGTTCACATTGTAAACCGCTATTTTGTTGTATATATAAATATAATTGCATGTTGTCAGTATGTAGACATAGTTAACAGTATTAATAATGTAAGACAATTTTATTAATAATTGAGGTTTAGATAAAAAATAAAATCATGGAGAATGTGATGTCAATAACTAAGGGAATTGTGACTTGAGTAGGAATATAGTTTCGGTTACAGACAGAAGAACACACAATCTCCATTATAATAAGATGTCGGTCCAGTATGTTACCCACTATACCAAACGGACTCCACCTGAGAGAGAGGAAGAAAGAGGGGATGATAAAAGCAGATAAAATGCAACAAAAGATGGGGGAAAAAAAAAAAAAGGGCTGTGCTCTGTGGTATAAAAGCTAAAATATTGAAATTATATTCTCCTTGAGTCAATTTCTTAAAGGTTCATGTGCAGCCCACAATCATCAGACAGAAATAGAAAAAAAGTGGCAAGTCAACCACATCTTAAAGTATAAGAATTTCATACCTTTCCCAAGGGTATTAATATAAAAGTGAACATAATAATGTGACTGGTGTTCAGACTTGCTAACTACGATGTTGCAGTCTAGCATGTTAACCACAGAGACTCACCCCCCTAAACCTTTCAGCCCACCCTTGTTATATTTTCTTTCAATTTTTCTTTCTTTCTTTTTTTCCTATCTTCACCTTTCTACCTTGCCAAAATGTTTAATTTTTTTTTTTTTTTAAATAGATAGATCATTCGTTTACTGATTGTACAAGACACTTCCTTTTTCTCAATTCAATTTTACTTTCCCAGTTTTTCAGACTTTATTGGCAAATTCTATTTTTTTTCATTCTTTTTTTTTCATTCTTTTTTTCATTCTTTTTTTTCATTCTTTTTTTTTCATTCTTTTTTTTTCTTCTGTTTTATCACCTTTTTTTGTCTTTTCCTTTGTAATCTTCATTTTCTTTTAAATTTTCCTTTAGCCACTATTGTTTTATTTTATTTTATTTTAATTTTTTTCTTTCTGATTCAGTCCAATCGGATTCGACTAAGAAAAAAAAAAAAGAAAAAAGAAAGAATCTTTCTATTGTCTTTACTCTTTCTTTCTTTTATGATTGATTAAAAATTAAAAACATTTTTTTTTTCTCTCCCTCAGATTTTACTTAGCTTTTTATGTAAGGAAATACCCCAAAAGGCTTCTAACAAAAAAAACAACTTTAAAATACTTTTCTTTTGCTATTTCCTTTCTGACAATCATTATTTTTACATCTATACATAGTATATTAAGCTTTAGATAGAAGTAAAGTAGAAAATTAGAAAAACAATATAAGTGTGAAAAAAACACGCTCACACACAGAGGTGACTCAAAAAGTACTAGTGGTACTATACAATAGAAAACAGAGCCAGCAAACTGAGTTCAAATCATTGACAATTCTATTTGCATTTGTTTCATACTAATACTCTTGGAATGGAGATGTGTGGTATAATGGTTACCATCCTCAGAGATGCTGATATCCTGCATCTCTGATGCATAAAAATCTAAAAAGACACAGAAAAATCTAAAAAGACACAAAAAAATCTAAAGACGCAAAAATCTAAAAAGACACAGAAAAATCTAAAAAGACACAGAAAAATCTAAAAAGACACAAAAAATCTAAAGACAGAAAAATCTAAAAAGACACAAAAAAATCTAAAGACACAAAAATCTAAAAAGACACAGAAAAATCTAAAAAGACACAAAAAAATCTAAAGACACAAAAATCTAAAAAGACACAGAAAATCTGAAAAGACACTGAAAAATCTAAAAAGACTGAAAATCTAAAAAGACACAGAAAAATCTAAAGACACAAAAAAAGACACAGAAAAATCTAAAAAGACACAGAAAAATCTAAAGACAGAAAAATCTAAAAAGACACAGAAAAATCTAAAAAGACACAAAAAATCTAAAGACACAAAAATCTAAAAGACACAGAAAAATCTAAAAAGACACAGAAAAATCTAAAGACAGAAAAATCTAAAGACACAGAAAAATCTAAAAAGACACAGAAAAATCTAAAAGACAAAAATCTAAAAAGACACAAAAAATCTAAAAAACACAGAAAAATCTAAAAAGACACAGAAAAATCTAAAGACACAGAAAAATCTAAAAAGACACTGAAAAATCTAAAAGACACAAAAAATCTAAAACAAAAAAAAAGACACAGAAAAATCTAAAAAGACACAGAAAAATCTAAAAGACACAAAAAAATCTAAAGACACAAAAATCTAAAAAGACACAGAAAAATTTAAAAAGACACAGAAAAATTTAAAAAGACACAGAAAAATCTAAAAAGACACAAAAAAATCTAAACACAGAAAAATCTAAAAAGACACAAAAAATCTAAAAAGACACAAAAAATCTAAAGACACAAAAATCTAAAAAGACACAGAAAAATCTAAAAGACACAGAAAATCTAAAAAGACACAGAAAATCTAAAGACACAAAAATCTAAAAAGACACAGAACAAAAATCTAAAAAGACACAGAAAAATCTAAAGACACAGAAAAATCTAAAAGACAAAAATCTAAAAAGACACAGAAAAATCTAAAGACACAGAAAAATCTAAAAAGACACTGAAAAATCTAAAAGACACTGAAAAATCTAAAAAAGACACAAAAAAATCTAAAAAGACACAAAAAATCTAAAGACACAAAAATCTAAAAAGACACAGAAAATCTAAAAAGACACAGAAAAATCTAAAAAGACACAAAAAAATCTAAAGACACAAAAATCTAAAAAGACACAGAAAAATTTAAAAAGACACAGAAAAATTAAAAAAGACACAGAAAAATCTAAAACACAAAAATCTAAAGACACAAAAATCTAAAAAGACACAAAATCTAAAAAGACACACAAAAATCTAAAAAGACACAGAAAATCTAAAAAGACACAGAAAAATCTAAAGACACAAAAATCTAAAAAGACACAAAATCTAAAGACAAAAAAATCTAAAAAGACACAGAAAAATCTAAAAAGACACAGAAAATCTAAAGACACAAAAATCTAAAAAACACAAAAAATCTAAAGACACTGAAAAATCTAAAAAGACACTGAAAAATCTAAAAAGACACAAAAAAATCTAAAAAAGACAAAAAATCTAAAGACACAAAAAATCTAAAAAGACACAGAAAAATCTAAAAGACACAGAAAAATCTAAAGACACAAAAAATCTAAAAGACACAAAAATCTAAAAAGACACAGAAAAATCTAAAAAGACACAAAAAAAAGACACAAAAATCTAAAAAGACACAGAAAATCTAAAAAGACACAGAAAAATCTAAAAGACACAGAAAATCTAAAGACACAAAAATCTAAAAAGACACAGAAAAATCTAAAAAGACACAGAAAAATCTAAAAAGACACAGAAAAATCTAAAAAGACACAGAAAAATCTCAAAAGACAAAAGTGTTTTTTCTTTCCTCACCATTTCAAGCTATTTTGTTTTTAAATTTCAAATTTTTGAAAATAAAATAAAATAAATTTTATTTTATTTTAATAAATCAGAAGCATTATAGTCCACAAAGAAAACTCAAAAGAGTTTGATGTAAATATGTATAAAAATGTATAAAAAATCCCAGCGTTACAAACCACGATAGTCACCGGAGATGTAGATATCCAGGTATTTTTGTTTTTTCAAAAGATAGAATAAAAAAAAATTCCAGCTATGAACTAGAACGTTTCATCTGTACCACTTTCATCTTATAACGGTCCACTCACACCGTCTCTCCATCATACACACATCGCTCTTGATGAAGACCACTTCAATAAAGGGTCGAAACAGATTTCTGTCAGCGAATTTTAACATCATGTGTTTGTTTTTTCTAAATATTAATTTCATACTGTCGGATTCACTTCCTTTCACTTTTTTTCATTCTGTCTTTTGAAAAAACAAAAATTCTACATGTATCATTTCAAACTAACTGTAAATACATTTCAATATTAGCCCTGTCAGCTGGGGCTTTAGAATACACTGACTGCACTGTTTTTATTTTTAAATCTAGTTCTGGGGTCATTCGTCAGTCAATTGCTGGTCCCCAGTTAAGTGTTTACCCTTCTAAACATTAAGCTTTGTTCTTTTTCTTCTCTTTCTCCAGAAATCCAATTACCGTTTTCTTTTCAATCCCCAAATTCCTTGTAGACCATAATAATTACGCTACAATAGTATAAGCAATGACCACCAAGGGTTTTAAACATGAACCTCTTAAGGATGTTTATTAGCTTACTAGAAGCAGCTACCCAGCATCGCCTGGGTAGAGGTTGGCTAAAAACCCTAATGCATTGATTTGTTTACTTTTGAGATTTAAATACTGATCATTTTTAAATAGAATTTCAATGCTATTTCTATGTATATTTCAATTTTTAAATATCTTCAAATATAAATCAAATCTCCATAATTTTTGCACAAAAACCAAGAACTGGTGATATTTAATGTGTATATATATATTTACTTTGTTGTTAATTGTTTTTGTAGTTTCATCCAGACATACATGCATACACATGAACTGCCCTTTATATATGTACTAGAAGTGGCTACCCAGCGTTGCCAATGTACAACGGGGACAAAAAGTTAGTCTTGCAGATGTATTATCATTGAATCGTGAGTTGGATCCTTGCAAGATGCCTCATTAAAACCCCTATGTAAAAAAAAAAAAAAGACCTTGTGTTGATCTGGGTTGGTCGGGTGTCAGAAAAAAAAAGTGCACTGGCACTCTGAAAAGAAAAAATTAATATCTCTGTAGAATACTGATAATTGTCATTCTGTGTTACTTTCACCCTTAGCCAGGATTGAACCTGCAGTCTGGAAATGACTGTTACAGATTGTTAACTATTGGACAGTAGAACAGTCAAACACCCCCTCAGCTTAATGGACTCTTCCTGGCAGCAGTGGCAGGAATTATTTAAGCTGTTATAGTGGGCTCATTAATGAACTAGTAACTTCATGTTAGGCTTGGCCAGTCAAACCAATTGTTGACTGTCTGACTGACTTCAATAGAAATCAATCTAAAAAAAAGGCCATGAATTTTGAAATAATTAATTTTGAAATATTTTCAATATGAAAATTAATGAATGAAAAATCCATCTATGTTCATGGGTTTCTAGAATTGATGTAATGTTTGATAATGTTTTTGTTTTTTTTCAATTTAAAATATTTAATGCAAAGAAAAAATTCCATGTTATTATTATTTAAATTTAATTTTTTTAATTATCTTCAAAATATAAATCAAATCCTCATTATTTTTTCTCAAAATGCAAGATTTGGTGATAGTAAAGTCGTTGTTGGGGTGGCCTAAAATTGGTATCAGCCAATCAGCGAGGGAGTCTATCCCCTTTTCACCATCGCTAGACCAAGGAGATTTGTTTGTGTCTGAGGTGGAGCGCCACACCTACCATCAGCTCCTTACTTTACTGCACAGATCCCTGTGCTACTCATATGCTGAGTTGGTGAGGACAGGTATCGAACTAGGAACCTTGTGGTTTCGAGCCAAACGATCTACCGACTGAGCTAACCCGGCCCCTTTGATGATAGTAAATGTGTATATGTTTACTTTGTTGTTAATTGTTTTATTTTCATAGTTTCATCTGGACAGACATACATACATACACATGAACTGCCCTTTATATATATATAGATAAGTCTGCACAAAAAATTCAATGTTACTAATACCAGCAAGAATAAAAATGGAAATCGTGGATAAGTCCACCAAAGTTCAAGTCCAGAGTACTTTCGGCACTTCAAAGTGCCATCATCAGGGGTGATGTGTTCCAGTTTTTTTTTTAAATTATATTAATGTGGAAGCTGGAATGAGAAGAATTTATGAGAAAGGTGTTATAGGCATTTTTAAATGTGTGTACTGCATTGGAAATTAATTTTGTTTAAGGATGGTTTGTATTAAAAAGTTGGCCAGAAAACTCGAAAAGATCAAAAATAAAATTGTTAAACATGTTTAATTCTCCATGTATATATATATATATATATATATATATGAGAGAGAGAGTGCATTGGTTGGTATACTATTGTTAGTAGTAATTGAAAACACAGCTTTGTCTAAAAATAAAAAAAATTATAACCTAGCCATGTAGTACAATTCCCTTTCTAAGAATATAGGCATTTATTTGTCTATTTAACTTTATAAAATGTTAATTTCAAACTGGTTTTCAAACAAGATTAAAAAGAATGAATGGACTACTAATAAGCCATATAGCATTAACTTTATTTAGTAGACAAAATGTCTTTTAAATGTAATCAAGAACAGTTGCTTGTTAGCCTCACTTCAAAGGATGTCTTATTAAATCAAGTGTCTTTCTTAATTACTCCTTCAATGTCCATTCTACAACCTTCTATTTTATTCATTGCAATACAAGGTAGAATCACTATTGTGAGGGAGAGTAAGGTTCCTCGTGATGTAATGGTTAGGAAACTGGTCTCACAAATCTATTACCGCCCTGTCGGCTTCAGCGTGAATGCACCGACTGCACCTCTGCAGAGGTCTAAGACTCCCCCAATGGGACCACCTGTTGTTTGTGGGTGGCGACCGGTGATGCTTAATGATAGAACCCAAGTGGATGAGCAGTTCATGACTTGCAATACTCCACTTTGGCCCTATCTTGGGCGGGCTAAACGGGCGGTCGGAGAGGCCCCCTCCGATCAATCGTCTGGTCATGTCAAGCCCTAGCACCTATATGATTTTCCCAACCCTATTGCCCTTTTTATCATATGGGTGCTAGAAAGGGTGACTGAGGGTCTACATGTCCTGGGAATGACATTAAACTCTATCTGATGGTGAGGTTCCAGTTTTGGAGGTTTGGGGAATGTTGAGCACCCCTTCATCACCATTGCTCCCTGGTCCACTCTAACCCGGAGTGGTAGTACCTGTTAGGGTCCCATGTATGGGTTAAATAGAAAAACATGAGTTGATAAACAAAATTGTATTATCCATTAAGAATTGATTTATTTCAAAACTTTATCGGCATTAAATGACCCACTGAGGTTGATATGCCGTAAAACCAAACCAAACCAAACCAAACCAAACAAATCTATTACTGTTATATACTCCTTTATTTGGGTGTATATATGGGAGAGAGAGAGAGACAGGGTAGAAGATACGATGAGGGTTTTTACTTGTTATTTGTTGCTTCTACTATTTGTAATTTGTTGGCTGCCATGTTCTTCTCAGGGCTGACTTCTTGGGTTGATCCAATGGGGCTGTTTCTTCTTCGGACTGGGTGTCTGTGCATTATCAATAAAGCAGGATTTGTTGTTTTTCTTATGTCTTTTATTTCAACAACCCCAGCCCATATTCCACTGTGGATCGAGAGCGACATCTCAAGAGCTGACAATAGCATCCACTCTTCTCGAAGGTTTGGTCGCGTCTGACTAAAACTATCTCACGCCTATAATTCCACGCTCTCGGAGGTCATCCACAAGCTAATCATAATCCTAACATTTATGGAAATTCCTCATTTTAAATCTAACGAATCTAATTAAAAAATATTCTTACTACATAGATAGTCATAGGGAATAAATTTTTCTTTTTTAAATAAATATGGCTGGAGGAAACCTTAAAATTATTTTGTTAGCTTTCTAAGAAAGGAAATGTTTGACCTCATTTAAGCTACAAGTTGCGAAATTTAACATAGAAATACATCTCTCTCTCTCTCTCTACTCTCCAGAGAAACTAACATTATATAACAAGGAGGTAGTCAAGAGATACATAGAGGGAAGAAAGCAATAGACAGAGTAATAGATTGATCAGTTTATGACTTAATGCAAATTACGACTGATTAGAACCAATTAAAACAGAATATTTTTCAAACATAATTCAGTCCTAAAAGTAAGGAATAATTTAGTATAATTTTCATGTCATTAAACTAAACAGTAAAAAAGCCTTTAGAAAGCAAAAGTTGATTAACTCAGCTTTAGTATAATATGTAGAATTAAACAAAAGGCACGTCTCCTGTTTAACAATTTTATTAGCAATCTTTTCGAGCTTTCTGGCCAACTTTTTTACATTTGGATGGAATCCGTGGATTAGTCCACCAAAGTTTTTATCCCAAGTTCTTTCGGCACTTCAAAGTGTCATCATGAGGAATGATGTTTGTTTTTCAGTTTTTTCAAGTTGGTAGTAGTGAGAGTAACTAGGAATGGAACTTGTAGAAGTTATATATATATATATATATATATATATAGGCGCGTGGGCTAGTGGTTAGAGTCGTGGAAAATGGACTTGTGGGTTCAAGTTCAATTCCTAGACGAAGCTGTTGGCATTTCACATAGCGCTAATACCCTTGGGAAAGGTATGAATCCATATATTCTCCCTCCAGCTATGGGTTAAATAGTAGGGCAGACTGGGTTCTTTAACCTTGGGTAGGTAACCAGTCTAGGAGAGAGATAACTCTGGATTCAAAATTCCTGAGGTCAGTCGTTGATTGGGTTCGTGGCATTCCTTGATGCACCAATTCTTTCCTATCGACTGTGCCAAAAAGTGCGGAATGGTCCTACACAAGCCTTCACCACTATAAACAAATCACTGTGTTGGTTGTTCATTGGCTGAACACTCATGCATCGAAAATCGACGAGAGAGTCCATTTTTATATATATCTATATATAAGATTTTTGGATGTTTGTTTATTTAGAAACGTTGCTGAATAAAGTATATATTAAATTTTTACTTGAAGGCACTTACAACGCATGTATCGCATAAAATTCGATACTTTTTCTTATAGAAAATGAACTTGACAAGTGTAATCCCGGCAAAGGATGGCTCGGTGTGTAGAATACCGTACAGACTGTTTCGACTTTATTAAGTCTCATCAGCGGTATATACTAACGATTTCCCTCCGACAGAAATCGAAACCGGGACTTCAGCAGACACAGTGAAACACTAGTGAAACACTTTTATCGCCTCGGCCACAGTACACAGCTGACCGTCCTAGCGAAATTAAGCTTGTCAAATGATACTACACGCCTCTACCATAATAGGTAAGGGGGTGTTATTGAAAGAATAATAACAACAAACAGACCATATTCCCTTCGGCGAAGTGAATAAGATTTTTGGATGTTTGTTTATTTAGAAACGTTGCTGAATAAAGTATATATTAAATTTTTACTTGAAGGCACTTACAACGCATGTATCGCATAAAATTCGATACTTTTTCTTATAGAAAATGAACTTGACAAGTGTAATCCCGGCAAAGGATGGCTCGGTGTTTAGAATACCGTACAGACTGTTTCGACTTTATTAAGTCTCATCAGCGGTATATACTAACGATTTCCCTCCGACAGAAATCGAAACCGGGACTTCAGCAGACACAGTGAAACACTAGTGAAACACTTTTATCGCCTCGGCCACAGTACACAGCTGACCATACTAGCGAAATTAAGCTTGTCAAATGATACTACACGCCTCTACCATAATAGGTAACATCCAAAAATCTTATTCACTTCGCCGAAGGGCATACGGTCTGTTTGTTGTTATTATTCTTTCAATAACACCCCCTTACCTATGGAGGTATTTTCATTATTTGGGAGACAACAATCTTCTAAGGGACATTTAAATTTAATGAGACCAATGTAGTATACAAATTTAAATGTCCCTTAGGAGATTGTTGTCTCCCAAAAAATGACAATACCTACATTGGTTTTACTTCCACAACTTTGTCACGTAATTTAACTCTTCATATGACAGATAATAGCTCCATTTCACAACATCTAAAATATATATATATATATATATTTATATACTGTGTTTTTCTGTTTAAGAATCTATCTTGGTTCAATAATAGAAGTACCTTGTTAGCACTAAATCACTAATGATTTGCCTTATTTGCAAATTTTCTACTAAAGTAGGTGAATCAACTCATACTACGAGAATGTTTGATAATTCAATCAGCTGATTCAGCTATAAGCACGTACGAGTGGAACCAACACGAGAGGCAAATCTTTTCACGGTGCTTATCTGCTGTAATCTGCCTAAGTGAAAATATACATCTTATTGGCATCATCAAAATCTATAAATATATATATATACATATACATATATATATATATATATATATATATAAACTTTCACTATCAATCAATATTATTGTTTACCATCTCTTGTCAGTCTCAGATCGTTCCATTCCCGCCAACGGAGGCGGCAGGCCTGTTTGGCAAGGAATTGTTACGGCTGTAATTGCATCTGTCTCTCTCTCTCTCTCTCTCTCTCTCTCTCTCTCTCTCTTTCTCTCTGTAAGTGCGAGTGTGGTAAGACAGCATGTCTGGCTTTGCTGCGTATATTGGTATCTGTTGCGAGCAGCTCTTCGCACATTTTCAGTCGACAGCAAATGCACCGAAGAGGGCGGGGGGAGGCGGGAGAAGAAGAAAAAAGAAAATGGATTTACTTTTATTGTTATTTTTTTTTTTTAATCCCAGCTGAAATTTCAATTCTAATTCTTCCGATTGCTAAATCATCCTTCTTGTAATTCATCTGATTGACATCCGAAATATTTTATATATATATATATATATATATATATATATATATATATATATATATATATTTATATGTGTGTGTGTGTGTGTATGTCTATATATATATATGTGTATATATGTGTGTGTGTATGTCTATATATATATTTATATGTGTATATAGATATATGTGTGTGTATATAATTTATATATATATATGTGTGTGTATAGTATAGTATACGTGTGTGTCTATATGTATTTATATGTGTGTACAATATGTGTGTATATAATTTATATATATATATACATATATATATATATATATATATATAGATGTGTGTGTGTGTGTGTGCATATATAGATGTGTACATATACATGTGTATAATATATATATATATTTTAATGCACTTACAAGAGATTAAATGACTATAAAATAATTATTTAGAAAAATGAAAAAATAGTGAGTGTTATATTTTTCAAAATCTTTGATATAATTTGAAAAGACTGTGACTGATTTTGGTTAACTGATGTAAATATTTATATGTTGACAATTCAATAAAGATTCTTTTATATATATATATATATATATATATATATATATATATATATATATATACACACACACATACGCAACGACAAGGTGTATAAAAAAGTATTGAGATTTTTTGTACCTTTTTGACACACCTTGTATTCTAAAAAAAAAATAACGTTCCATTCATTCTGCATTTCTATCTTGGTAAATACTTAATTTAAAACTTGGTACTTTTTTGACTTTAAATTTAAACTTCATACTTTTTAGACACACCTTATATTCTGAAAAAAATTAATGAATGGAACTTTTTTTTTTTTTTTTTTTCAGAATACAAGGTGTGTCAAAAAGTACAAAAAATCTTGATACTTCTTTGACACACCTTGTGTGTGTCTATGTATGTGTGTGTATATATATATATATATATATATATATATATATATATACACACACACTCACACACACTTGAGGTATGGTTAGAAAGTATCTTTAAATTTAAAAAATTTTTTAAATACCAATAAGAGAGAGAGAGAGAGAGAGAGAGAGAGAGAGAGAGAGAGAGAGAGAGAGAGTGGGAAGTGATCCAACACATTTTGGCAGAAATCTAACTCTTTTTAGTTTTCTATTTGTCTCAGTTTGGTTTCTTTGTTTAACAACATATCAATGTCCATGATTTTTTAATGCCATACTTGTAGAACAGCAGTAGTGGGGGGATGAGGGGTTTCATACCTTTCCCAAAGGTATTAGTCCAAAAGTGAACATAACTGCACAACTAGACTTCAAATTCATTTACTACAACGTTGCAGTCTACCACGTTAGCCATTATTTCATGGGAATTCCCTCCATCGTCTTTTGTGTGTTCTTTTTATGCCCATTGTGTATCATCGCCTTTTGAATTTTTACAATCTGCCTACGTCTTTTAGAATTCTGCCACTTTGCCTGGCGGGATTAACCTGGCTTCAGACAAATTGTCATGGTGAATCACTGGCATTGTCAACAGGGTATTTCTTCCTTTTGCCATGTTGGTTGCCTCGCAACTGAAACAAGATAACACTATAATTATATATACAATTACTCATATTCCACAATTACTTATATTTCATATATATATATTGTCACGTATTTGCCGAATTAAGGATAATAAATAAAAGAAGAAAAAATACACATAAATAAAGGAATTAACCCTTTATTTACATTCGGGGATGAAAGGGAGATAATTCACAAAAAAGGAGTTATTAGAATTTTGAACGTTTAAAAAAATTTAGCGTCCCAAGTTTTAACGGTCCAGCGTTTCAACAGTTGGGACAGAAAAATTGCCGGGTAAAGGACCATCTACGCGAATCTCGCTTCTTCAAAATTATGAAGAGAAATAAAACAGAATATTACGAAATAAGTAAAAGGAACAAAAGAAAAATTATATGAAGAATTGAAAACAAAAAACAAGAGACTGAAACAGATAAGTAAAGCTCAACTGTATATTTCCAAGAAAAACCTCTATCTCTCACTATCCCCATACATTGGATATTTTTGATTCTCCCGCTTCTTCTAACTATTATTTTTGATTGAACAAAACAAGGAAAAGATCTATTAATGAATAAATTAAATCATTAATTATTAAAATATATTTTTGTTTTTAATGTTATTCTTTCTGTCAAAATTCATATATGTATTTTCACTCAATTATTGTTGGTTTCTCAGAGGAATTAAAATCCGGCGTATTACACGCTTGAGAAGACAAACGTAACAATATATATATATATATATATATATATATATATATATATATATATATATAGAAATATTAGTAATTGTGGAATATGAGTAATTGTATATATGATTATAGTGTTATCTTGTTTCAGTTGTGAGGCAACCAACATGGCAAAAGGAAAAATACCCTGTTGACAATGCCAGTGACTCACCATGACAATATAATATATATATATATATATATATATATATATATATATACGTTAATGTATGAGTAGTGGCTTACCGGTGGGTACGAGTGCGATCGTTGGAAGCGCACAGTATCCAGTGGTTAAGACCGAGAGAAAACAAATACAAAGTGCTCAATACAATGTAGAGCAAAATTTATTTATAAAATGGATAAAAGTAACCTACTCGAGTTTCATCGTCTGAATCGTCAGGGTTACATCCGCTGAATTAATCGAGTTTTCAATTAATGTCCTTTTAAACTTGATAATTCAGCGGATGTAACCCTGACGATTCAGACGATGAAACTCGAGTAGGTTACTTTTATCTATTTTATAAATATATATATATATATATATATATATACCCACATTCTTGTTTTTCTTCCCTTTTCTCATAATCTCTATAATTTCCTTTTTCTCGCTAAATGAAAAGGTAGACAAAAACATGAGCTCCCCCGAAAGAAATTGTATTGATATATCCATGTTGTCGGTCAGGATAAAAAGAAAAGTGGACAAATAGTTAATCTGGACAAGAGGATTATTTCTCTCTCTCTCTCTCTCTCTCATTATATATTTATAATGATATAAATGTGTTATACAATATAGAATACTATACATTGGCTGTTAAGATGCTGGCCTGCATATATATATATATATATATATATATATATATATATATATATATGCAGGCCAGCATCTTAACAGCCAATGTATAGTATTCTATATTGTATATATACATATATATGCCGAGGATTTATTACCAACTCAACCTTGACATTTTTTACTAAACTTGAACTTTCTCCATCAGACAAGAGGAAATATATCAAAAAGATCCAGGATAAAGCTCTAACCGAATATTCTAGTATGAATTTTGTGTCATTAAACTAAACAGGAGAAAAAGCTTTTAGCAAACAAACATTGATTCACTCAGCTTTAGTATAATAATGTTGTTACATCTGAGTTCAACAGAATATCTTTCTATGGAGAATCTGCAATAAGAATTCT
Organism: Doryteuthis pealeii; assembly: GCA_023376005.1. Lineage (NCBI taxonomy): Eukaryota > Metazoa > Mollusca > Cephalopoda > Myopsida > Loliginidae > Doryteuthis > Doryteuthis pealeii. Next base: position 70,374,361 of record CM042167.1, read on the forward strand.
CAGATATTCCATTTTGTCAGATGCATACAAGTAAAAAAAGCAGAGAGGAGAGTAGCCTCGACAGAAAAAAGAGCCAGAAAGAGAGAGAAAAGCCAGCAGCCCCAGAAAGAATCACAGTTTCTGTGTATTGAGTGCACCAAAGACTGTCACTCTTGGCCCGCAGAGTCTCTTGCGCAAATAAAAATTAATTCTTATCGGTCGCATAAGATTATTGTCAATGCCCTGTAATTCTAGAGGGATGGTCCTTTTCATATCACGGGCGGGATTTTCCATGGAATAGTACAGAAAGCCCGCCAAATTACGTGAAGTCACGTGGGACCTGGTTTGGTCCTCAGTTTTCAGTTGGACGTCGGGCAGTGAGGATGTCCTGCCTTAACTGTGACTCACTCTGCATACACGCGCTATGTTAGTCAGATATTTAGTTACATGAAATGTATAGTTAAGGAAATAAAAGCTTAAGAAAAACAACACGGTCTTGTGATTAATGGGTGTCTTGGTAACAGGACTGATTGGAAGAAGAAATGAGCCAAGTGCGACCGACCACCAAGAAGAAGAACCTAAGATAGAAGATGAACAGAAGAAGTAAGAAGTAAGTAAAGAAGAAGGGTATACAACACAGGTTTCTGGCTCGTTTCTCCACTCAAAATGGAGTTTTGGCAAGGTCTAATAAGGAAACCTACAACCCAGTGAAAGAAGAACAAACACATGGGTAAAACTTAAACTATAACTTTAATTTATAAGGGAAATAAAATTGCATTTTAGTGGTATGTGTGTGTATGTGAAATATATTTTGATAATTTGTTTCATACTAAAGTCTTTAAGAAAATGGGGCGGATGGATGGAAAATATAACTTAGCTTACTATTTCACGAAAGTTCAAAGAATACAATGAATTCTTTTATCCAGGTGGAATATGGAGTAAAATGGTTTGGGGTTACTCTTTGTTGGTTTCTGTCACTCTCAAATGTTCATAGGTAGGGTATATAACAAGTGCTAGTGAAAGGGGGATAGACTCCCTCGCTGTCCGGCTGATACTGACTATAGACCACTCTGCAGACTTTACTTACTTTCTGATAAGTTATTTGTATTAAGAATTGTTACTTGTAACTATAACTGATATGCCGTTAAAAAAATAAACCACATTAATGCAAGTGCTTAACAGGTTATTTATGATCTTTTCTGTAGAATAATCAAGCTAAGTTCCAATTACCATTGAATTGGTAAGACACGGCAACAAGTAGTCGTAACTGAATACGAACCTGTCTTGCTGCAACCCTACTGCAGAATGACAGGGTATTTATGAAACTCCACAACATCATAGAAACCAAGCAGCCAATCAGAACTCAAGGAATGGAATCACACAAATACATGAATGGACTATTCTTGATTTCCATAAATACCAACTGTCTTGGACACTGCTTTTGTTGTGCTTAGCCAGCTGCTGTTGTTCAAACCAACAGTAGACTGACTGACCTCAATATTTTCAAGGAGGACTAATAGGTATTTTAAATGACTTAGAATTGCCCATACCTAAACCCTACCCCCTGTACCTCATTGGCCATTTCCCAACGAAAAAGAAAAGAAAAAAAAAACAAGTTTATTCAATAGAAAGTCAGCATGTCAACATCACTGTACATGAGGATATAACAGTAATCTTCAACTTGTTTTAAAGTCAGTAATCCTTATCTTTTTCCTCGTAAATTCCTACTATAAAATAAACTGAACCCTCATTTTATGTCCATGTTTTTGCAATAAATGTTTTAAATATGTTTGCAATAAATGTTTTTAAATAAAGAAAATATATATGTTTGCAATAAATGTTTTTGAATAAAGAAAATATATATGTTTGCAATAAATGTTTTTAAATAAAGAAAATATATATGTTTGCAATAAATGTTTTTAAATAAAGAAAATATATTCAGTATTGTAAAATAACGGGTGCAAGAAAAATAAAACATTTATTGCAAAAACACGGACATAAAATGAAGGTTCAGTTTATTTTATGGTAGGAATTTACGAGGAACAAGTTAAGGATTACCGATATAATTAAAGATAAGTCACTGTTTTTAGTTTTTTTATAATAGAAAATGCCATGTTGTATTTTATGCCCTAGTATATTGCATTTTATTTTCTACGTTAATACAATTTATTTACAGGGACAAGTAAAAAAGAAAGTACATTTTCATTTTGTTTATTTTGTTTTAAATGACTTAGAATTCCCCATACCTAACCCCACCTCTACCTCATTGGCCATTTTCCAACAAAAAGAAAAAAAAGACAATTATTCATTCAGCAACAATGTTTTTAAATAAAGAAAATATATATGTTTGCAATAAATGTTTTTAAATAAAGAAAATATATTCAGTATTGTAAAATAACGGGTGCAAGAAAAATAAAACATTTATTGCAAAAACACGGACATAAAATGAAGGTTCAGTTTATTTTATGGTAGGAATTTACAAGGAACAAGTTAAGGATTACCGATATAACTTAAAGATAAGTCACTGTTATTTTTTTTTATTTTTTTAATAGAAAATGCCATGTTGTATTTTATGCCCTAGTATATTGCATTTTATTTTCTACGTTAATACAATTTATTTACAGGGACAAGTAAAAAAGAAAGTACATTTTCATTTTGTTTATTTTGTTTTAAATGACTTAGAATTCCCCATACCTAACCCCACCTCTACCTCATTGGCCATTTTCCAACAAAAAGAAAAAAAAGACAATTATTCATTCAGCAACAATGTTTTTAAATAAAGAAAATATATATGTTTGCAATAAATGTTTTTAAATAAAGAAAATATATTCAGTATTGTAAAATAACGGTGCAAGAAAAATAAATTTTATTGCAAAAACACAGACATAAAATGAAGGTTCAGTTTATTTTATGGTAGGAATTTACAAGGAACAAGTTAAGGATTACCGATATAACTTAAAGATAAGTCACTGTTATTTTTTTTTTTTTTTTTTTTAATAGAAAATGCCATGTTGTATTTTATGCCCTAGTATATTGCATTTTATTTTCTACGTTAATACAATTTATTTACAGGGACAAGTAAAAAAGAAAGTACATTTTCATTTTGTCTATTTTGTTTTAAATGACTTAGAATTCTCCATACCTAACCCCACCTCAACCTCATTGGCCATTTTCCAACAAAAAGAAAAAAAAGACAAATTTATTCATTCAGCAACAATGCGGGGAGTGTATTGAGTTACAGCATGCTCTCTTGTCTGCTAACTGGACACTAGTTGGAATCTAACTGATCCCTAGTGTGAGATTACAGTAATTTAACAGTGTCCTCTCTCTCTTTCTCTCTGTCTTTCCTTCTCCGAAACAACCCACGAGACGAGCCCGAAAATAAATGCTAAGCCCTTATGACGATATATTGCTTCTACAATATCAGGGGGATAACTTCTACAGAAACCATAAAACTCCTTTATAAGTTTATTAATGATCTTCTCAAGGTCAATAAAACATGATGAATGATGGGCCTTACACTGCAATGTTGACCCATGTTGTATTGTTAGGTAGTTACTATGTATGCAGAAAATTAGCCCTCCTTTGAAAGTTTATGATCTTGAAGCTATTAACTTTTGTATGATATATATGTGTGGAAAGGGTTGTTGTAAATCCAGTGAAAGAAAAGTAAATATCTTTTAATAAAGAAGGCCCACGAAATGGTTTGAATTTAAAAAAAAAATATTTTATTTAATTTGAAACCATAAAACTGTGTGCTAATTATTTGCATTAGATACTTTGTAACGTGATTATGAAGGTCCGGAGTTTTGGGAGGACTGCTATAGAAAGAGAGGAAGAAGAAATAAGAGAAAGTAAAGGTTAAAAAAAAAGGAGTAATGGACACACAATGGGTTGCTGGGAATTTGACTGAGGTATGACCCCCCCGGATGTAGAATTGAAAGCCAACCAGAAGTTTCGGGTGTTGACCGGAACCGGAAGTCACGTAGTGAAGTGGAATGACGAACAACAAGATCGGTCTATTTTTGCTTTCCGGCGGCATAGAGTACGGACGGGCCTCTGGTCCCTAAGTGTCGGATTACAGTAATTTAACAGTGTCCTCTTTCTCTTTCTCTCTGTCTTTCCTTCTCTGAAACAGCCCACGAGACGAGCCCGAAAATAAATGCTAAGCCCTTATGACGAGATATCTCATGTATTGTACCTTTTTATCGACAAGACGACCGCCGCGTAACAAATACCTTTTTAGTGCCGTGAATTTGGAGGCACATTGACAAGCTCTGCTATACAACAACTTGATACAATGTTCATTCACGTTGTATTTGTAGATGTCATTGTTGGGGTAGCCTAATGTCAGTATCAGCCAGATAGTGAGGGAGTCTATCCCCTTTTTACTAGTGCTAGATCAAGGAGATTCTTTTGGCATCCAAGGTGGAGCGCCACACCTACCATCAACTCCCCACTTTACCATACAGATCCACGTGCTACTCATACGCAGAGTTGGCGAGGACTGGTATTAAACCTTGAACCTTGCGGTTCCTAGACGGACGCTCTACCAACTGAGCTAAATCGTCCCTTTGTTTGTAGATAGATACAACTAACTGAAAATTAACCTTCCTTGGAAATTTTGTGATCTTGAAGCTTTTAACTTTTGACTAGAATTACATTAATTAACAAAAAAATAAACAATTTTCGTAAATGAAAAACGGAATTCTTAGCTTAATAGTTTCTAAAAAAAACCCTCCCCCCTTTATTTTCCAGAAGTGAGATAAAAACAAACAAAAAGGATATAAAAGAAAGAAAAAAAATGAAAGTTTGTAAATAATTAAACTAGAACTTGTCTCCTTCTTCCACGTCAATTCTAGATGAATCCGTGAAATTAATATTTTGAAAAAAAAAAAAAAAAAGAAATGATTCAAAATTGGATAATTAGATTTAACTGATCATAATTATTCTGTGATGAATTTTCATGATTAAATTCAACTCAATATTTAAAGAGGATAATTTCTTTAAGAAAATCCAACTTCAATGCAAAATTATTTTATTAATACATATTAAAAGCCTTTTGCTTTTAACTAGTATTAAGTTCAATAATTGGCAGATTGGATGTGTAGGGGCTAGAACTCTCCTGTGTGCAGGGGTCAGGAAGTAGGGAGATTAACATCCCTTGTCAGGTGGTAAGAACTTTCTCTTAACTGGTTTTGGTCCCGACGAGCATAGCCAGCTACACCACCTGAGCACCTCTTCAGCGATGGAGATAAATAACTGTAAGTACTGCCTTCAAGTACTTGTTATGTTGATGTGTCAAGTTGTGTTTTACATGTTAATAAACTTGGTTAAGGTTACATGTGCTTTTCCCTTGTTACTTTGATTTGTTTATATCTGTATATTATTCCTCATGGCCTGTACACCGCTATTCCTACAGAGGTATGCCTGGGTAATAGTTATTACTCTAAGGCAGTGTTTCTCAACTTTTTTGCCAACAGTATCGATTACCTTGACTCTTTCTTGCCATTCTTCCCTATCAGCCATTGCTCTTTGTAAGTACCCTAGACAGCATCGAGTGTCTGTAGAGAGCTGATGCATGTAAGTTTTTGCTGGTCTGCCAACACCGGTATAGGAGTCCATAGGATAATTTAACTTATTACTTAATTTTCATTTCTCCCCAGAACAATGTTTTAGTAAGAAAAAAAAAGGTTTACAAATGGGTTAAACATAGGTTTGCCACAACAAGTGTTACATAATTCATAGACAGTTTATGAATTATGTATGTACCTGTCTCTTTGGTAAAGAAAAAGATCTGGGTGCAGCTATCATTAAAGGTGATGCTGTGACAGTCTTTTTGGAATAAAGTACCCATCATTGATTTTCTTGTAAAAAGTGCAACTATAAAAAGTGCCTTATTTATTGAATGATCCCCATTTTCACTTAACAGATGGACTTGTCACTTTTACCAGTGCATTTTTCCACCCTTATTTTTTGTGGCTTGTCAAACGCCTTTGAAACTTTTTAAAAAACTTTCTAAAAACAATTTCTTTCACAATAAATTTTCTCTTGATTATGAGATAAGTTTGAAACTAGTCAAGAACAATTCAATAATAAATAACATCAAAGAAATATAATATATATATATATATATATATATATATATATATATTTCCTTTTTATAAAAGTCTTTGACAGACAGCAAATCTGATGGCTTTGATTTGTTTATTTCTAGAAATCAAATTTAGAATCACTTTAGTCGATAAAAGAATTAATACATTTAGTAATAAAATGGAGACACTTAATGCATGATAAATATAGACAATAAGTATATTTTTATATATATATAATAAGTATTTACTGACATCCCACCATGCCAGGTGAACAAAAGGATCATTATATAGACACATAGCATGGTGGATATAGTCGTTGGTTCTAAGTGACAAGTTATCTCTAGGCTGCAGGTTCAATCCTGGTCAAGACTGACAGTAACATAGAATAATAATTAATAGAGCTTAACACTTGTACTCAGCTATGGTTAGCGGAATGAGACACATAGCATAGTGGATATAGTTGTTGGTTCTAAGTGACAAGTTATCTCTAGGCTGCAGGTTCAATCCTGGTCAAGTGTGACATTAACATAGAATAATAATTAACACAGCTTAACACCTGTACCCCAGCTATGGTTAGCGGAATGAGGACATTATACTCCCGTGGATTGAATAAAGAGTTGAGTTCAAAGTTCCATGATGGCTCCCAGTTATGAAAAGAAGGTTCCTGAGTTCAAGAAGGCTTTCAAGTCCCACAAGAAATACTTGAAGAAGGCCGGAGAGCATATCGGCCAAAATGTTGTACAGATAACAATAAAGATGAAGTCAATAATCCGAATAATCCAAGTAATACCCTTAGTTCTTGATAGCAAGAAAGGAAAACACCCTATTCTAATTAGTTACAAAGCTTAACTAGTTGTGACACAAGGCCATGTAGTATGGGGCACCCAGTGAGAATCAAACTCACTAACAAATGCCTGCTTAACTATCTTTCTAACCATTACACCACTTGAGGTGTCCACGCCACTCTATTTCTCATTAGTTACTAAGCTTAACTTCCTTGTGACACAAGGCCAGATAGTATGGGGCACCCGGTGAGAATCAAACTCATTAACAATATCCTGCTTATCTAGCTTCCTAATCATTATACCACTTGAGGTGCCCAAGCCACTCTATTTCTAGTTAGTTACAAAGCTTAACTTAGTTGTAACACAATTCCAGGTAGTATGAGACACCCAGTGAGAATCAAACTCACTAACAATTATCTGCTTTTTCTAGCATACTAACCATTACTCCACTTGAGGTGCCTGAACCATCTTATTGTCTATGGAATACTTTAATAGCGACACAATTTCTCAAGTCATTCCTAACATAAGTATTTATTTATTATTGATATTTCCGAAGTGACAGATATGTAAGTGTGTTGGTGTGAAAAGATCTTTCTTATTTTGGAGAATGACCCCCAAGGAATTCAGTGGCATTGCTAACTTCAGCATTTATAATGGCGCAGTTGAAAATCTTGATAATTTTTGCTGATATATTTTGGGCTGAGTGGGTTGCTACTGCTGCTGTTGTCACTTTCGTATATGGATATCATATTGGTACAATCACTTGTTTATAAAGGTAAAGTCTTCACAAGTCAGATAAGACCATTTTACTACAATGTATATTTTAAAGGATAACACATGTATTATACGAAAGATACTGTAATTAGTTGTGTACTAGCAGGGCCTGTGGATATACCACTGTATGATAATTTAATTATTACATTTGATGTTTATCTAAGAGCTATTGCTAATAGTTTAATATGCAAAAAGTATAATGATCTGTTTTTTACTCTCTCTCTCTCTCTCTCTCTCTCTCTCTCTCTCTCTCTCTCTCTCTCTCTCTCTCATTCTTTTTTTTTTTTTTCTTTCCTTCTTTTCATTTTACTGAAACAACACTCTTTTCTACCATTGGATTTACTTATAGAGGATCTGATGGTGAGGTTCCAGTTCTAGAGGTTTGGGGAATGTGGATCACCCCTTCGTCACCATTGCTCTCTAGTCCACTCTGACCCGGAGTGGTAGTACCTATTAGGGTCCCATCTATGGGTTAAATAGAAAAACATGAGTTTATAAACAAAATTGTATTATGCATTAAGAATGAATTATTTTACAACTTTGTCGGCATTAAATGACCCACTGAGGTTGATATGCCGTAAAACAAAACAAAACAAACTAATAGAGGAACTAAATGCCTAAAATGGCAACCAGAATCGTAACAAACGAGATCGAAAAAGGGGTGCCTAAAGGTCATATGGTCCGGTAGTTTTATTATTTAGGCTTTATTCACAGATCATAGCCACCATGTGGTAAGGAAATATCTTCCTGGTCTGTAGTAGTGTCTCGTCCCAGTCAAGGCCAAAGTCACATGCTCGAGGGTTTCTTCCGGTGTGAAGGCTCATTGATAGTTTTGTTAAAAGCAGTAAATATTATGATTGGTTAGCAAAGTTTGAGCAGTGATCCTGATAACTTTTTGAGTTAGTGTTTCCTGGGATGCACATATTTGCTTTGAATGAGTTCCCGAGAAAACTTATGTAAATCTGTTACATGAATATGTTGAGGATTAACTTCGGACTCTAATCCCCAAGAAACTCCAACAACTTTTACATGTATAAGGGTCATTCAATAAATAAGGTTGTAGAATAATCACACTAAGTTCCAACTACCATCGAATTGGTAAAACAAGGCCACAAGTACTCATAACTGAATATGAATCTAATCTTGTCGCAATACTACTGCAGAATGCCAGAATATTTATGAAGCCTCATAACATCATAGAAACCAAGCAGCCAATCAGAACTCAAGAAATGGAATCACTCAAATTCATGAATGGACTATTCTTGACTTCCATAAATACCAGCTATCTTGGGGCACTGGTTCAGTTGTGCTTAACCAGTTGCTGTTGTTCAAACCAACAGTATACTGACTGACTTAAATAAAGGTGAATTTTGTGTTTACAGTCTGGGAGAAGGAAAACTCTGAATTCAAACCTGATACCTGAATCTGGTTGGGGGATTAACTTCAGACACTAATCCCTGACAAACTCTACGCATTAATAGACATGAACAGCTGGCTTAACCTACATTGGGGAATGATGTCACACATACACGCATGCTTGAGCCAGAAATGTTCTAAAAACTTTGATTACTATTGGTATTTACTCAAAGTCATTGATTGACATTACTTAGAGTTATATCTCTTGTCTGTACTAGCTTCAGTTGTACATATATATATATATATATATATATATATATATTATATATCAAAAATATACTTATTGTCTATATTTATCATGCATTAAGTGTCTGCATTTTATTACTAAATGTATTAATTCTTTTATCGACTAAAGTGATTCTAAATTTGATTTCTAGAAATAAACAAATCAAAGACATTGGATTTGCTGTCTGTCAAAGACTTTTATAAAAGGAATATATATATATATCCCTAAGAGAGCTCAATGTATGATAACCAATAAATTAATTATAATTTATATACAGAGCAATATGTAGGAAGCGCGTGGTGTAATGGTTAAAGTCATGGGAAATGGACTCGTTGCCCCGAGTTCAAATCCTTGACGTGGTAATTGCATTTTACTTAGCGCTAATATCATTGGGAAAGGTATGAATCCTACTCTCCCTCCAGCTATGGGTAAATAGTAGGGCAGACTGGGCTCCTTAACCTTGGTTAGGCAACCGGTCTAGGAGAAGGAAAACTCTGAATTCAAACCTGCTGAACTCCGCTTAAGAGATTGACCTTGTGTCGCATCCTGCTCGTGCGGAGGGGTTGGTAAATATATATATATATACAGAGCCATATTTAATTTTCAAAGAAAGAAAAACAAGATGATGGTTTGTGATGATGATTTGTTAAGTTTTAATGTGTAGTGTAATTATTATGGTCTACATATTTAAAAAATGTCAATGATTTAACCCCTCTCATTATCATCATCAAGTTATGCTGACAGCACAGAATCCCATCACTGTCTCTCTCTGTCATATTGTATCTAAATAATGAGAATGGAATTATCTAGATTTCTTATAGATAATGTCTGATGAAACCTCAGAAGAGAGAAATAAGTTATCACAGATCTTGTTAATTCAACCCAGCAATTGCTAATTACTCTGTTCGCCTTGTATCTTTGCTTAGTAAACCTTTTTTTCTCTATCCTTAATACTCAATATGTTTCTTCCTATCATTTCTTGGTGGAGGGGTTGGATAAATACATACAAGACAATGGTTAGTGAGTTTGATTCTCACTAGGTGCCCTTTAAATCTAGCCTTGTGCCAACTAAGCTTTGAAAATAACTATGAAATCTTTTCTTTTTTTTTTTAAATTGGAAAAAAAAATGGTAGTCAGATTTCTGGAGAAGAAAAAGAAATAAGAACAAAAAGAAAAGAGAGTTTAGAATTCTAAACACTCAACGTATGTCAGCCAGTGACCAGTCAATGACCCCCGAACTAGATTTAAAAATAAAAACGGAAGTCCCAAATTTTCTGCAGAAGAGCAGAAACGGATATGTCCCTTTCCCCACCGCTGGGTCCAGAAACGGAAGTAAAGGGAACTCGGTCTTTTCAGGCTGGGATCTCATAAGGGGCAGACATGGGTTTTTTTTTTTTCAGCCAATCGAGCAGATGCAGTTAAAGAAATTTTTTAAAAGTGGACACTATGCCATCGTCTTTACCAGACGGATTTGATAAACATACGCAAGGGTATTGTGACATAAGCAGTGACGTGGTTTCGGTTACAGACAGACAGACAACAATCTCCTTTATATATAGATTATTATTAATTTTGATTAGGACTTTTCGGCTTTCATTTGGAATGCAGATTTCAAATAAGCTTCTGGCAAGATTTTTTTTCTAGGAAAGTCTCTTGTTTAGGGCGGGGCTGCCATCACTGTTTCACTTTGAATGAATGACGGTAAACGACAAAAACGTTTTTAAAGATTCTCTTTTATCTTTACTAAATGAATGGTGCAAGCCTTTCGGGGGTAGTCAAATATATACTTGTAGACACAAAAACACATTAATCTCTCTCTCTCTCTCTCTCTCTCTCTCTCTCTCTTATATATATATATATATATATATATATATATATATATATTGTACACATACACACATACATATACACACACACATATATATATATATATATAAGGAGTGAAGAATTGAATAAATCCGACAAAATGTGGTTGAGAATAGAGGAAAAATGTGGATATAACAACACAACAACTAAATTCAATTGATATTTTTTGGTTTCATGTTTGAGTATATTTTGAGAGACAAGAAATGCTAAGAAAAAAGCCCTCAAAATATACGGATCCGGCCTGCGAAGGCATTTTATCAGGCCTGGCAACGGTACTTGAATTTGTTTGTTAAAACATACGGAATGCAAGACGTTCTGATACCATTTAAATTTAAACATCATGTTAAGCTTACTAAATCTTCATGGACTTGATTATTGTAGGTATTTTACAAAATTTTATACGTGTAAGCAATTCCAAACGAAACATTGCCGATATCTTCACAAATCTCACTAAATCTTTCTGCTAATGTTGCGTTCTTTGATAATGTTTTGAAAATAAATATGTTGGTTAAATTTGTTTTTGTGCATCTTACACCACTCATACATGAATATAGTTATTTACTAAGCTTAGCTTAGATGTGACACAAGGCCAGAAGCATAGGGTGTCCAATGAGAATCGAACCCATTAACAATGGTCAGCAAATCTAGCTTGCTAACCATTACACCACGTGAGGTGCCTCTCATCCATGAATATAACATGGAAAGATTAATTTTGTTTTACATCTTTTTCTCAGAGCTTTCATTCTGGCTAGCAAGTATTGAACACTATAATAATGTGGCCCGTGCTCGTTATTTTTTCAATTATCTGGCCCACCATGAAAAAAGTTTGGTGATCCCTGCCTTAGAGTGATAACTGTTACCCAAGCACACCTCCAATACAAAGAGCAATATATCTATATTGTTGAATTATATTTGATTTGGCTGACTCTATGAATAGACTTTTTAAAGACATGATTGTCCTCATGCAATGCAAAAGATCAGCTAAATAAGTTTGACAGCAAAAAACTTACATGCGTTAGCTCTGTACAGACACTAGGTGCCGCCTAGAGGACTTACAAAAAGGCAATGGCTGATTGGGAAGAATGGCGAGAAAGAGTCAAGGTAATCCATACTGTTGGCAAAAAAGTTGAGAAACCCTGCCTTAGAGTAATAACTATTACCCAAGCATACATCTGTAGGAATAGCTGTGTACAGGCCATGAGGAATAATATATAGAGATACACAAATCAAAGTAACAAGGGAAAAGCACATGTAACCATAACCAAGTTTATTAACACTAGCAAATATATGCACCCTCCGGGTGCAAGTATTTAAGTTTTAATATAATAAAATATCATATTAAATTAGAAAGGCTAATGAAACTGAATAAGAATGCAGATAAAAAGATTTGGAACAGAGGGGGTATGATTGAAAAATAGAACAACTTTGAAACAACTCTTCCATCATTTTCCGTTACTCCCGTCTTTCATTGGTAAATTTTCCTAATTTAACTATTTTAGTTAAAATTAGGAAAATAAAGAATAAAATGACAGTTATTTATTTCTTCTTGTTAATGGATTTCATTTAAAGATTTCTACATCATATGAAGAGAATTTTNTATTTCTACCATAATATATATATATATAATATATATATCTCTGAAAGTCTTTCACTGGAACAGCCACCTCTAACACAGAGTGTTAGAGTCTTTTATGGTCCTTAAACGTTTTCCTGAGCATAAAGTACCTGGGTATTTGTACCCCTGACTACTGAACAAGGAGTACAGTGCATATAAGTACATAGGTTTTTTAGTATTTTGTGACAACTGAAAGCCATTACACACACATTACACAATGAATCAAAACATGTCTCTGGTTCATCACTAGCAAAAAAAAAGAAAACCCCCTCTGTAAGGGGTTAATTTTTACCATGCTCTTTCGTAAAAAATGTAAACAGATCTTTTGAAATCTTATATATCTTATTATAATGAGAGGTGTGTGTTTTTTCTGTCTGTAACCGAAACTAAAATTCCTACTCAAGTCACATTCTCTTTGTTATTGACATCACATTCTCCATGATTTATTTTTAATTAAACCTCAATAATATAAAATTATTTTACATTATTAATACTATTAACCATGTCTACATACTGACAATAATGCTATTATATTTATATATACAGCAAAATAGTGGTTTACAGTGTGAACGGGAAGGCTAATTTGCATATTAATATTAAAAATCGATTTAATAAATATGTGCTTAGTTATAATTGATTTCTAACTGTTTTGGTTTTTTTAATGAATATAAGCAAAAATCTCTTCAATAAAATCTTAAATGAAATCCATTAACAAGAAACAATAACTGTCATTTATTCTACTTCCTCTTTTAACTAAATACTTAAAATAGAAAAAAATAACCAATGAAACGACGAGAGTGATGGAAAGATAATTTTCAGTTGTTCCATTTTTATTTACTCCCTCTGTTTTCAATCTTTTATTATACTCCCTCTGTTTCAAATCTTTTTCTCTGTATTTCTTATTTAGTTTCATTAGCCTTTCTAATTTAATTACAATATTTTATTACATTAAAACTTAATTACTTGCACCCAGAGGGTGCATATATTTGCTAGTTTTAATAATAGACATTAAAAAAAGTTTTGCTGTCAAAATTCAAATAAATAAGTTTTTCTTTCTAATAATATATAACAGGTTTGAATTCAGAGTTTTCTTTCTCCATAGGACCGTAAACACAAAGGTTTCTACAGTTAAATTCAAAATATCTAAAGATTTTCTTTGAAGAGGGGCATCAAAACCTTTTGGTTTTGATTATCATCTGTCATAAAATTTTTTTTACAACAGACGATAATCAAAACAGACTTTTTTTTTTTTCACTACGTATAATAAAATGTAAAATTTAATGTAGAGAGATTATTATTTGACTTATTTATAGTTTGTAAATAATTTTCCCGTTAAAACTCTATAGATTAGATTAACTTCAAATATGTATAAAAAAAAAACAAACTATAAATAAATCAATAATACCAGTCATGTGTTCATTAAAACTTGTTTAACAAACAATGTGGACTGTTTAATGTTGCATACTTACCTTCTGGTATATATAATACAGGGTTGTTCTTTATTCTATGTATTAATGATTTTAACTATAAATTAAATACTCATTTATAACACTTAATGCAATTCCTGAGGGTATGTGACATAAGCAGTGACATAGTTTTGGTTACCAGATAGACAGACAGACACCTGAAATCTCCGTTCTTCCAAGCTATGGCTGTGTCAGTACTGCTATATGGCTGCACCACCTGGACTCTAATGAAATGCTTGAAGAAGAAAGCTTACAGTCAGCCCTTATTCCAAAATGTATTTATCAAAACTGTTTTTAACAAATAATGTGGACTGTTTAATGTTGCATACATAATTTTGAGTATATATAATACACAGTTGTTTTTTTTTTATTTTATGTATAAAATGATTTTGACTATAAATTGAATAGTCATTGATAGGCAGAAAAGAGAGACAGAAGGAAGGAGACACAACAGACAATTCCAGCAAGCATTTCTTTTTGTTTTGCAGTCACTGCACCAGAGATTGTCATTCAAAAATTGGCCTGTTCAGCCAATCGAGCAGATGCAGTTAAAGAAATTTTTAAAAAGTGGACACTATGCCATCGTCTTTACCAGACGGATTTGATAACTTACGCAAGGGTATTTTGAATAAGCAGTGACGTGGTTTCGTTACAGACAGACAGACAACACAATCTCCTTTATATATAGATTATTATTAATTTTGATTAGGACTTTTCGACTTTCATTTGGAATGCAGATTTCAAATAAGCTTCTGGCAAGATTTTTTTTTTTTAGGAAAGTCTCTTGTTTAGGGGGGGGCTGCCATCACTGTTTCACTTTGAATGAATGACAGATAAACGACAAAAACGTTTTTAAAGATTCTCTTTTATTCTTTACTAAATGAATGGTGCAAGCCTTTCGGGGGTAGTCAAAATATATACTTGTAGACACAAAAACACATTAATCTCTCTCTCTCTTCTCTCTCTCTCTCTCTTATCTCTCTCATATATATATATATATATATTACACACACACACACACTTATATATGCACATACATACACCCACACACACACACACACACACACACATATATATATATATATATATATATATATATATATATATATATGAGGAGTGAAGAATTGAATAAATCCGACAAAATGTGGTTGACAATAGAGGAAAAATGTGGATATAACAACACAACAACTAAATTCAATTGATATTTTTGGGTTTCATGTTTGAGTATATTTTGAGGGACAAGAAATGCCAAGAAAAAAGCCCTCAAAATATACGGATCCGGCCTGCAAAGGCATTTTATCAGGCCTGGCAACGGTACTTGAATTTGTCTGTTAAAACGTACGGATTGCAAGATGTTCTGATACCATTTAAATTTAAACATCATGTTAAGCTTACTAAATCTTCATGGACTTGATTATTGTAGGTATTTTACAAAATTTTATACGTGTAAGCAATTCCAAACGAAACATTGCCGATATCTTCACAAATCTCCCTAAATCTTTCTGCTAATGTTGCGTTCTTTGATAATTTTTTGAAAATAAATATGTTGGTTAAATTTGTTTTTGTGCATCTTACACCACTCATCCATGAATATAGTTATTTACTAAGCTTAGCTTAGATGTGGCACAAGGCCAGAAGCATAGGGTGTCCAATGAGAATCGAACCCATTAACAATGGTCAGCAAATCTAGCTTGCTAACCATTACACCACGTGAGGTGCCGCTCATCCATGAATATAACATGGAAA
Source organism: Doryteuthis pealeii (assembly GCA_023376005.1). Classification (NCBI taxonomy): domain Eukaryota; kingdom Metazoa; phylum Mollusca; class Cephalopoda; order Myopsida; family Loliginidae; genus Doryteuthis; species Doryteuthis pealeii. Next base: position 70,390,329 of record CM042167.1, read on the forward strand.
GATTAATTTTGTTTTACATCTTTTTCTCAGAGCTTTCGTTCTGGCTAGCAAGTATTGAACACTATAATAATGTGGCCCGTGCTCGTTATTTTTTCAATTATCTGGCCCACCATGAAAAAAGTTTGGTGATCCCTGCCTTAGAGTGATAACTGTTACTCAAGCACACCTCCAATACAAAGAGCAATATATCTATATTGTTGAATTATATTTGATTTGGCTGACTCTATGAATAGACTTTTTAAAGACATGATTGTCCTCATGCAATGCAAAAGATCAGCTAAATAAGTTTGACAGCAAAAAACTTACATGCATTAGCTCTGTACAGACACTAGGTGCCGTCTAGAGGACTTACAAAAAAGCAATGGCTGATTGGGAAGAATGGCGAGAAAGAGTCAAGGTAATCCATACTGTTGGCAAAAAAGTTGAGAAACCCTGCCTTAGAGTAATAACTATTACCCAAGCATACCTCTGTAGGAATAGCGGTGTACAGACTATGAGGAATAATATATAGAGATACACAAATCAAAGTAACAAGGGAAAAGCACATGTAACCATAACCAAGTTTATTAACACTAGCAAATATATGCACCCTCCGGGTGCAAGTATTTAAGTTTTAATATAATAAAATATCATATTAAATTAAAAAGGATAATGAAACTGAATAAGAATGCAAATAAAAAGATTTGGAACAGAGGGGGTATGATTGAAAAATAGAACAACTTTGAAACAACTCTTCCATCATTTTCCGTTACTCCCGTCTTTCATTGGTAAATTTTCCTAATTTAACTATTTAGTTAAATTAGGAAATAAAGAATAAAATGACAGTTATTTTTTCTTGTTAATGGATTTCATTTAAGATTCATTGAAGAGATTTTTCTTATATTCATTAAAATAAAACCAAACAATTAGAAATCAATAATACTAAGCATATATTTAATAAAATCACATTTTTAATATCAATATGCAAATTAGCCTTCCCATTCACACTGTAAACCGCTATTTTTTGTATATATAAATACAATTGCATGTTATTTGTATGTAGATATGGACAACAGTAATAAAAAGGTGAAGCAATTTTATTAATAATTGAGGTTTAAATAAAAATAAAATCATGGAGAATGTGATGTAAATAACGAAGGGAATTGTGACTTGAGTAGTAATATAGTTTCGGTTACAGACAGAAAAACACACAATCTCCATTATAATAAGATGTAAAAACACAACTTGACACAACAACATAACAAGTACTTAGTTATCTATCTCCCTCGCTGAGGGGGTGCTCAAGTGGTGTAGCTGGCTATGCTCGTCGGGACCAAAACCAGTTAAGAGAAAGTTCTTACCACCTGACAAGGGATGTTAATCTCCCTACTTCCTGACCCCTGTGCACAGGAGAGTTCTAGCCCCTACACATCCAATCTGCCTACTACTGAGCTTAATACTAGTTAAAAGCAAAAGGCTTTTAATTATGTATTAATAAAATAATTTTGCATTGAAGTTAGATTTTCTTCAAGAAATTATCCTCTTTAAATATTGAGTTGAATTTAATCATGAAAATTCATCACAGAATAATTATGATCAGTTAAATCTAATTATCCAATTTTAAATCATTTCTTTTTTTTTTTTTTTTTTTTTCAAAATATTAATTTCACGGATTCATCTAGAATTGAGGTGGAAGAAGGAGACAAGTTCTAGTTTAATTATTTACAAACTTTCCTTTTTTCTTTTATATCTTTTTTTTTTTTTTTTTTTGTCACTTCTGGAAAATAAAGAAATTATTAACTAAGAATTCCGTTTTTCATTACTAAAATTGTTTACTTTTTTGTTAATTAATGTAATTCTAGTCAAAAGTTAATAGCTTCCAGATCACAAAATTTCAAAGGAAGGCTAATTTTCAGCATTAGTAGTAACTATCTACAAACAAAGGTCCGAATTAGCTCAGTCGGTAAAGCATCCAACTAGGAACTGTAAGGTTCCGGGTTTAATAACGGCCCTCGCTAACGCAACATATAAGTAGCACAGGGATCTGTCCGCTAAAGTGGGGAGTTGATGGTAGGTGTGGCGCTCCATCTCAGATGCCAAAAGAATCTCCTTGATCTAGCGTAAAAAGGGGATAAACTCCCTCACTGTCTGGCTGATACCGACATTAGGCTATGATGACTTATCTACAAATACAACAAGAATCAACATTGCATCAAGTATTTAATACAAATAATTAACACAAAGTTTTATGGTTTCAAATTAAATAAAAGATTTTTTTTTAAATTCAAACCATTTCGCTGACCTTCTTTATTAAAATATATTTACTTTTCTTTCACTGGATTTACAACAACCCTTTCCACACACACACACACACACATACACACACACACACACACATATATATATATATATATATATATATATATATATATATGTATAAAGTCTGGTTCTCAGTGTGCATATATTATATTAGTATATATGTTATGTATATATAAATGTCTATACTATATATTATTAGGGATTTAGTGTGAAGCATGGTGTGAAAAGTATAAGAAACTCAGTTTGTGGGATGTTCAGTTTAATTTTATTTCATTCAAATATTTTGGAGACTTGACTCCTTCTTCAGAGGAATGTAGACTGACTGTTTTGTGTGGTTTTATATATATATATATATATATATATATATATATATATTTAATATACCAAGCGTGTTGGTAGATCATAAAAAAACATGGCTTCTCCGTAGTTGTTAACTTTATGGATTTAGTTTGGGTGAGCACTCTTCAGTTGTTTTCATTTCCCTAACTTTGCCAACATTGTTCGTAATTTGCTTGTTTAAGCATACGTTGTGTTGCTTCCTTGGGTATAAAAAACCCCGTTCGAATTAAGGGATGCATCCCGACCGTTTTAAACGTGTGCCTTTCTGATTGCTCGCCATATAATGGAGGTAATGGCAGCAGTGGAAATTAACCTCCTTGTCCTCAGGGGTTTGGTAGCAAAAGGAAAAGGTATATTGGCATATGTACCAGCAACGGGAGTCATGCCCAATTCCCTAATTCATTTGCTGCTTCTCCCATGATGGGTTTCGGGATGTCGAGGTTTAAAGAATAAACCCCGTCTCCCTAGATTTAGTCGTATCGATGGATCGTTTAACTACGGGCAAAGAGATGGACAATCGTTGGCGTGCTGGGTTCCATTTGGTTGAGGGATGAGAATGACGACGGGGTGCTTACACTTAATTTTTGTTTCAAATCTGCTTGATTCTAAATAATATATAAATAAATAATAATAATAAAAAATAAAAATAAATAAATAAATAAAAAATCAGTTAATATAGAAATTAAATATTTTTTAATTAAACAATAAACTAATGCGTTCTGTGTTTTTTATTGGTCAGTATGTTTGATAATTTAAATGATTAATGTGGTTAGTAGTATTTATTTGTCTTGCTCCTTTTTCTTCTTCAGTCAGATTTTAGCCCTGAAGAGCTTTATGCGAAACTAACAGTAGGTTCGTCTGACTCAGTAGATATCCTATATATATATATATATATATATATATATACACATACTTTCTTTATTAAAAAATATTTACTTTTCTTTCACTGGATTTACAACAACCCTTTCCACACATATATATCATACAAAAGTTAATAGCTTCAAGATCATAAACTTTCAAAGGAGGGCTAAATTTCTATATACTTAGTAACTATCTAACAATACAACATGGGTCAACATTGCAGTGTAAGGTCCATCATTCATCATGTTTTAGCGACCTTGAGAAGATCATTAATAAACTTTCAAAGAATGGCTAATTTTCAGTATTAGAAGTAATCACCTACCAATACAACATGGGTCAACATTGCAGGGTAAGGCCCATTACTCCACATATTTTAAAGACCTTGAAAAGATCATAAACTTTCACAGGAGGACTAATTTCTAGCTTTAATAGTTTGGTTTGTTTTCTTTGTTTAATGGCATTTCAATCATTGTGGGTTATTTAATGCCTAAGCCATCGTTGTAGAAGAACAGTAGTGGTTGAAATGGATCAAATATCAGCTTTAAATAACCCATAAAGAGTTGATATGTCATTAAACAAATAGACTAAACCTAGTCTTTTATTCATTCCTCTGCATTAAATTTCTAACTTGCACAGGAGTAGAGAACCTGCAACCTTCTAAAACATTAAGATCAGCTATTGTAGACAAGAAGATTCTTTACCTCCAAGAACAAAGCACGTCCATATAGTAGTCTGCGAGAGGTTGGTAGTGTAGAGTAGCTGACTACAGACTGAACTTGCAACCTCCTGATCGTGAGTCGTGGTTCGAAATCAGACTACTCACCTCGTTGGCAATTATGCAAATTTCACACAGGTCGGGCTGCACTAAGCATAATTGGCCGGGATGTAAGATCTTGATGAGTGCTTTTACTTATTATTTAAGGCCAACCTTCCGACACCGTAGTGCAGTTGTATTTGTTCTTCCTAACATGAACAGAGACATGCGTTGGACAAGAATGAACTTTGGCGGATTGATCTAGGAATGCTGTAATATTCTCTGAGAAATAATTTTGAAATGTTCTTTATAAAAGAAAAAAAATTTAATAACAAAATGTGTATGTAACAATAAAAATATATGTATGAATTATAAAGTAATCTGAAATGCCAAAAATTATTGCTCCCTCCCCAAGAAATAATTTTGAAATTTTCTTCATAAAAGAAAAAAAATTTAATAACAAAATGTGTATGTAACAATAAAAATATATGTATGAATTATAAAGTAATCTCAAATGTCAAAAATTATTGCTCCCTCCCCAAGAAATAAATTTGAAATTTTCTTCATAAAAGAAAAAAAAATTTAATAACAAAATGTGTATGTAACAATAAAAATGTATGTATGAATTATAAAATAATCTGAAATGCCAAAAATTATTGCTCCTCCCCAAGAAATAATTTGAAATTTTCTTCATAAAAGAAAAAAAATTTAATAACAAAATGTGTATGTAACAATAAAAATATATGTATGAATTATAAAGTAATCTCAAATGCCAAAAATTATTGCTCCCTCCCAAAGAAATAATTTTGAAATTTTCTTCATAAAAGAAAAAAATTTAATAACAAAATGTGTATGTAACAATAAAAATGTATGTATGAATCATAAAGTAATCTCAAATGCCAAAAATTATTGCTCCTCTCCAAGAAATAATTTTGAAATTTTCTTCATAAAAGAAAAAAAATTTAATAACAAAATGTGTATGTAACAATAAAAATGTATGTATGAATTATAAAGTAATCTGAAATGTCAAAAATTATTGCTCCCTCCCAAGAAATAATTTTGAAATTTTCTTCATAAAAGAAAAAAATTTAATAACAAAATGTGTATGTAACAATAAAAATGTATGTATGAATCATAAAGTAATCTCAAATGCCAAAAATTATTGCTCCCTCTCCAAGAAATAATTTTGAAATTTTCTTCACAAAAAAAAAAAAAAATGAAAAGAAGCACTTAAAAGTGTTTTCAGTGTTAAGCGTTTGTTTAAAACGTTCACCTTGAGGCAATTCTTCAAACACATTGAGTTAAGCGCCAGAATATTTAGATTATTGTTTCTTCGTGTAGAGAGATTATCTTCATATATTACTCTTTCCCCACCCCCACTCTGTTAACCGAATCACTTGTTGAAGAAACAAAAAATTGACCTTTTTCTAATTGTTTTGCTTTGCTGCAATGTTTTTGAATTCGTCTTCGTGATGTTTGCTTATCTGGAAAAAAAAAAAAAAAAAGAAGAAATCCAAGATTTTTTTATTTTTAGGTCTTTTCGAAGAATTTTGATTCCAAGAATTTAATTATCATTCTATCGACCTTCAGGAATGCAAAACTATTTTTGGTCACGTTCTTCAACAACAGAAATACAAAATAGAAATCGTCTTTAAAAACATATATACTTGTGTAGTGGAGATTTATGGTGTAATGGTTATCGTCATAGGTAATGGACTTGAATGAGGCTGTTAGTATTTTACAGAGCGCTAATGCCCTAGGGTAAAGGTATGTATCCAACTATTCTCCCTCCAGCTATGGTTAAATAGTTGGGCAGACTGGGCTCTTTAAACTTAGTACGGTAACCAGTCTAGGAGAAGGAAAACTCTAAAGTCAAACCTGTTAAAATCCGATTAAAAAATGAGTTTGTGAAAAGGGATTGGTATATTTATATATGTATATAAACCCCCAGCAGTTGCTTGGTTGGATTTTACAGTGTGGGTAATTCCATGTCAAATCACCCAGGCCATGTCACCCATCCCTTCAATTTTTCTGAAATTTTATCCAAGTGTGGATTATGATGAAGTTAGCCAATCCCCAAAATTTGAACTTCAAATTCCAGAAATTGGCGGTGCTTTGATTCTGAGCAAATATCAAACTATCTTTTTGGTACAAATAATGTTCAATATATGTGAAATAATAACAGAAAAAATATTTGTCATAGATTCAGTGCCATATCAGGATATTGATCTTGCTATGAAAAAATTAAAAATCATCAATAACTTAAAATTGGTTAACTTTAAGATCTTTTTGATAGCATTTTTTAATTTTATAAACCAATTTTTGGGAGTAGGAAAGCTCTAGAATTCATTTTACAGACAAAAATAGATTACAAAAAATCACCATTTTTGGACAACCCCACCAAATTTGGAAGCTTTTTTTTGGAATTGGAAGCACAAATTTTAGGGATTGTCCTGTGTTAACATAGTCCACACTTGTACAACATTTCAGAAAAATTGAAGAGGATGGGTGACAATTTTACTTTTTTCTGGATGATTTGACATGGAATTACTCGTATATCAACCCTTGTGTGGGTTATTTTATGCTGAAGAAATTTTGTTTTATTCATTCTAGTTGGGTATCAATTTAAAAAATTTTTTTTTTTCAAACTCATTTTTTTTAAACACACTTTTAATACTCATTTTTTGGATTTATTTAACCCATAGATGAGACCATAACAGGTACTCCCACTCTGGATCAGGGTGGACCTGAGAGTAATGGCGATAAAGAGGTATTCCATATTCTCGACAGTTCCAGAATTGGAACTTCACTATTAGATGTAGTTTGAATTCATACCCAGGACCTAAACCCGCAACCACTGCCTTCTTGTGCATATATGATAAAAAGGGTTGAGGGGTTGCCATAAGGGCAGTAGAGGTTGGGCCAATCCTTTAGGTGCTAGGGCTTGATGTGACCAGCTGATTGATAGGAGGGGGCGTCTCTGACCACCAGGATTCCATGCTTAAGTATGCCACCCGCAGCCAATCGGTGTTCCTGTTGACATTAAAAGAGAATAGAGATTTGGTACGCAGGACTTGTTTTTTTTTGGTATTTGTTTTTTCCTATTTGGCTGTAAATAAACTATCAATATTTTTTAATTATTATTTTCCAGGTTTCTATTGAATGTGAAACAAACATAAATACTACTGGATTCAGCATGGTCAGTTTTTCTCCGTTGATCTTGTCCGAAGGAGTTCCTGAAGGAATTGTCAATATCAGGTGGGTCCTTTTGTTTTATTTTGAAATCCAAGTTCCTCCTTGTATAAATTTTGTGCACTCTTATATACTGCGATTTAGGAAGCGCGTGGTGTAATGGTTAAAGTCATGGGAAATGGACTCGTCGCCCCGAGTTCAAATCCTGGATGTGGTCATTGCATTTCACTTTGCGCTAATACCCTTGGGAAAAGTATGAATCCTACTCTCCTTCCAGCTATGGATAAATAGTAGGGCAGACTGGGCTCTTTAACCTTGGTTAGGCAACCGGTCTAGGAGAAGGAAAACTCTGAATTCAAACCTGTTGAACTCCGCTTAAGAAATTGACCTTGTGTCACATCCTGCTTCTGCGGAGGGGTTGGTAAATATATATATACTGCGGTTTAAGCCCTATATTATAGGATTAGAATGAAAATCTTGTCCGATACAAAATAGTATTTATTTAACCAATAAAGACATGTAAATTGAGAAATATAAACAAAACATTATTCCTCAGTGTCTCTAAAATGTTGAAAATAGTCTCCAAGTAGTACACCAAACAAATTATTATCAACTAGCAAAAAAACAACCTCCGGGCAGTGTAAGAGTTTATTTTTTAAAGACATTGCCTGAGTGTGGTACAGTTAAAAATTCAATATCAGAGGGTTTGTATCATAAAGTAAATCATTGGGATGGCCTAAAGTCGGTATCGGCCAATCAGCGAGTGAGTCTATCCCTTTTTCACTAGCGCTAGACCAAAGAGATTATCTTTTGCATCTGAGGTGGAGCGCCACACCTACCATCAGCTCTTCATTTTACCGCACAGATCCCTGTGCTACTCATATGCTGAGTTTGTGAGGGCCGGTATCGAACTAGGAACCTTGTGGTTTCTAGCCGAATGCTCTACCGACAGGTAACCCCGCCAGGTAACCCCGCCCTATCATAGATAAGTAAAATTCTCAAATTTATTAAAGGTGTAAAAAAAATAAAACAATTTGAAATTAAACTTAGTTCTGTCCTTCGTATATAAAATGTTGCACGTATCTAGTAATTATTAATTAAATAATTATTTTGAATATTTTACACATAAATTATACACGAAATCATGAGTATTTATTTATAAACTTTTAGTTAACTTCTTGTTACTGAAAAAAGGGCAAGAGCAAAGAATAATTTTTTAAATTGATTACAAATTTCGCAAATAATTTTTTCAATTTAATGTAATACAATTTTTTAATCAATTTCATAGTTTATATAGTTCATTTATTTGAATAATATAGTTTATTTATTACAATGGAAAAAAATTCAAACATTGAATTATAAGGAACAGCTCTTATTCATTTTATCAATATTAATTCTTCTTTATTCTGTGTATTAACAATTTTGGTAATTGTCACGTAAGCAGTGACATAGTTTTGGTTACAGCCAAATAGAGACTGAATCTCCATTAATAGATATATAGAGTCGGTTTAGCTCAGTCAGTAGAGCATCAACCAAGGAACCTTAAAGTACCAGGTTCGATACTGGCTCTCGCTAACTCAGCGCATGAGTAGCATAACTTGGATCTGTGTAGTAAAATGAGGAACTGATGATAGGTGTGTTGTCCCACCTCAGATGCAAAAACAATTTTTTCCATTTAAGTAATACAATTTTGTAATTAATTTCATAGTTTATATAGTTCATTTATTTGAATAATATAGTTTATTTATTACAATGGAAAGGATTCAAACGTTGAATTATAAGGAACACCATTTAATTATTTTATTGATATTAATTGTTCTTTATTCTATGTATTGACGATTTTGGTAATTGTGACATAAGCAGTGACATAGTTTCGGTTACATACAAATAGAGACCGAATCTGCATTATTAATAGATTAAGCCAACAGTAGGAGAATGAAAGCCGAGATATAGAAAATTCTGTGACAAAGAAGTAATACTGGCTCAGCTGTGCATTGGCCATATAAAACTTAGACACTCTTTTATGCTTAAACAGGAGGATCAACTACAGTGCGGATCATGCCAAACATCCTACACTGTCTGTTATTTTCTCATGAAATGTGGATTTTTCGTTCGAATCAGAAAGAAATATTTCAACGCAAATAATATGAAAGATCTGTTTGAGAATACTAACATGGATGAAATTTTATCCTTCTAGAAAGAAATAAAAAAAATAGAATATATCTAAAATTATGAATCAGATATAAAATACATAATACACTTTTATCTCACACTCTAACAGTTTTTGGCATTAAATAACCCACAAGGTTGATATGCCATTAAACAAACCAAACGTAACCTTTCCTAAAAGTATCAGTATATGGACTTTCTCGTCGATTTCGACACATGAGGGTTCATCCAATGAACAACCTACACAGTGTTTTGTTTATAGTGGTGAAGGCTTGTGTTGGACCATTCCGCACTTTTTGGCACATTCGATAAGAAAGAATTGGTGCATAAGGAATGCTACTAACTCAATCAACAACTGACCTCAGGATTTTCAAATTCAGAGTTTTCCTACTCCTTGACTGGTTACCTATCCAAGGTTAAAGAGCCCAGTCTGTTGGAATATTTTGTAATATAAGGTGTCCTGCAATACACCAACTAAATTTATAGACTGGTTTACTCCTCCGGTCAATCAACAGCCATAATGTGTAACTGATTCACTACTTAAACACTGATACTTTCCATAGTCCATTTGCAACCATTGACGAGGAACTTACAATAAGGAGAGCCAAAGGATTCTTTATCAAGTATTTCCCCTGGACAAGCGCTCTTGCTTAAAGCCTAAAGGATGGCCTATAAAATTGTAACAGTCTGCCCTACTATTTTACCCATAGCTGGAGGGAGAATATATGGATTCATACCTTTCCCAAGGGTATTAGTGCTATGTGAAATGCAAACGGTACAAATAAAAATGTAATAGTCCTAGTGGAGTTTGCAGCTTGCTAACTATGATGTTACAGTCTAGTATGTTAGTCACTACGCCATGGAGATTTTCCCCCGATTATACATAGGATTTGATTTTGATAAGTTTTAGAATAATTTTATTTTAAATATCTTCTTTTTTCAGCCTGATTAAATCCGATCCGTGGAAGTTCGCTGTTTTGGAAATTCCATTCCCTTCAATTCATCCGTATGCGTCAATAGCGCACAATTTAGAAAGGAGACTTCAATCAGTGACGCATGGTAAGTTTTGTTTTTCTATTATATCAGCAGGGTCACCTGATGTTACCTGGGCTGTGGGTGGACAATCATTGATTTTACTTGCAAAAAACATAAAATATTATACAAAAATATAATGAGAACAGAAATTCATTGGATCGCACAAAAATTTGTTGGGGGTCGCACAGCCAGATCTCGCCACTGAAAAAGACCTTTTCAACTGAGAGAACTCACCTTGGCATTTATTCTTCTCAGCGGCCGAACCATTTCAGCCAACAGGGGTGACAGCAATCCCACCACTTGTGATCAGGGGGTTGTGGGTTCAATCTCTGCTACAAAAAATACATAATAACTAAGGGAATTGTGATGTCACTGGTGATATAGTTTTGATTACAGACAGACAATTCATCTATATGCATCAATAGCAGACAATTTCTAAAAGAACCTTCACTCAGTGACAGCAGACAATTTCTAAAAGAACCTTCACTCAGTGACATATAGTAAGTTTGTTTTTCTATTATATCAGTAGGGTCACCTGATGTTACCCAGGCTGTGATGACAATCATTGTATCTACTAGCAAATAAGTGCACTCTCTGAGTGCAAGTATTTAGTTTTAATGTTATAATAAAAAGTAAATTTGGCAGATTGGCCTATTGACGGTACCAGCTGAACAGTGAGGAGTTTATCCCCCTTTTGCTAGACCAGAGAGATCATTTTTGCTGAGGTGAAGCGCCACCCCTACCATCAGCTCCCAGCTACTTTACCACACAGATCAGATTACTAAAACTGCGATAGGCCAGTATTGAACCTGGAACCATGTTCCAAGGCGGATGCTCTACCAACTGAGCTAAACCAACCCCTAAATTGGGAGGGAGCTGATGGTAGGTGTGGCACTACACCTCAGACGCGTAAACAATCTCCCTGGTTTATTCCTTGTGAAAAGAGGATAGATTCCCTCGCCGTCTGGCTGATACTGAAAAATGGGCTAAGTAGATAAAGTCTAATAGAATATTGCAAAACTTTTGATTCACCCTAGTATCTCTGGAATAAGAATAGACATTTGTGTTCATTTCCTCACTAGGTTATTGAATCTGTTGGATAAGTTGAGATGATCAAATCCTGGATGAGGCTGTTTGCATTTCACGTAGTGCTAATACCCTTGGGAATGGTATGAATCCAACTACTCTACCTCTAGCTATGGGTAAATAGTAGGACAGACTGAGCTCTTTAACCATGGCTAGGTAATCAGTATAGAAGAAGGAAAGCTCTGAATTCAAACCTTTTAAATTCCAGTTAAGAAGTTCATCTTGTGTCTCACCTTGCTTGTGAACAGGAGTTGCTAAATATATATATATATATATATATATATATATATATATATGAGGAAAAAATGAGTAAAGAAAAGAAATGTAGATGGATAAAAATGAATTTTATCGATATCACTTTTAATTGATATCACTTACACATGTGTTTCGTTTATTATTATCATCATCATTTCAACTCCATCTGATTATTTTAATAATAATAATACGTAAATCCGTATACATTTTGATAAACAGACCGAAACACATGTGTAAGTGATATCGATAAAATTCATTTTTATCCATCTACATTTCTTTTCTTTACTCATTTTTTCCTCATATTGTCAGATTGATTTCCCATTCTCACATATATATATATATATATATATATACTTATCTTATTAGTAAACACTAGCGGTAAGCATAAAGAAACCCAGCAAATAGTTTGTTAGTAAAATATACTACCAAACTTCACCTGGGGAGAAAATGAAAAAAAGAAAAGACCAAGAGGGTCACACCAACTGAAAATAATCAATTAACACTATAACACTTGGCCAAAAGAAAAAATATATATATAAAAAAATATATATATATAAACCTCTAGGATTGTGTAAAGCTAAGATGTAAAAAGTGCTTGATGCCTAAGTAGAGCAAATGATAAAATTAAACCTAATGTCAGATATACCTACTAATAGTTTCGCTTAGTAGCTCATCAGGGCAAGAATCTTGTCAGATTCTTGGCCTGATGAGCTATTAAGTGAAACTATTAGTAGGTATATCTGACTTATTAGGTTTAACTTTAATATGTGTGTGTATATATGTATATATATATATATTATATATATATATAGCCTTATAGCTGAAAATCCCAAGAACATTGGTAGATATCAATTACATGAGCCGATAAAGACTGACCTGGTGATGAAAATGCCATGATAAAAATATTAACTCGGCAGCCGATTAAAAAAACCATATGTAAAAAAAGTTAGTGGAATGGCCTATTGTCAGTATCATCCGGACAGTGAGGGAGTCTATCACCTTTTGACTAATGCTAGACCAGGATGATTGTTTTTTGCCTCTGAGGTAGAGCGCTACACTTACCATTAGCTCCCCACTTTACTACACAAATCTAAGCTGTGGAAAACTTCTGACTTACCCTAGTCCAAAAAAAAAATTTGACATTGACATAAGGTCACAAGTATGGGGCATCCAGTGAGAATTGAACTTGCTATTCAGTCGTTATGGATATGCTTGCTAACCATTACTCCATGATGTGGCTAGTATATATACAATAAGAATTGTTGGTTGGTTGGATTTTACGGCATGTCAACTCTTGTTGGATTATTTTATGCCGAA